>CM053793.1:547690391-548290391 GCA_028749045.1 Cupressus sempervirens
ACCCTAAGGAGCTAATCAATTAGATCAATTAATTGGAGGAGTACTTTGAGTATGAAGATATTGAGGATTCTGATAGGATCAAGTTCAGGAAGGTGAGACTGAAGGGAAATGTAAAGATCTGGTGACATGTGGTTCAGTTGGAGTGAAATAGAAAGGGAAAGGATAAAATCATTAGATGGGATCAGATGATAGCTAAACTAAAGTGATAACTTGTTCTTATGGATTATGAGCTTGATCTATTAAAGAAAATGCAAAGGTTTAAGCAAGTGGGAAAATTTGTTTAAGAGTATATTGAAGAGTTATACCAAGTTGTCACTAGAACTGGCCATGCAGAAGTTGATAAATAGAAAGTGGCCCATTATCTTAATGGGTTAAGGTTGAGTATTTAGGATGAGTTAAGTTTGATTCAAGTTGATAGTAATTAGGAGGTATACCATTTTTCCCTAAGAGTTGAGGAGAAATTGAGCAAGAAGTTTAACAACAAGAATAGTGGAAGAGGTCATGGTGGAAGATCTAGCGAATGTTCTTATGGAGGCCATAATGATGATTAGAAGAACAAGGATGAGGCTAGAAGTAGTAGTTATAACTAGATGGGAAACAATTCCAATCATTTCCATGATCAAAAAAATAGAGATCAGAGAGGTAGAGGCAGAGGAAAAAGATCTAGAAGAGGAGGCTTCCGTGGAAAATGTTTTCACTATAGAGAAGAAGGGCATATAAAATTTGAATGTACTAGGGGCAAGGAAGGATATATAAAATAATGGAAAGCTAGGCAAGAGTTGCACATGTTGATGAAGATGCTAGATCATCACATTCTTAAGATGGTGAAAGAGGAGAAGTCCTAGTTAAGAAAAGAGTCTTGTTGAGTGGTGAGAATGAACCTGATCAAAGAAGGAGATTGTTTTGCACAAGGTCAAAATGTGAAGATAAGTGTTCTAATGTGATCATTGATAGTGGAAGTACTAATAATATGGTGTCAAAAATGATTATCATGAAGTTGAAGCTAAAGAGATGGAAACACCTGCATCCATATCGTATTGGTTGGATTGAAGATGACCACAAGGTCATGGTCAATGAGTAATGCTCAGTCAAGTTCAAGATTGGAAGCTACTAGGATGAAGTACTATGTGATATCATACCTATGGAAATATGTCATATGTTTCTAGGTAGGCCTTGGTAGTTGGACAAGTATGTTGTACACAATGGGCAAGAAAATACCTACACTTTGACCAAGGATGGAGTAAAGCATAAGTTGAAGCCATTGAAGGAGAAAGAAGAAAAGGTATGTAGTACTACCAAAACATGTTTTGTTGATGGAAAAGAGTTTCTCAAAGGTATAAAGTGGAAAAGAGTTTTTGCTATAATTCCAAAAGATAGTAAGGAAGAAGTAGAGGAGGTACCTGTAGAAGTTGTAGATATGTTGGGAGAATTTTATGATATTGTGTCAGATAATGTACCTGATGGATTGCCCCCAATGAGGAAGATCAATAACTAGATGGATTTGGTTCTAGGAGCTAGTTTTCCAAACAAGGCAACACACAGAATGACACCAACATAAAGTGAAGAGTTGAATAGACAAGTTCATGGGTTATTGCCAAGGATGGATGATATTATGGACTATTTGAGTGGAGCTAAGTATTTCACAAAGATAGATTTGAAGAGTGGGTACCATCAGATTCATATCAGAGAAGGTGATGAGTGGAAGACTATTTTCAAGACAAGGGAAGGATTGTACAAGTGATTAGTCATGCCTTTTGGGCTAACCAATGCACCAAGCACTTTCATGAGGCTCATGAATGAGGCACTGAAGGAGCTTTTGGGTAAGATTGTGATTGTTTACCTAGATGATATTTTGATCTTTAGTAAGACATTAGAGGAGTATTTGATCCATATTTGCAAGGTGTTTGATAAGTTTTGAGAAGAAAAGTTGCTGATAAACTTGAAGAAGTGTAGTTTTGTAAAGAAGGAGTTGGTGTACTTGGGATTTGTAATCTTAGCAGAAGGTCTTAAAATGGACCCAGAGAAAGTGAAGGCTATCCTTGAATGGCCTACTCTAAAAAATGTGATAGAGGTAAGATCTTTTCATGGATTGACTAGTTTTTATAGAAATTTCGTAAGAGGTTTTAGTAGTATTTGTAGATCCTTGACTAAAACAATGAGAGGGGTTAGGAAAGAATTTAAGTGGACTATAGGAGCAGATAAGATTTTTAATCTTTTGAAACCAAAAGTTACTAAGAAGCTTGTTTTAGCACTTCCTAATTTTAACAAGGTGTTTCAAGTAGAATGTGATGCTAATGGTACTGCAATAGGAGTTGTTTTGACCCAAGAAGGTAGAATTATTTCTTATTTTAGTGAGAAGTTGAATGATGCAAAAAGAAAATATTCTATTTATGATCAACAATTTTATGCTATAGCTCAAGCATTGAAGAAGTGGAGACACTATCTTCTTCCTAAGGAGTTTGTTTTGTAAACTAATCATCAAGCTTTGCAATATTTGAATAGTCAAGGAAAATTAAACCAAAGGCATTTGAAGTGGATTGAGTTTTTGTAGAGTTATACATTTGTTTTGAAACAAAGGAGTGGGAAGTCTAACAAAGTTGCAGATGCTCTTAGTAGAAGAGAACTTTTGCTGATAGGAATGTAGATAGAAGTGGTTGGGTTCAAGGAATTTAGTACTTTGTATCCAGATGATCTTGATTTTGGTGAAAAATAGAAGGCTTGTACAAAACTTGTTACACTTGATAGGACAAAGTGGGTGAATTTTATAATCTAGGATAGTATTTTGTTCAAAGTAAGCTAGTTGTGCATTCCCAAAAGTTCAATGAGAGAGAATCTCAACAAGGAGAAGCATAGTGGATGATTGACTAGACATTTTGGTAGAGATAAAACCATAGATTTGGTTGTTGAGAATTGTTATTGGCCATAGTTGCAGCAAGATGTGAAGAAGTTTGTATAGAGTTGTAGAGTATGTTAGATGGAAAAATGAGTAAAGCAGAATAAAAGGTTGTATTAGTCATTACTTGTACCAGAGAAGCTATGAGAGGATGTTAGCATGGATTTTGTTCTTGGATTACCAACGGCATAGTGTTTAAATTACAATAGGAAAGGTAAACTTCTTGCTGGGGGGGGGGGGGGGGGGGGTGAATCATTAGTTTGAACTTGGACCCATCAAAATTTCACCATACATCTATCTCATGCATTCAATGAGTAAATTGAATTAACATGTAAAGTATATACATCTAAATCATATAACCATGTAAGCATTCACACACATAACACCATATATGATTACCTAGAAACCCTCCAAGTGAGAAGGTAAAACTAAGGTGGGGATGACACCCACAAATATTCACTACTACAGTAATAAAGTGTATCCACTGAAGATTACAATTTTTTGACCATAAAACATGATCTACCCTATAAAAATTCTACCTTGTTAAAGGGTTACAAAGACTATTAGGTCTCACCTTGTTAGAGGATTTCAAAACCCTATTAGAAGTGTGCCTTGTTAGAAGACTTCAACTTAAAAATAAGTAAGCATCTTGTTAAAATATTTCATACAGCCTGTTAGGACTACTCTGTTAAGATATTTAAGTAAAATCCCTTGTTAAAATGTCTCAACATAGATCCTGCAGTTGGTACTTGCTTGCTTGATAACATATCACCTCTAAACAATGTCTTCTTGATCCTTTATGATTAGATGTCTCAATGATGTATCCTTTACTCTACCCTCTATTATTGTCTAATTAATTCTACAATTCACTCTTTCTTCATAACTTCTAAGTCACCTTGAATGCTCTATTTTCTCATGCAAACTATCATTTTCACACTTTCAATTCCTTACACACTCAATCGATATTTTAGGGTTTTCATCCTCCTTAAGAAGACTTAGTTGACTTAGGGTTAGGGATGAATCTACAACTGAGATTCATCCATTTTGCTGCTTAATCCTTCCCATTTTTTGATTGGCTGGATGTAATTGCATAGGGAATCCAAATAAAGATTTGGTATTATCTTCAAAATATCAAAATATAATCTTAAGTGGGCTCAAAAATGGTTTATATATTTGTTTGTGCCATTACAAATAAATATGTTAAAACTATGTCACTTGGCATATGAAGTCTTTGATGCTCAGCATGCACTATTCTGTATACTACAACTCGACACCTGCATTACTCAACATCCACTATTTACTTGGCTTTTGAATCACTTGACATGGTCTATTTGCTTGATTCTTGAATGACTCAACACTCATTACAATTCAGCATGGTCTATTATTTACATGTTGTGCTCAACATGCATTACTAGTTTGGCATGAACTAAGTAAATGGCTTAGGTGCGTTGACACTCACTTTTCAAAACCAATCCAAGATCAACAATTTCCCCCTTTGACATGAGTGTCAAAAACACTTGAATATATAGTATTATCTTTAATATCTCAATCATAACATATCCATGACTCAGCTTATATACAAAATTTCAAAATTTTGCATTAACCTGTATACCTCAAAATTTGATAACTCCCCTTGAGTTAATATGTTTGTTTTGTATCCAAAATTTATGCTCCTTTCTGAGTAAATGTGTCTCTATTGATACATTGTGACTTCAATGCACTATGTTACTGATACTCTTTGATCTAATATGCTCTCCCTTAGCTAATATCTATCCCTTTTTTCTCTTTCTCCCTAAAAATGTAAATCTTCCCAATGATATATCTCTGCTTTGCTATATTCCCCTACTGCTATGCTCCCTAGTAGGGAGGCTAGCATAGACTAGCTAGTCTTTGTCTCTGATTCTCAACTAGGATCTTAGTGTTCTCCTAAAACCTATGATGGTCTATAGGATTCCTTATCCACTCATGGATCCCCTAACCTACCGTAACCTTGCCACCAAGTTAAGCTAACTCAACTTTCGACATTGCAAGCTTTGATTTCTATTAACTACCCCTTACATAGGCTCATGAGGGTATTCTATCCTTCCAACTCCTTCCCAACCTCTAAAAAAAGATTTAGTGAGTTCCACAATATTTTTGGATCATTTGACACCTCTTCAATGCATTGACAAGATTGGGTTTTCACCCACTTGCAAGGTTTCTTCACAAACGAGGCTACTAGAAAAGCCCTAATTAGGCCTCCTTATGGATTTTTAGGAATTTTTCCTCCTTTCCTTCAAGGATTTAGCACACCTAGTCAAAATAAAATTTACTACACATGACTCATTCTTAAGGATTTTTGGGGGCTTGGGCCTCCATATGACCATACAACACTTGTGCCAAAATATGAGGGTTTTGAGGGTTTCTTGGTCTCCTTGCTATCCCAGTCTTTACAATACTTTCCAAGGCTTCTCCAATACTATCCTCCATAAAACTACACCACCTAATACCCTTATTAACTCCCTCCAAAGGGTTTTTCTTGAAACCCACTCCTCTATCTTATTAGCACACTTTTGTTGCTATCTGCTCCTCGTCGGACTCTGCTGTATCTACCTAGGGCAAGGTCAAATGACCATTTTAACACACATTAAAAAGCCCTACATTTTTGTACATAAAAATTAGGGTCTATACTTTAAGAATCCAAGATTCTATGGCATTCCCATGGTCAAAACTAAAGATACAACCCTTTATCTACATGGCTCACCAAAACTGGCAGAGCATTGTTCAAATGCAAAGAATTTAATAAAATAATCATAATGCTTAATAGAACCTAATATATTGCACATAAATGAAAGAAAAAACACTATGAATGATTTTATAACCCACGAATCTACAACCTCTCCACTATCTAATTCAAAAAGAAGCAAAAAAAATAGTATCTGTGACTGCAAATTTTGGTTTAGACTACTGTATCCATACTACAACTGTATAATAACATTTTCCAACCCTTGATTTAGGGTTCCTCATGAATTTAATAGTCTTCTCCTTGGGGTGAGTGTTTGGTTATCTCTTTTTGGCCTCTTGGCATGGCTAGGTAACTTAAACAAAAAAGTTGCTGAGCAACTTTTGAAACATTACTAACAACTCGTGAGCAACTTTTGCTCACACATTGAAAGTGACAATTTTTGGTCCTCCTAAAGAAAAAATGTTCTCAAATATCAACCAAACAACTATCTCTAGACCTCTAACTCATAGAAAATCAATGCTCTTAGGATGACAACATACACTGAGGCATTATGCTACTTACAAGGACCAACTAAACTTGTAGGACCTAGACTAGGCCTAAATAAATAGAATGAGCTTTAAGCTCTTATTTTACTTACATGCTTCTTGTAAGAAGGTAAAAACAATAAAAATATGATGGTGGGAGCCCTTGGAAGGGTGCTCCTACACCATACTCCCCCCCTTACAATCTAAGGCACTTTGGGGTCAAGAAGAGCTAGGTCAACTCCAAACTTCTTGAACTATCCTTCCTCAATCTAGGTGGCTTCAGATTCAGGTTGATCCTTCCATTTGATCAAGTGCTCCATGTAGAATTGGTGCCTTGTAGTTTTCTTCACTCTATATTCCAAGACCTTCTCTACGTTGGCTGGCTTCTTCTTGGGCATTGCATTGATGTCAATGTCTTGTAGTGCCTTTGGTGGAGTTGTACCTTGCTGACTGATATCTCCTTTGAATCTGATAAGGTCTTCAACATTAAACACTTGTGAGATGGCTAAGTTTTATGACAAGTATACTTTGTAGGCATTCTCTTCATATTTTGCTAGAACCTTGCATGGGCCTACTCTCCTCATCTGTAGCTTGGTGGGTATGCCCTAATACATCCTTGCTTTGTTAAGGTGGACCTTGACATAGTCCCCAGTCTAAAATTGTACTTCTTTCCTCTTTGTATCCATTTTAGCCCTGAGCCTTTGAGTAGACTCTAACATACTTTTCTTCACTTGCTCTTGAGACTCCTTGAGAGTTTGAGTGAAATATTCATCTTGTTAACTCATCAACTCCATAGAACCTAAGTCTCTTAATTCACACACTCCTCTGGGGCGTCTTCCATATACTATCTCAAAAGGACTTCTTCTTGTGGTCTTGTTTACACTATCATTGTAAGCATATTCAATTTGAGATATAAAAAGATCCCAAGTCTTCCCATATTCTTTTGTCAAACACCTTAATAAGTTGCAAAGCATCTTGTTGATGACCTTAGTTTGGCCATTTGTTTGAGGATGGTATGCTAAACTGAAATAGAGATTAGTTCCCAACCTTTTCCATAAGGTTTTCCAAAAATGACCCATGAACTTGCTATCTCTATCAAACACAATACTTAGAGGGAGTCCATGAATCCTAACTATCTCTTTGAAGAAGAGATATGCTATATAACTTAAATCATGAGTAGTTTTACAAGGAATGAAAGACTCATTTTAGAGAACCTATCTACTACAACATAGATGCTATCCATACTTGATTTGGTTTTAGGGAGTCCAACCACAACATCCATACTTACACACTCCCAAGGCCTATTTGGAATTGGCAAGAGTTGATAGAGTCCTACATTGCTTGAGCTTCCTTTAGCTCTTTGGCATATTCCACATTGTTTAACGTATCTTATCACATCCCTTGCTAGCTTAGGCAAAAAATAGTATCTCTGTCCTAACTCTAAAGTTTTTGTTTATGCCAAAATTTCCACTTAAGCTGCCATTATTTTTCTCTTGAATTAGATTTTCCCTCATGGATCCTCTAGGTACACATAGCTGATTACCTTTAAAAAACAATCCATTTTGAAGAGTATAATGTGCAAACTTACCATGGAAATGGTTCTCAAACTCTAGGCACACCTTGTAGGCTTGTGAGAAGTCTTCATCTTCTTCATATAAATCTTTGAAACTTTCTATTCTAATGCTTTGTAGCCATATTTCTTGGATAGTCAAAAGCTTTCTACTCAAGGCATCTGCTACCTTGTTGAGCTCCCTTCTTGTGCTTGATTGTGAAAGTAAAGGATTGGATATACTCCATCCACTTCAAATTCCTCTTAGTAAGCTTCTCTTGAGTTTTTATGTAGCTCAAAGCCTAATTATTAGTAAAGACAAAAGATTCCTTGGGTAGGAGGTAATGCCTCCACTTCTTGAGAGATTGTACCAATGCATACAACTCCAAGTCATATGTTGAATATTTTTGCTTTGCCTCATTGAGTTTCTCATTGAAGAATGCCACATTCCTTCCTTCTTGACTCAAGATACCCCTTACTGCTACACCACTTTCATCACATTCAATGGCAAACAATTTATCAAAAATAGGTAAGAGTAAGATAGGTTTTGTGGTTGCCTCTTCTTTCAATATTTGAAATGCCTTCTCAGCTGCCTTAGTCCACTTGAAGTTGGTTTTCAATCCTCCTTTGATGGTGTCAAGCACTGGTGCACATTTCCCACTAAAATTTCTCAAAAAATTTCTATAAAACTATACCAAGCCATGAAAAATTCTAACTTCAATCCCTATTTTAGGGGAAGGCTAATTCAAGATTGCCTCCACCTTACTTGGTTCCATTTTTAGATTTCCCTTGGATACTATGAAGCCCAAATAAACTAGCTCTTGCTGCATGAACACACACTTTTCTAGGTTAATAGCTAATTTCTCTTCATGGAGTCTCTTCATGACCAACCTCTAATGCTCAAGATGCTTTTCTTTTGTCTTGCTATAGATGAGAATATCATCTAGATATACCACTACAAATCTACTTGTGAAGTCCTTCAAGACCTCATTCATCAATCTCATGAAGTGCTTGGGGCATTAGTAAGCCCAAATGGCATTACAAGCCATTCATACAATCCATCTGTGGTTTTAAAAGTGGTCTTCCACTCATCACCCTCCTTAATTCTAATTTGGTGATAACCACTCTTTAAATCTAGCTTGGTGAACTACATAGCACCTCCTAAATAATCCATCAAATCTTATATTCTTAGAATTGGGAAACTATAGCTAATAGTGATCCTATTAATAGCCCTTGAATCTATGTAAAGCTTCCATTTTCCTCCTTTCTTAGATGCTAAGACCACTAGGAATGCACATGGACTAATACTCTTCTTAACCAGCCCTTGATCCAATAATTCTTGCACTTGTCTTGCTACTTCCTTATTCTAATTAGGAGTAAGCTTATAAGCTACTTTGTTAGGTAGAGATGCATTGGGAACAAATTAAATTTGATGACTTATCGCTCTTCTTAGAGGTAGAGTGGTAGGGGTTCCACCACTTACTATATCTTTGAATTCTTCTAACATTTACTGCACTTCCAATGGTAGTTCTACCTACAACTTCTTGTTCTCCTCCTTTGGCTTCACCATGATAGCACATCCCATGGTCTCCTCATCCTATAATTCTTGTCAGAACTCTTTACCACTACTAAGAAACACACTAGGTGGCTTAGAAGTTTCATCTTTATTTTCTATTAAGGAATAGATTTTGTAAGTCCTTCCATCCTTCTTGAAAGAAATGGAATTCTCCTCTCCATCATAGATCGCCTTCCTATCAAATTACCATGGTCTTCCCAATACAAGATGACATGCATCCATGGGCAAGACATCACAAAGAACTTTGTTTTTATAGCCCCCAATTGAAAACTCCACCCATGTCTGCTCATTAACTAGGACACTTTGTTCTTGATTCAACCAAGTCATGTTGTAGGGCTTTGTATGAGGAACCTTTGTAAGTTTCAGCTTCTTTACTACTTCCTCTACTATGATGTTATAAATAGACTCCAAATCCATTATAACCTTGTAAATTTTGCCTTGTATCTTGCACGTAACTCTAAAAAGAGCCCTCCTCTGTTTGGTTTCACCTTGATTAGGTTGCCTTATAAGTACCATCCTGAACATTAGGTTCTCACTCATTTCTAATTCTAACTTGCTGACTTCATTAGTGCATGTGCTACTGATATATTCTTGGGTATAGGCTATCCTCTTCTCATTATATGAGGTTGATTGTTTATTAGGACACCTATAGGTAGGGTGTGCAAGTTGCCCACATTGATAACACTTCATGGTGGCAAAGCAAGAATTGCTTCTTCCTACTTTTCTTCCTCTATTTCCTTGAGAACCTCTTCCTCTACTAGGATATCCTCTTGTACTAATTTCTAAATTTTTTTCAAAGAGTCTACTATCCCCTTGGCTTCTTGATTTAGCACCTCTACTAGAACCTCCTCTATGACCTCCTCTAAAGTCTCTACCTCTTCCTCTATTCTTTGAGGTACAATTTTGCTTTCTTTTTCCTTTGTCTTCCACATTTAAGGCCATTTGATAACATAGATGAATTGTTTTAGGAGTGACAAGGCTCATGTCTTCTTGAATATACCACTTGAGTCCATTCAAATACTTGCCAATATGATGCATTCATCTTCTACCACCTTAGACCTTAAGCATAGCTTTTGGAATTCTTTAGTATAAGAGTGCACATCCATATCTTTTTGCCTCGTATTTTTTCTCCTCCTATGTATCTATATTTCATAATCTTTAGGAATTTAGTATTATTTAATTTTAGCCACCATTCCTTTCCAAGTGACAATGGGACCTTTTCCTTCTTTTTTCCTCTTTGTTTGGACAAACTTCCACCAGGTTAGAGCACTACCTCTTAACCTTGACTTTGCCACTTTGAATTTTTCAGCATCAAAGAAATGATCACATTAAAAATGGTTCTCCATTCCTTTAATCCATTCCATGATGAGGTCTAGATCCATCTTGCCACTAAATAGAGAAATGCCTTCCAAGGCTTTGCTATTTATTACCTTGATTGCCTTCAAGAAAGGCTCTTCTGGTAAAATAGGATGTGGTGTTGGAGTCTCTTCTTCTAGCTCAATATATTTCTCTTTGGCTTATTTCTCTTCTTTTTGCTCCATCTTGTCCTTTACTTTATCAACTATGTCTTGGACCTCGCTCAATAATTGTTCAAGTTATACCAATCTTTCTCTCAAAGACTTGTTGTCTTCCTCCTACTCTTCTACTTTATTTTCTTTTTCTTTGACCTTCTTGGCCAATTTAGCATTGGGAATAATTGTGCTAGAACTACTAGATTCATTAGGTTATAGGATTCACCTTTCTTTGCACTTGCTCTTTCCCACACCTTTGTAGGCTCTGATACCAATCTGGTAGGGAGGCTAGGATAGACTAGCTAGTCTATGTCTCTAATCCTCAACTAGGATCTTAGTGTTCTCTTGACACTTATAATGGCATATAGGATTTCTTATCCACTTATGTATCCCTTGACCTATCCTAACCTTCCCACCAAGTTAAGCTAACTCAACTTCCAACATTGCAAGCTTGAATTTCTAGTAACTACCCCTTACATAGGCTCATGAGGGTATTCTAGGCTTCCAAATCCTTCTGAACCTCTAACAAAGGATTTAGTGAGTTCCAAGATAGTTTTGGATCATTTTAAATCTCTTAAATGCATTAGCATGTTTGGGCTTTCACCCAATTGTAAGGTTTCTTCACAAATAGAGCTACTAGAAAAGCCTTAATTTGGCCTCCTTCTGGATTCGTAGGATTTTTGCCTCCTTTTCTTCAAGGTTTCAACATACCTAGTCAAAAGAAAATTTTCTACACATGGCCCATTCTTAAGGATTTTTGGGGTCTTGGGCCTCCATATGATCGTACAACACCTGTGCTTAAATATGAGGGTTTTGAGGGTTTCTTGGTCTCCTTGCTATCCCAATATTTACAACACTTTCCAAGGCTTCTCCAATCCTCTCCTCCACAAAAATACACCACCTAATACCATTCTAACTCCATCCAAATGGTTTGTCTTGAAACCCACTCCTCTATCTTATTAGGACACTTTTGCTACTATCTGCTCCTAGCTGGGCTCTGTTGTATCTGCCTAGGGCAAGGTCATATTACCATTTGTGCATACATTCAAAGGCCCTAAATTTTTATACATACAAAGTAGGGTTTTTACTTTAAGAATCCAAGATTCCATGGCATTCCCATGGTGGAAACTAAAGATACAACCCTTTATCTACATGGCTCACCAAAATTGGTAGAGCACTATTCAAATGCAAAGAATTTAATAAAACACTTAGAAAACTTAATATAACCTAACCTATTGCACACACATGAAAGAAAAAAACTATGAAAAATGTTCCAACCCAAAAATCAGCAAGCTCTCCACTATCTACTTCAAAACAAAGCAAAAAAAATAGTAATTGTGACTGTATATTTTGGTTTAGATTGCTTTATCTATACTATAGATATGCAATAACATTTTCCAACCCTTGGTTTAGGGTTCCTCATGACTTTAATAGTCTTCTCCTTGGGGTGAGTGTTTGTTTAGGGTTTTTTAGCCTCTTGGCATGGTTAGGTAACTTAAAGAGAAAAGTTGCTAGCAATTGTTGATCTTAGATTGGTTTTGACAATTGAGTGTCAGCACACTTAAGATATTTACTAAGTTCATGTTGAGCTAGTAATATATGCTTAGTATAATATGTATAGGTGCCAAGTTATAGTTAGTGCTAAGTAATTCAAGTGCTAAGCATACAATTGATGCCGAGCAAGTTCAAGTGCCAAGCCAAATAGAATTACAATAAGTGCCGAGTAACACAGAATGGACCTAGTTGTTTGTGATGGCACACACAACTATATAAACCATTTTTATGCTGACTTATGGATAGATCTTGAAGATTTGAAGATAAGATCAATTTTTTTTGGTTTTCTTATGCAATCAACATGCAACCAATCAAAAAATTGGAAGGGATTAAGTGGCAAAATGCATGAATCTCGGCCATAGATTCATACCTAACCCCAAGCCACCAAAGTATTTTTAAGGAAGATGAAGTCCCATAATTGAGTATGTATGAAGAAGTGATGTGAGAAAAGAATAGAATAAAGAAAAGGTGTGAATTGATTTAAAAGCATTCAAGATGACTTAGAAGGGTGAAAGAATTGTAGAATTAGTTTGCAAAACAAAGGAGAAGTGATATAGCATTGTTATAATAGATCAAGATGGATAGAATTATAATCCAAAATCAGAAAGGAAAAGTTGTAAGTTATCAGACCAAACATTCCACTAATACTTTCTAACAACTATATCAATAGGGTGAAATCCTTTGGACTAAGGTTCACTTAACAGTCATTGTGAAATCCTTTAATAGGTGACATTGCAAGTGAATATTCTAAAAGTCCTTTAACCAGGCACACTTATAATAAGGTGTTCAAAATCCTTTAATAGGGTAGGAGTTAACAAACCTTTGTAAGCCTTTAATAGGGCAGGCCTTTCACAGGGTAGATCATGAGAATGGTCAAACTATGTAACCCTAATAGGCGACTCTTTATTGCTACAGTAGTGAAGAATTGTGGGTGTCACCCCCATCTCAGTTTTACCTTCTCATTTAGAGGGTTTCTGGGTAATCATATCTGGTGTCAAGTATTTATGTGGATGCATTTACTTTACATGTTATTTCAATATGTTAATGCATGCATTATTTTAAATTGTTTTTTTTTGGTTAAAGATTAATACTTCTAATTCACCCACCCCCCCCTTCAAAATGTATGTTTCCCATTTGTAATTCCAATAATTGGTATCAAAGTTGAGTTCTCAAGAGGAGAAGCTTTACAGCTTGGAGAAAAGATCTTGAAATGGAAGTTTACAAGTTGGGAAGGACCATTGAAAACTAGAAGATTGAGATACATCTCATACTACAAAAACTGAATGAAGCTAGAGATGCTTTGAAGAGTTCCCTGAAGAGAAGGAAATAGATTGCTATAGTAGAAAATGACACACAATACAAAGAGATTGACACCATAAAATTATTTGTAGATGGTAACTCCAATGAATTTGATGCAAAAATTGCAGATTTGATGGAAAAGAATAGAGCACAAGCTGAAGAAATCTAAAATCTCAAGTTGGAACAAGAATCACAAGCTATACTACTATGTGAGGTGACTGAACAAAAGAAGAAGGCTATAGAAGACAAGGCCATGATTGAAGAAGACAAAAGAATTTTGGCAAATAGATTTGAGGAAAAGTTAGCAGAGCTATATAGGATCTCAAACATGCAATTGAACACCTTAAGCCAAATGATGAATGCTCATCATGAGTTGAATGTCAAGGACATTAAGATAAGTACATTAAAGTTACAGAATGAACAACTATAGAATGACTTGAAAAGAGAAAAGGAATTTGCTGAAAGTTTCAACAAGCCAAATGAAGCCATTAAGTACTTTGAGCAACTACTAAAATCCCCTAGATCCAGTAAAGATACATCAAGATTGGGCTACATAAGCATTGAAGAAGGGGAATCATCTAAAGCTATTGAGGAAAGAAACAATAAAGGTAAGAACTCTAAACCTACTTGTCATCATTGTGATAAAAAAGGACATACAACTAATGTTTGTAGGACTAAGAATGCTAGTCAGAATGCTAAGCTAAAAAACATGACTCATTGTCACAAGTGCAACAAGAAAGGTCATTAGGCACATGAATGAAAAACTAGAATCATTCATACACCAAAATTTGAAGGACACTGCTACAATTGTTAGAGGTTTGGACATAGAGCCTTTGAATGCAAATCCAAGTCCACATGGTCATCAAGCAAGCCAAAAAGGTAAGAAACTATGAAAACTCCTATAACTGGGATTACAATACAAGACATAACTATCATTATTGTCAATAGTATGGACACATCCCTGAGAATTGGATATGAACACACTTCAGTGGTAACTACAATAGATGGTTAATTCAAACTACCTGCTTTAGCTATTTGAAGACTGGTCATATTAGCAAGCATTATCCAACAAGGTCAAAAGCACATAATTAAGAGCTCAACAAAGGAAAAGACAAGGTAGATGTTGAACACACCAAAGGAGAGATGAACAAAACATGGAAGAAGAAAGATAGATGCAACACATCAAATGAAAGAATCACTTCACTTGATAGGTCAAGTGGTCACACCTTATCAAATTAAGCTAAAAGGAGGTATGTGGGATTGATATTTAAAATGTTTCATCATACATTAGTTCCAAAATAAGTTAGTACTGAAAAAGATGTATTAGCATGAAGAAATATGCAAGATAATGAAGAAATTCGAAGGTCAAATTTTCAAGTTTTCACATTGCTGCCGAGTGTGAAAAATTCTCTTCAGATGCCAAGTACAATACTAGTATGTGCTGAGCTATCATACAAAGTTGGTTGGATTTGAGTTAGTAGTAGCTGCTGAGTGATGGTAAAATCAATGGATCCCGAGTAAAATAGAAATCATATTGAAGTTGAGTTTATAGCTGTACATGCACCATGCAATAAATGCTATATTTTGAAAGGGTATAAGGTCAAATTTCACACATCTTTTTTCATTATTAATTTAAAGCAAGAGTGAGTAGAGTGAAGAAGTGATTCACAAGCGATATCGAAGCATTTGCATAGATCATAGTGAAGATCAAGCATCAACTCATCAATTTTTAAGGTATTCTTCATTTGCTGAGCTACACAATTTCATATTTGTTAAACCCTAGTTTTTCAAAATGGCATCTAGTTCAAGAATTATGAAAAAGAAAGAGGTGTTCAACATTAAATTACTCAAAAATGAGGTTAAACAACTAGATTTCAAGGCTATACTAGAAGTTTCCTATAAAAATGACCCAGCAGGAGTGTTATCTATGATTCCACCTAAGGTTGTAATGGTAAAAGATGTAAGAAAGTGCTATAATTTCAAGGAAGGAAGCATTGGAGACATGGAAATTAGACAAGCATATGAAAAATTGTGTGAAAATGGGGTGTTGAAGGAAGAATTCAAGATTATAGAAAGAAAGAGCTTAACTCATGCCCTAGCTTTCCCAACAGTTTTCAAAATTGAGTGGATCAAAATAGTTATGAGCAGAATACATGATGGATGTCTATGGTTAGATGGTGGACCTATTAAAATTTTAAAGAGAATTATACATAGGGTTACTGGATACCCAATCTTAGATTGGCCCAAGACATTGAGGAGTGACTCCAAAGAGGTAATTGAGAGAAATATGGGGTCCAAGTGGAACAAGTGTAGAATGACTATTGAGACTATTACAGATCCACTTCTTGACTTTTACATTAGGGTCATTTCACATAAATTCTATTAGTCAAGCAGACTAAATAGTGTTCCATGCATAGCTATTGATGTAGGTTATAAGATTGTCAAGAAAGATCATACCTATGATCTTGTAGAACTCCAAATGCAACATAAAATGGAGAACCTAGGAGCAATAAGAAAGTCAAAGAGTGCTCAATATAAATTTGGTTCAATACTGGTATGCATATTTTTCTATGTACAAAATGAGTTCCCATCTTTTGGCAAAATAGGATGGAAGACCAATAGTTCAGTTGCAGTTCAAATTAATGAGTATATTGAACAAATGGGAGAAAATTTTGAATTAGTAATGACAAGTTATTTTGAAGACTTATAGAATTCTATTAAACAAAGGTTGAGGATTCCTATTTCCTTAGTTGAGCAACACTACAATGATATTTTTTTCCTTGTAGACATTAACTATACTTTGATCCAGGCCATTGTACCTAGAGTTAGATGGCTAAGGCCTCTAGGATATGAAATTAATGTTGATGAAGCCTCAACTGCTATCACTACACTTCTTGCAAAAGAAATTGATAGAAGTACCAATTTTTTTGGTAATTATGATGTTGTAAAGTCAAAGGTTGAGATGGAATTGAAGATAGCATCAACTTTGAAAAAGAAAGATAAAATGGTGAGGAAACTAAAGGCTAAGTTTGGAGAAGGTGTAGGAGATAATGATGAAGAAGATAAAGATGAAGAAGAGGTCCAAGGTCAAGAACCTCTTACTTTAACCCAAGGCATGGGTGAAGATTAGGAAGAAGAAGGTGTAGAGGAGGAAGAAGCCAAGGAAGGACTAGCAAAGCCTAAACCAAAGAAGAGGAAATCTAAGGCATAACCTACAAGTAAACCAAAGGCAAAAAGGGTTGCCAAACCAAGTGCAACAAAGCCTATAGCTCTAGCAACAAGAGCCAATATAAGGGAAAATACTCAAAAAGACAAGGAGCAAGAAAAAGAGAAAACCAAGGCTACTGAAAGACTAGTCTAGTGCAGAAGAAACTAAGAAGAAAATACATAGCACAATTAGAGACAGATGATGAGAAGATAGAGTATGAGGATACAAGTTAGTTTAGAGTGGTAAGTCATACACTATGACAGAAGAGTTAGTGTATGCCATGCAACAAGAACACTCCTCTTGAATTGGGTAATGCAATACCAAAGGAATTGTATATAATTTTTGAGAACAAGTGACATTACTGCATGCACATGGAGAAAGAAATAAGATAATCAACTTTAGTACAAGTGATGCCAGAGTTATCAAAGGGACAAATTACCAAGGCCAATAAGAAATATGGTAGTAGATTTGCACCAAAATATAGGGCATTCAACATTTTGCAATACAAAATTGAGGATGTCGTCAAGAAATCCACACAAATGTGGAAATTGATATATGGCTTGACTACAATTAAAGTAGGAGAAAAAGATCCCTTCGAGGTAGAAATAATGAGGAGGATGAGGAAAAGGAAGAAGAGACAGAAAAAGAAAAGGAAAAAACCATTGTGGAGGAGACACCAAAGAAGTCCATCCATCAACTATAGAGGATCTAAAGAAGATCCTTGACCAACCCACACTTCAAGCTAGATTATGTAAGAACCATGTGTTGGTCAGTGTGGATGGACTTCAAAAAGTGGTAGCTAATATGACAAGGGCCAAGGTGAATACAGAAGAACCATCTTCTATCATCCCTTCAATTACTAGTGGTCAACCTTTAGTGCAAACATCAGATGATACATCTACAAAGGTTGATACTACTGTAAAAGTTGTGATGGTTGAACAACAAACATAGACTGCTCAAGAGGAGAAAAATTTAGAAGCACAAACATGATAGATAGAGGTGTCTATACGTGATACATAGAGGCAAGGAGTAGGTTTGATATTAATTATTGACCAAGACAAGAATGAAGAAAAGGACACACCAAAGGAGAAGGAGCAAGAAGCCATATAAACACTGGTAAATTTACCAACATCTGGCTCTCCAAAAAAAGTCCTTCAAAGGCCAAGCACTGATGCAATACCACCATAGGTTTCAGCACCAAGCTCTAGCTCATCCAAGGTTTCCAAGGTATTTCACTATGGTGATGCAATTTTAGATGAAGAGATACTAATACCTAAATATGACTATGCAACCATGACATTAGAACAGATAAGTATAATGCAAGAAGCCTTGGAAAGAAAGAAAACTCAAGAAATACTCAAAAAAGAGTATAAACAAAGACAAGCATTACAAGGGATTAAGGACATCTTTTTGGATGCCTTTAGCTTGCAAACAACTAAAAAATCCAAGCCCATATTAGAACAACTATCATAAATTGTGGAATAGGTGACTAATGAAGACTAGGATACAAATACTAAACTTATGGAATGGTCTGAGAGGAAATTTCAAGAAAGTTAATAAGAAAATATCTGATGAAATAGCACTATCACAAGTTGAATTGGCTACCAAAATTGAGAAAGTGAGGAAGGTACTTGAGAACATATTCTCATTGTAGACAAAATTGTGTGATCCCACACTCTTCACACAAGAAATGAGCCATAAGATTCTAACTCTAGAGAAAAATCTAAAACTCTTAGGTATGCAATTACCTAAGAACCCAACTCAGAGTGAGAAGTATTTTCATTTAGTGCTTCAAATACAAATTCAAATAGATGTGTTAACAATAGAAGAGGCTAACATAAGAGACAAGTTGATTAATATACAAGCCTCCCTTACCTCTCATATGGGAATACTCCAAAAGGAACTAGCTTATGTAGAAAAAATGTTAAAAAAAGATCCTAATCTTTCAAATTTTGATGGATTAGTTCACCTTGTAGTAGAGACATCTATCCAAATAAAGTCCTTAGATGTTGCATTATACAATTAGGATGTTGCTCTACAAATTATAATGGAAGTCCACAAGAACTTTTTGGACAAATACAAAATCAGTGTATAGACCCTTTGACATTAGTGTCAAAAAAGGGGGAGATAATAAAGAATAAAGGGAGAGACAAATGTGAAAGGGGGAGACAAAGAGGAAAGAGGGAGATAACCTAAAAGGGGGAGAGCAAACAAAGGGGGAGCAAACAAAAAAAGAGCAGAAATAGAGCATATTAGATACATAAAGAGTATCAATATTTTTGACGACAAAGAGTATTAACATGAAGAAAATTTACTCAGAGAAGATAAGAGATTTTGGATATAGAACAAGCACATTAACTCAGGGGGAGTTACAAAATTTTGAGGTATATAAGTCTATTCTGGAGTTTTGAATTTTTTTTTGAAGTTTTGCATATATGCCAAACTATGTATATATTATACTCAAGGAGATTAGATTTGTTATATACAGTTAAGTGTTTTTGGCACTCATGTCAAAGGGGGCAATTTTTGATCCTAGATTGGTTTTGACAATTGAGTGTCAACACACTTAAGATATTTACTAAGTTCATGCCGAGCTAGTAATATAAGTTGAGTATAATATGTATAGATGCCGAGTTGCAATGAGTGCCGAGTCACTCATGTGCTGACTAATTCAAGTGTTGAACATACAGTTGATACCAAACAAGTTTAGGTGTCGAGCTAGATATAATTACAATAAGTGCCAAGCATCAGTATTATCAAGAGTCGAGTAACATAGAATGGACCTAGTTGTTTGTGATGGCACAAACAACTATGTAAACCATTTTTATGCTGACTTATGGATAGATCTCAAAGCTTTGAAGATAAGATCAAATCTATTTGGTTTTTCTATGAAATCGACATGCAACCAATTAGAAAATTGGAAGAGATTAAGTGGAAAAATGCATGAATCTCAGCTATAGATTAATACCTAACCCTAAGCCACCAAAGTATTTTTAAGGAAGATGAAGCTCCATAAATTAGTATGTATGAAGAGTGATGTGAGCAAAGAATAGAAGGAAGAGAAGGGGTGAATTGATTTAAAAGAATTCAAGGTGACTTAGAAGTGTAAAAAAATTGCAAAATTAGTTTGTAGAACAGAGGAGAAGTGATACAAAATTGTTATAATAGATCAAGATGGACAAAATTGTGATATGAAATCAGCAAGGCAAAGTTGTAAGTTATCAGATCAAACATTCTACTATTACTTTCCAACAACTGTATTAGTAGGGTGAAATCCTTTGGACTAAGGTTGACTTAATAGTCATTGTGGAATCTTTTAATAGGGTGACATTCCATGTGAATGTTTTGTAAGTCCTTTAACTAGAAACACTTCTAACAGGGTGTTCAAAATCCTTTAATAGGGTAGGATTTAACAATCCTTTGTAAGCCTTTAATAGGGCAAGCCTTTCACAGGGTAGATCATGAGAATGGTTAGACTATGTAACCCTAATATGTGATACTTTATTGCTATAGTAGTGAAGAATTGTGGGCATCATCCCCACCCTAGTTTTACCTTCTCATTTGGAGGGTTTCTAGATAATCATATTTGGGGTCAAGTATTTATGTGAATGCATTTACTTTACATGTTATTTCAATATGTTAAATGCATTATTTTAAATTAAAATTTTATTAGTTAAAGATTAATACTTTTGATTCAACCCCCCCACCCCCCATTCAGAAGTGTATGTTTCCCATTTGTAATTCCAACAACAACTTGTGAGCAACTTTTGATCACACATTTAAAGTGAGCATTTTTGGTCCTCCTAAAGAACAAACATGCTCAAATCTCAACCAAAAACCTATCCCTAGACTTCTAACTCATAGAAAATCAATGCTCTCAGGATGAGAACATACACTAAGGCATTTTGATACTTACAAGGACCAATTGAACTTCTAGGGCCTAGACTAGGCCTAAACGCACAAAATGATCTTTAAGCTCTTATTTTACTTACATGCTTCTTGTAAGAAGGTCAATGCAAAAAAATGTGATGGTGGGAGCCCTTGGAAGGGTGCTCCTGCACCACTCCCCCTTTCTTATTTCTCTCCCTTTTGTTCATACTCCCCCATATTATATTTCTCCCCTTTTTGATACTTATGTCAAATGGGTTATATACCTATGGTGTGTTTGTCTAGAAAATATTTGTGGAGATCCATTATGATCTTTAGGGTTGCATCCCAGTTATCACATGCAACATCCAATAACTTAATTTGGATTGCAAGCTCGACAACAAGGTGTACTAGACCATCTAAAGTAGAAAGATTGGGGTCTTTCTTTAGTAGAGTTTCAGCATAGCCTAGCTCCTTGTGCATTATCTCCATATGTGGGGTGAGGGTAGCTTGTATGATTTTTAATTTGGCTCTAATGTTAGTCTCATCTACTATAAAAATAGCTAACTAATGATGTGTCTGAAGAAATGTCCTAAAATGCTTTTCATTCTGAGCTGGATTTGTAGGTAGTCTTGCACTTGATGCAAATATTTGACTTTCTAGGCTTAGAATGTGACTTCTAGTCTCTTGGGTGAATAATGTATAATTGCATAGTTTTGTGTATAGTGAGAATATATTCTCAAGTAATTTCTTCACATCCTCAACCTTGGTTGTCAATGCAACTTGTTGTAGTACTATCTCACTAGATATTTTCTCAATTACCTTGCTTTAAAACTTCTTTTCTGACCATTACAATAGTTTTGCATTTGTATCAAAGTCCTCATTACTAACCTTCTCCACTATATCTATCAATAGTTCTATTAGTGGCTTGGTCTCTTTAGGAGTTGGTAGACTAAATACATCTAGAAAGATGTCCTTGATGTCTTGAAGTGCTTGCTTCTGCATGTGTTCTCTCCTGAGCATTTCTTGATGCTTTTTCCTTTCTAAGGCTTGTTATAAAATGCTTATTTGTTCCACTATCATAGTATCATAATCATACTTTGGAATAAAAATTTCTTCATCAAGGCTCATGTCTCCATAGTATATTAGCTTTTCAACCTTTGATGAGCTTGGGCTTGGCACTGAGATCTGTAATGGAGTAGCATCTATGCTCAGCTTCTGAAGAGTTTGTGTAGAAGGAGTGTTAGATGTTGGTAAAGCTACCAGTGCTTGGATGGCCATTTTTTCCTTCACCTTTGGTTCTATCTCTTTAGGATTTCCCTAGTCTATTACTATGACTTGGCCTACACCTTGTTCTTGTGCTGTAGGTATAGATGAATCTATCTGTCCTATTTCCTTCTATTGTCCTGCAGTGGTGTCTTTCTCTTCTTCTATTTTCTTCTCAATTGTATCAACCTTGGTAGATGTATCAACTATAATTTGGATCAAAGGTTTGACATTAGTAACTAAAGGGATGATGGAAGGTGGTTCTTTTGGATTCACCTTTTCCCTTGTGACATCAGTTACTACCTTTTGTAGTTCTTATACACTAACCAAAAAAAGATTGCCACATAGTTTGGCTTGAATTCAGATTGATCTAAGATCTTCTTTAAATCTTTTGTAGTAAGAGGATTGATGTTTTGAGCTGATAGATCAAAGACATCTTTGATAGTTATAGTTTTAGTTGTCATGGTTGTGTCATGGGGATGACTGACACTCGACAATTGTGTGCCATGCACACTTTGTTCTTCTTGTTGTTGCTCAGCTATTGCCTTGTCATCTTCTTGCTTTTAGTCATCATTTTTATCATCATCTTTACCATCTGAAGGGTTAGCTTCTCCTTTCTTGATAGTGATTAACCCATAAATGAGTTTCCATATTTGTGTTGACTTCTTGACAACATCTTTAGTATTATTTTAGAGAATACTAAAGGCTCTATATTTAGGTGTGAACCTAACTACATATTTCTTTGCTAGCTTAGCAATTTGTGCCTTTGTTAAATTTGGCATTACTTGGGCTAGTGTTGCCTCCCTGATTTGTCTTTCCAAATTTAGACAATAATGCCATTTTTTCTCAACAATGTCATATAGGCTTTTAGGTACCGAGTTGACAAATTCTAGTGGTGTTGTCTTGAACTTTGACATCATGGCATATAATGCCTCTTCCACTTGGTTTTTCTCCACTTTACCCAAATTATCAAAATCAACATGACTAAAACCTAATAAATTAGTATTGTTCTTGACATTTTCACATAGATTCTCAAGATTTGAGAGAGGATTGTGACTCACCACCTTGAACTAGCTATTATTATCTGATTCTATCTTCTCTTCATCAGAATCTGGTTGAGCCACATACTTCCTTCTTTGTCTTTTCTGCTCCTGTCCTCCTTGCTTAATTTTTTTGATCTTTTCCTTGGCCTTTTGGTAGTTTTCCATGTGGTGGCCCTTTTAGTAGGTGTAGTATGCTTTAGCTAACTTGGTTTTACAATTTTCTTTGCCCTTGCCATGGGTTGTTCCTTGGCCTTCCTCTTCTTTGACTTGGTAGGAGTAGGTGCTTCCTCAACTTCTTCTCCCTTGGCACCTTCAATCTCCTCCTCTTCCTTGTCTTCTCCCATGGATTGAGTTAAAGCTAGTGGTTTTTGAGATTGTGTTTTCTCTTCCTCTTCATCCTCTTCTTCTTCCTCTTCCTCCTTAAGACCCTCTCCAAATTTTTCTTTTAACTTCTTTACTAGCTTGTCCCTTTTCTTGATTGTAGAGGCAGTCTTCAATTCCATGGCAATCTTTGATTTCACCATCTCATAATTTCCAATTTTTTTTATAGTCTTATCTACTTATTTTGTAAGTAGAGCTATTATGGTTGTTGAGACTTCATATACATTGACCTCATAACCTAAGGGTCTCAACCATCTCACCCTTGGTGTGGCAGCTTGCACAAATGTGTAGCCAACATCAATAAGAAAACATACATCATTATAATGTTTCTCAACTAAGGAAACTAGTATTCTGAGTCTCTACTTCATTGAATTCTTGAAGTCTTAAAAGTAACTCATTAAAGATTCAAAGTTTTGTCCTAGTTGCTCAATGTACTCTCCAATCTATACTGCAACTGATCTGTTAGTCTTCCATCCTACTATTTCAAATGAGGGAAATGTGTTCTGTACATGAAAGAATATACAAACTAGTATAGAAACAAAATTTAATTATGCACTCTTGGTTTTCCTTATTGATCCATGGTTCTCCATTAGTTGTTTTAATTGAAGTTCTACTAGATCATATGTATGATCTTTCTTAACAATTTTATAACCAACATCCAAAACTATGTAGGGTACACTATTCAATCTACTAGATTGATAGAATTTATGTGATATTAGCCTTGCAGTAAAATTAATAAGAGGATCTGTGATTGTATCTATAGTCATATCTCTTGTATTCCAGATTGCTCTAGTATTCTTCTCAATCATTTCCTTGGAATCTCTTTTGAGTGTCTTGGGCTGATCTAGGGTTGGGTAGCCAATAACTCTATAAATTATTCTCTTAGTTATTTTGACTGGTCCTCCTTTGAGCCACAAGGAACCATCATGAAGTTGGCTCAACATAATTCATATCCACTCTATTTTGAATACATTTGGAAAATCTAGGGCTCATGTTAAACCCTTTTTCTCAACAATTTTGTATTCTTCCTTCAAAACACTATTTGCACATAGCCTATTCTATGCACCTCTTATTTCCATGTCATCAATTCTTCCTATCTTGCAATTGTAGCATTTCCTCACATCTTGTACCATTATCACATTTATTAGGTTCATTGACAATGCGCTAGAAGGGTCTTGTTTATAAATGATGTCAAGAATGGCTTTAAAACAAGCTGCTTGACTTCATTACCAACTAGGTAAACATTTAAAACTTCATTTGCTTCAACATTTTTTGAACTTTAAGCCATTGTAAAAACTAGGATTTATGAAAATTTAAACTATGTAGCTTGGCTCTTGATAAATACCTTAGAAAATTTGATGAACTGGCAATGCATCATTGCATAAATCTTCTACAATCACTTCTGATGAATTTCTAGGTCACCTCTAGCTCTTTTCACTCTTTCTTAATTTTGAAATGATTAAAATGAGCTCAAATCAATCATATATCCTTTAAAAACCTTGCATTTAATGCTAAGTTCTTACACAGCTGTAAGCTTGGCAATAACCAATTTTGGGTTCACTCAGCATCTATTAATAGTTCCATCACTCGGTAGCTACTACGAGCTTGACATCAACTAACTAGTCTGATAACTTGACATCAATTAACATTACACTTGGCACATATATGAAACTTTTCATACTCAACAACAACATGAAAAACTTAAAGATTTTTCTTGAATTTCTAATAACATCTTGCATCTTTATTCATGCTAATGTATTCTTTTTTGTACTATCTCCTTTTGGAACTGATGCATGATATAACCTTTATCAGTATCACATACGTCTTGTTTGCCTATTTTGATGAGGTGTGATTACTTGACCCATTGGGTGAAGTGATCCCTTCTTCATTTGATGTGCTACAAATATCTTTCTTTTTGCATGTCTTGTTCATCTCACTCTGATATGTTCAACATCTGCCTTGCCTTTACCTTTATCAAATTTGCAACTAGGTGCCTTTGACTTAGTTGGACAATATTTACTAATGTGACCAATCTTCAAATAGCTAAAACATGTAGTTTGACTTAACCATATTTTTTAATTGCCATTGAAGTGTGTCCTAATACAATTCTTAGGAACATGTCCATATTCTTGATAGTAGGACAACTATATCTTGTATTATAATCTCAATTATAAGAGTTACCACTATTTCTTACCTTTGTTAGCTTGTTTGATGACCACATAGATTTGGATCTTCATTCAAAATTTCTATGCCCATACTTCTAACAATTATAGCAATATCCTTCAAATCTTTGTGTATGCATGGTCCTAGTTCTACATTCATATGCTTGATGACCTTGCTTGTTGCACTTATGACAATGAGTCATGTTCTTAGGTTTGACATTCTAATTTGTAATCTTACTCCTACACATATTAGTAGAATATCATTTCTTACCACAATTATGACAAGTAGGTTTGGAGTTCTTACCTTTGGTGTTCCTTTCTTTAGTACTTTTGGATGATTCTCCCTCTTCAGTGCTTGTTTAGCCCAGTCCTGATGTATCATTCTTAGATCTAGGAGATCTCAGTAGTTTCTCAAAGTATTTAATGGTTTCATTTGGCTTGTTGAAAATTTTAGAAAATTCCTTTTCTCTCTTTAGGTTACTTTGTAATTGCTCATTCTGCAACTTCAATGTAGTTATCTCAATGTCCTTGACATTGAATTCATAGTTGGCATTCATCATTTGACTTAGAGTATCCAATTGCATGTTGGAGATCTTGGTTAGCTCTGTTGACTTCTCTTCCAATTTGTTGGCCAGAATTCTTTTGTCTTCTTCAATCATGGTTTTGTCTTCCATAGATTTCTTCTTTTGTTTAGTCACCTCACATAGCAATATAGCTTGTGATTCTTGTTCTATCTTGAGTTTTTTAATTTCAAACTCATTGGAGTCACCATCTGTAAATAACTTAGTAGTGTCTATCTCTTTGTATAGTGTGTCATTCCTGACAATAGCAATCTCTTTCCTTCTCTTTAAGGATTTTTTTAGTTCTTCTCTTGCCTCATTCAATTGATGTAGTATGAGATGTATTGCAATCTCTTAATTTTCAATAGTCTTTCCCAACTTGTAGACTTCCATTTCAAGATCTTTCTTCAAAGTTGCAAAGCTTTCCTTTTAGAGAACAAGGCTTTGATACCAATTGTTGGAATTACAATAGGAAAGGTAAACTTATAAGGGGGAGGGTGGGTTGAATCAATAGTTTAAGCTTGGACCCATAAAAAATTCACCATACATCTATCTCATGCATTCAATGAGTAAACTGAATTAACATGTAAAGCATATACATATAAATCATATAACCATGTAAGCATTCACACACATAACACTAGATATGATTACCTAGAAACCCTCCAAGTGAGAGGGTAAAATTGGGGTGGGGATGACGCCCACAAATCTTCACTATTGCAGTAATAAAGTGTATCTAATGAAGGTTACAATGTTTTGAGCTTGAAACATGATCTATCCTATGAAAAATCTGTCCTGTTAAAAGCTTACAAAGACTATTAGGTCTTACCTTTTTAGAGGATTTCAACGCCCTATTAGAAGTTTGCTTTGTTAGAGGACTTCAACTTACAACTAAGTAAGCACCCTGCTAAAGGATTTTGTACATGTTAGGACTACTCTGTTAAGCGATTTAACTGAAATCACCTGTTAAAATGTCTTAGCATAGATCCTATGGTTGGCACTTGCTTTCCTGATAATAGATCACCTCTGAATAATGTCTTCCTGATCCTTCATGATCAGATGTCTCAATGCTATATCCTTTTCTTTATCCTCTATTCTTCTCTAACTAATTCTATAATTCAATCTTTCTTCATAACTTCTAAGTCACCTTGAATGCTCTATTTTCTCATGCAAAATATCCTTTTTGCACCTACAATTCCTTACACACTTGATAGATATTTTAGGGTTTTCATCCTTAAGAAGTCTTAGGTTTCTTAGGGTTAAGTATGAATCTATGGCTGAGATTCATCCATTTTGTTGCTGAATCCTTCCCATTTTATGATAGAATCCAAATAGAGATTTGTCCTTATCTTCAAAATATCAAAATATAATCTTAAGTCAGCTCAAAAATAGTTTACATAGTTGTTTGTTCCATTACAAACAAATATGTCAAAACTATGTCACTCAACATATGAAGTCTTTGATTCTCGACATGCATTATTCTATATACTATGATTCAACACCTGCATTACTCGACATCTACTATTTACTTGGCTCCTAAATTGCTTGGCATGGTCTATTTGCTTGGCACATGAGTGACTCGACACATGAGTGACTTGACACTCATTGAAACTTGACATGGTCTATTATTTACATGTTGTGCTTGGCATGTATTACTAGTTCAATATGAACTAAGCAAATGGCTTAAGTGTGTTGATACTCACTTGTCAAAACTAATTTGAGATCAACACATAGTGTGGGCATGATTCTATTTTTGTGGTGGTTGATAGGTTTTCAAAGATGACACATTTCATTCCTTGCAAGAAGACTATTGATGATGTTCATGTAGTAGAGTTTTTTTTTTAGAGAAGTGGTGAGACTACACAGTCTATCAAAGAGTATATTTTCAGATCAAGATACCAAATTTGTTGCATATTTATAGCATACATTATAGAATAAATTGAAGACAAAGTTGAAGTTTAGTTCATAACATCATCCACAAACTAATGGACAGACAAAAGTTGTGAATCATAGTTTGGGAAACTTGTTGAGATGCTTGCTTGGGGAAAAACCAGAAGGATGGGATCTAATTTTATTGTAGGTGGAATTTGTATATAATAATTCTGTCAATAGGAGTACTGGTGAATCACTATTCTAGATTGTATATGGGAGTAGTCCCATAAATTCTTATGAATTGCAACAATTGGATAAAGGAGAATAAGTAGTGCTGAAGTAGAAGAACTTGCTGAACATTTGACAAACATCCATGAAGAGGTGAGGAAGCACATCATAAAGATGAATACATAGTACAAGGCTAAGATAGATGTGAAAAGGAGGTATAAGAAATTTTAGATTGGAGATAAAGTCATGGTTCACTTGAGAAAGGAGCATTTTCTAATGGGTACACTTAATAAGCTAAAGATGAAGAAGTTTGGACTGTGGAAGATAGTGAAAAGGCATAATTTTTTAAATGCTTATGAAGTGAAGTTGCCTGCTGAATTGAATATTTCATGAGTACTCAATATTTTAGATTTGATAGAGTATTATGAAGGAGGTGATGGAGAAGAAGTTGCAGAAGTGTATTGGAGTATTCAAACAACTAGTTCAGCTACAAAGGAGATTGAGGAGATACTAGAGAGTCATATTGGCAAAAGTTCAAGGAACAAAACTTACGAGGAATACTTAGTCAAATGGAATGGGAGGCTAGTAGAGGATTCATCATGGCTAGCAAGGGAGGAGGTTAACCATCTTGGTTTTCCTCTGAACAGCTAAGACATGATGGGGTCACTTCTCAAATTACCCCAAGTGTCTGATGCAAGAGCATCCTAGATGTAAGAGAAATCTTGCATAACCCAAAAATATTTTATTTTCAGTCTTTTCTATTTTAATAAGGATTAGTAGAGAGGGTGGTTACTATTTTTGGGAGCTTACTATTTTAAGTAAGTTTTTCATATGAGTTTGGAATGTTCTCATTTTTTACATGAAGGTTCATTTTAGAATTAGAAGCCTACCATAAAAATCTCATTGTTCCACCTTAAGTATCAGAGAAGTTATTGTCGAATTTTGGTGGAAAATTTAGGAGAAAAATATTTAGGTTCACCGTTGGAGGCTTTAGAGTGCTCATATGTGGTTCAAAAACTCGACAAAAGGGTGCTAGCATAGTTCCAAGCTTGTAGATCAGAAGCTGGCATTTTTGAAAATTGGTTATAATAGCCAATTGTAGCGAAGGTTTGAGAGTTATGGCCTTCCAAATTTGGGCTACCCAAAATTTATAAAATAATTTTTCAAAGATATATTTAGTTGACTCTATATGTATTGTTAGGGTTTTTTGACCCTAGGTATTAAGTTTGAGCATCTAGAACCTTCCTTGGTGACATAAAATTGCCTATTTAAGAAAGACACAAACATTGTCTAGAACAACCCTAGGTGGTATTTCACAATTTAGTCTTGCAAATTACTGTAATGAAGGCACGCTTGTGGGTTAGCATATTTTATTTGTGAATTTTCTAATTCTGCATTTGTGGCAATAATAAGAAGTCCATATTTTGATCTTACATTTATTATTGTTTCTTTGTTTCTGTTATGGTCTATGGTATTAAGAGGAGCACCCTTTTTCAATTTGTCTAATATGTTTTCAATGTAGATTACACTTATGTGTAATTTTGAGAACAACGACTCCCAAGAGGGCCCTTCTTTAGATTTAGCTATGGTTCCTTCTATGTTGGGCATTTATTCTCTTGCAAGTTGTCCACCTTCTTTGCATATTAATGATAAAGACAAGGGAGGGAAATATGTAAGAATTTTCCTAAGTCAATGAATGCAATGCCAAGATCTAGAAGAAAAAAATATAGTATAAGAGAGATAAGAGATGATCAAATGAGAATCTCAATAATGATCAAATGATAATGGATTAATAGATCATAGAAATTGTTGTATATAAAGGCAATCAATATGACTAGGAGTCATTCAAAGATATAAGCATAACAACTAAACAAATGTCCACTAAATGTGGATTATCCTCTAGTGTGCATGAAAGTATGTGCAATAATGAGAGGATAAGAATATAGAGGTGTATCTCATAAAGAGGTGTAGTAGACAACATGTGATCAAATAAAATGCAAACTACTGTATTGTCTACATGATAACTCATATGAATATGAATAATCCTAGCTATCTACATGACTACTAATATGAAAATGTATTAACCTAAGTAACTTAGTAAAGTGTAAATAATAAATACTTTTTTACACCAACACCCCACCTTAAGTGTAACATAGATAATGTAAGATGGGTCCAAACTACTAGGCCATATTAGGTTCCCATGTACAAAATACAAATGCAAAAGATATGCAATGCAATCTCTAATAAAGTGGAGAAAGAGAGAAAATCACATGGGAAACACCCCCCCCACCTCCACCAACCCCCTCCCCCCCTCCCTTAAAAAAAAAAAAAGAAAAAAAAGGAAAAAGAAAAAGAAAAAGAGAGATAAGTACAATAAGAGAAATGAGAGAGAAGAAGACCTCATTTGAGGAAAAGATCCCCCTCATAAGAGATATGATAGAAGTAAAGTAACCTCCCTAGTCAAATATCTCACACCTCCAAGAGATCTCACAAATGAAGACACTTGACCTTAGTGAAGGGTTTGGTTAAGATGTTTGCAACCTACTTTGATGTAGGACAATACGAAAACTCAATGAATTACTCTTATACCATCTTTATTATATAGTGCATATGAACCTCAATGTGTTTTATTCACTAATTCTGAATGAATGTTTTGAGAACTCAATACCACTCTAATTATTATAATGAATGAGTATAGGTAGTAGAATGATGAAACCAAAATCCTTTAGGATATATTGTAGCCATAAAGCCTATGTAGTTGTAGTAATAACCCCTTGATACTTAGCCTTAGTTGAAGAAAGAACAATAAAATTATGCTTCTTACTCTACCAACAATGGGGCCAAAACCAAGATGACACATGTACCCTTAAGTAGACTTGTGTGAATCAAAGTCTCCTGCATAATCACAGTCTATATATTGAACCAAATGAAGTCTAGTACCTACTGCATAGTGTATTCCATGTGTATGTGTACCCTATATGTAGTGCAATATGTTTTTAGATGCATTATAATAAAGGTCATGTGTCTCTTGCATGAAGTGAGAAAAAAATCCAAATGAAAAAGCTATGTCAGGGCATGGATGTGTCAAGTAGATGAGACTCCCAACAAGCTATCTACACAATATAGCATTAGAAAGTAGTGTGATACAATCAGCCTCTAACTTGACACCTAAAATAAAAGGGAGTAGGTACAACCTTGTAATTACTTATAAAAAAAAAGGCAATTAAATCAAGAGCATACTTGGGCTAAGAAAGTTTGATCTTGCCTGAAGACTATGTGATCTCATTGCTAAGGAAATAATGAAGTAAACCCAAGTCCATAATAGAAAATTTGTCATATAAATAGGTTTTAACACTTTAAATAATGGATGAATTAATCCTTGTAATGATCAAGTCATCAACATAAAGCACAATTATCAAGTGTGAGTCATCCCTTTGAATAATGTAGGCATTCAAATTTAAATGACACATGTTAAATCCTATTGAGAGAAGGAAGGAATCCATCTTGGTATACCAAGCCCTAGGAGCCTTCTTATGTACATAAATAGAATTCCTCAACCTACAAACCATAGTAGTATCCTATATGAATCCATGTAGATGCTTCATATAAATTTCTTTAACAAGATCCCCATGTAAAAATGAACTCTTCACATACATCTAATGTACAACCCAACCATGAGTTGTGGCAATAACTAGTGTCAAATGAATGAGGTTCATCTTAGCTATAGGTGAAAAGGTCTCAATATAGTCAACATTGAGAACATCTAAGAAATTTTTTGCAACAAGTCTAGCCTTATACTTATCCATACTTTTATCTATTGTAAACTTGGTATGATAGATCCACTTATAACAAACCAACTTTCTTCCCTTAGGAAGAGGAACTAAGTCCAAAGTATTATTTTTCATCAAAGAGTTATACTCTTCCTTCATAGCCTTTTCCCATTCAAGAACCCTTGATTCTTCCTTAAATGATTTTGGATCTGAAGAAATGGCTATATAAGTATGTGAAAAATGATCTGTGTTTTGCCCTTGCCCTCCTAGTATCTAAAGGATATTTTGCCAATGAACTTACTAAATCAAGTGTTTTCTATGCCCAATGAGGTCTAGTAGAAGAAGATGATGTAGAAGGAATATCTTCACCTTGGAGATTGACCCTATAAAGGTGGTGGTCCGTGAGTTAAAGGAATATTATCTTCCAAGTCACTATCATTACTATCATCACTTTCAATGAAGGAGGAAGAAGGAGGAGTTTTAGGAGCCATACTTGGACAAGTCTCTTAAAATTTAACACTCCTCTCATAAAAAAATTCTTGTGTCTTTGGATCCATGAGTTTTTATGACTTAAGATAATCATGATAACCAATAAATATTCAAGGTTTACTTTGGGATTCCAATGCCTTGTATTTTTGTGGAGGTATCCTTTCCCAAGCTAGACAACCAAATAGTTTGAAGTACTTTACACTTGGTTTTCTTCCACACCAAGCCTTAAAAGGTGTAACTCCATCCAAGCCCTTATGAGGACTTATATTTTTTATGTGGTTAGTACAAAAAATAGCTTATATCCAAATAGCTTGATCAAGAGACTTATGTTGTAGCATACAAGCAGTCATCTCCTTAAGGGTTATAATCTTTCTTTTTACAACAACATTTTTCTATGGAGTGTGAGAAAATCAATGTTGAAGCTCAATGCCCTCATGAGTAGAAAAGCATATAATCCTTGAGTTCACATACTCACTTCCATTGTCTGTTTGAAGAATCTTCTTGATTGCTTTTCAAGTTGAGCCTTGAAGGTGATAAAATTATCAAAAAGTTCACTCTTATATGTGATAAATAATACCCAAGTGTAGCATGAAAAGTCATCAATGAAGGTGAGAGAATAATGAGGCTTGCCAAATGATGAAACTAGAAATGGGATAACTACATCAATATGGGCCAATTCAAGAACAATTATTTCTCTCCAAGGTTTCTCCTTATCAAAATTTTCTTTAGGATGCTTTCCTTTTTCACAACCTAAACATACACCCTTTGAATACTTGACTCAGGTAGACCTATGATCATATCCTTTCTACTATGTTGCTAAAGATATCAGTAATTGAGATGTTCAAACCTTTCATTCAAAATTTTACTTTGTGAATTTGACTGTGTCAACAAGGCAAGAGAAGTTCACTTAGGCACAAATTTGAGGAAAATAATAAAGTCTTGTATCATGATTATCCATTCTAATTGCCACCATGGAATCATCCTTAATATTTTTTACCACAACTAAGTTAGGAAGGAACTACACTCTATGTCCACATTCATAGTGAGTGATTTGGTAGATTGAAAGAAGGTTAGTGCTAACCTTGGGAACATGAAGAACATCCTTGAAGACTCCATTATCCATCTTAACATCCCATTTTCCTTCAACTTCCACTTGTGTATAATCTCCCACATAGGTTTAAGGTATACGAGATGGCTCTAAAGGGGAAAAATGCTCCCTTGAAGCACCCATATGATATGTAGCTCCTAAATCAAGACCCTATTCCTCAAAATTATTTTTACTTTATACAAAAACTTGTACCTTACCCTTTTACTCAGATGAAGAACCATTATCCTTGTAGGAATATAGAAAAATGATGTTGTTTTTCTTGAGTAGGTTGAGAAACTCATAAGTTTTTAAAACCTTGCACTGATGCTCATCATGGCCATCCTTCTTGCAATATGCACAAGTTTTCTTTTCCTTCTTGTTGAAGTTGTTCCCCTTCTTATTATCATGGGAATAAAACTTGCCTTGTTGTGAGGAAGATTGTTGTGTAGAGGTAGATTTTGGTGTGTCATCTTGTGGATTAGCCTTCTACTTCTTATCCTTTTTGTTGGAATTATTACCACCTTGATTCCCTTTAATTATCCACAAAATCTTTGTATTTGGAAGACTTGAGAATCCCCATACTCACTAACTTTCCATGTTCCAACACCAACATTCCTAAAAATGACTCAAATGAAGGCTTTGTCAAGGCATATCCCATTGTCAACTTGTGAGTATTATAACTAGAAACAAAAGAAACATACTAAGGAGGAAGAAGAGTCATCACATGTTTGATCAACTTTCCATCCTTGATGGGCTCACCACAATCCTTAAGTTGTGCTCTATACATTTCTACTTGGAAGAGATAATCTTTTATGATGTCAAAATTTGTAGGATCCAATTTGAGAATATTATCCTCAATGGTGTAGGCCATATCTTTATCTACTATCCTATACAATGCTTCAAGTTTATCCCAAGCTTCTTTTGATGTAGTATATGATAGGGTCTGAGATATGTTCTAGGAATATCCCTTAAGCCTTATCTTGGTTTTCATATCATATGTATATGTAAGGATCATCATCATCAATTTTTTTTATAGTACTACACACATAATGAGTTATAGATTTTCTGCGTAAAGGTGCCATCATTTTTTCTTTCTAAGTAGCATACTTATGTGGCATTTATTTTGTAAAATAACCCATAATGAAAAAGAAAGAGAAAAATCAAGAGAGATACATGAACACAAGACACAAGACACCCCCTATTCTCACTCAATCAAATAATCCCCCCTCCCCCCCAAAAGAAAAAGAGAGAGATGATTTGGCACTTTATATATATATATAGTGTGTATAATAACCAATTGTCAATTTTGGTCCATAGTGGACTTTTGATTTTGATGTTTACAATAGCCTTATTGAGGCCAAAACATATAGTAATCAATATATCTCATAATCAAATCAAATCTAACACTTTATAAGGATTATACAAGGTCAAAATACTAATTTCTAAGAGTGTTATTTCTAGCCAAACAAGGCTACAATATTATTGTAGATTTGTAAAGTAGACAATAAAAAATACACTTCCAAAAATAAGGAACTTGAAAATGTGTCTAGATGAGCTCAAACAAATTATTTTAAGTTGCAAAATGTAGGTTTTGACAATTATAGTCTCCAAAAATTGGATTTTTTGCAAAATTCATGTGCCAACCTAAAAAAAACAACACCATAGGAAATTTTAAGAAATTCTTGCCAAAATAAAAAAATGCACTTGATTTGGAGTCTGGATGAGTGAGATATGACATCCCAAAGTTAGACTATAAGCCTAAAAATGAATATGGCGAGGGACCTAGGTTGTGCAAGACTAGATGAAATCAATAGACCAATGACTCAATTTTGACATCTAAAAGCCTATCTTTGCAAAATAAAAAAGCCATTAATGAGGACCACACAAATATTAAATTTAATTTTCTAAAATGGTCAAATTACAAAAATACCTTCAAGGGATAATTACGTGGCAGTGACTAGGGAGTACAACTTGTTGACTTGGGCTTACTTAGGATATGGATGCTAATACATCCATGCTAACTCGATAGATTAGAGAATCAAGTAGTGGTGATGTGGAAGCTGTCCTTGTGTCCATGTAGATGGTCTCTTAGTGTGTGTATGCTTTCTGAGAGTGCCACATGTTTTGGCTGATCTATGTGGGATGCATGACTAGTGGAGTGTGATTGGGAACAAGAAGAGGTTGGGTGGAGCTCGAGCTATGGGTTTAATCCCACATGCATAATGATGCATGAAATATATTTTTAAAAATACTTGCATCTATAAGGGGTAATATGATGATCATGTAGGGAGGAGATGAGAACAATCAAGGCCAAAGGCACAACCAACTATTCACCCACCTTCGTAGAGTTACATAGAAAAAATCATTAGAAAATATAAACAACTTAGGAGATAGAGGAAATAAAATCCTTCATTCATATATACATCCAAAGATCAATTACGTCCAACTATAAGGCCTTTTGGGTTATGGCCACATATCAATTCAATTACAATTTTTGATGATCAAAATTTTCACTCTACTCTCTCTCTAATCCCCCCTCTAAGACTATAACCAAGGTTCTTAAATACATGCACAACCACAAGTCAGCCTGATTCAAATACAACTAAATAAACCCTCATATTAAATGCTAGGCTAAGCCACAAGTTAGCTCATAGTAGATATCTAACACTAAATTAAATGCAAAGGTTAGCCCCAATAGGAAACTACACACATACAACTTGGTAAATGAAGACTCCACTAAATATTGATTCTTGACATCCAAGAAAACTTGACAACCACACAAACTTGACATCCAAACAAACTCAACAACCACATGAACTTGGCATCCAAAGGATAAATCAACAAACAAAGAATATTAAAAAAAAACCATGAACTCAACATCAACCAGGAAGCTCAACATCCACTAAATACTTGGCAACAAATAAGAACTCGCTAATGCAATACATTGCAACTTGGTAGAAACTAAGAAAACTGAAAAAATGTACAAGAGTAGTGCAACCTAGGATACTCCTACATCAAACAACCATGGTAGAAAGAAATGATTCTCTTGAATCATTAAGATGTCACAACCTAAGGTGAATCCAACTTAGATTGGGAAATCCATGTAGCGTCTTCACTAGGCTATTTTTTCATTTAACCAAATACTCATAGTACCCTTTCCCTTTTGTGCTCTTACCAACTCTATACTCTAGTATCTGATGTCTTCTTACAAGGTATGAAATGAGCCATCTTAGAAAATCTATCCATAAAAATAAATACAGAATCATACCCCTTCACTATTTTAGGCAATCCAAGAACAAAATCCATACTAATGTCACTCTAAGATTTCTCAAGAATAGTAATAGATGTATACAAACCAATATTCTAACTTACTCATTTTGCAACTTGAAAAACTCCACAGCTCCTTACAAATTTCTGAACATCCTTATACATTTGTGGCTAATAATACTTATCCTTTAGCAAACTCAATGTCTTAAAAATTTCAAAATGTCTAGCCAATCCACCATTATGATTTTCCTTAATCAAACTAATTCTCATGGAACTTCTAGGGATGCACAACTAAATTCCCTTGAACAACATTCCTTCTTGAATGAAATATTCATCATACTTACTTATGTGATCTATTAGATTTGGTGCTCTGCACTCTCTCCACACCTTAAAAAAATTAGGATTAATATTATACAATTCTTTATTGCATCAAAAACAATAACTTCAACCTTCATCTAAGTCAATAAAGAATGTCTTCTACTCAATGCATCAACAACTCTATTAGTAACTCCACTCTTATGCTTGATAAAAAATGTGAAACTTTGCAAATACTCAACCCACTTTATATGTCTCTGATTCAATTTATGTTGACTTCCCAAGTACTATAAAAATTTATGATCAATATATAACACAAACTCCTTAGGAATCAAATAATGTCTCTACTTCTTAAGGGCTTGAGCAATAGCATAAAATTCTTGGTCATACACAAAATATTTTCTTTTAGCATAATTCAGCTTCTCACTAAAGAAAGCAATAGGTTTACCTTCTTGAATCAATACAACTCCTATTGCACTACCACTTGCATCACATTCAACTTGAAATACCTTATTGAAATCAAGCAAAGCTAGTACAAGTAGCTTAACAACCTTTTGTTTCAAAGTCTCAAAACTCTTATTAGCACGATGTGTCTAGTTGAATTCCATTTTATCTCCTCTCATTGTCTTATTCATAGCATTACAAACATAACTGAAATTCCTTATAAAATTTTTGTACAATCTAGCCAAACCATGAAATGATCTTACCTCATCCACATTCTCAGGTGCAGACCATTCCAAAATTTCTTTTACCTTCTCAAGATCCATCTTCAAACCATTAGCTGAAATTACAAATCCCAAATACACAATATCTTCTTGCATAAAAGAACACTTTTTTAGATTAATCATCAACTTCTCCTCTTTCAATCTTTGCAATACATGTCTAATAGGCTCAAGATGTTCTTCCTTAGTCTTACTAAATATCAAAATGTCATCCAAATAAAAAATCACAAACTTACCCAAGAATTTTTTAGAACTTCTTTCGTTAACCTCATGAAAGTACTAGCTACATTAGTCAAACCAAAAAGCATAACCAACCATTCATACAAGCCATCCTTTGTCTTAAAAGAAGTCTTCCACTCATCACCTTCTCTGAATATAGCCACTCTTTAAATCAATCTTGTTAAAATAATTTTCTCCACTCAAACAATCCATTATGTCATCCATCCTTGACATAGGAAACCTATATTTCACTGTGATCTTGTTAATAGCTCTAGAATCAACACACGTCCTCCATTCTCCATTCTTTTTAGGTGCTAATACAATAGGAACAACACATGGACTCAAACTTTCTTTGATCAAACATTTCTACAACAATTCATGCATTTGTCTATTAAGTTCTTAATTCTCTATAAGTGTTAATATATATGGTGCTTTATTTGGAAAACTAGCTCGAGGAATCATATCCATACAATGACTTATACTCCATACTGGAGGTAAACCATTAGGTATATCCTTTGTAAAATTCTCCTTATACTCATTTAGCAATTCTACAATTTCTACTAGCACTTGTTCAATAATACTAGCTATCACTCGGTCACCACTGACTGACACTTAGTTAATGCTATTTTTTGCACTTGGTTGCTATTAACACAACTCATTCTACTTGGAATTATAGAAAAATACACTTGATTCTTTTTCATTTCCTTTTCAAATTGATTCCCATTAACTATACAAATTCTCGCAGTAGTACAATTAACCTCATTTGGACTTTCAATCAAAGGCAACAATATATTCTTTTTTCCATTGACCTAAAGGGTATATTGATTCAATATTCCATCATGTATAACATATCTATCATATTTCCAAGGTCTACCCAACAAAACATGACAACAATCCATAGGCATAATACCACACAAAACTTTATCAAAATAATGTCCAATATTGAACTTCACAATATATTTCTCACTTACCATTATCATATGCTCATCCTTTATCCATGAAACATGATAGGGTTTAGGATGCTTCAACCTCTATAACTAAAAATTTGTAACCAACTCTTTTGATGCCAAATTTGTAGAACCTCCACTATTAATGATTACCTTGCAAAATTTTCTAGCCATCTTACATCTCTTTTTGAAAAGACTTCTCCTTAGGATAGGTTCCTGATCACTTTCCTTATTACATAAGGTTCTTCTCACCATCAAATTTTCTCTAGCCTTAGGTCCACTTGGTGAACCCTCAATGTCTCCTTGAATCACAACATTCTTGTTACTATTGACATTTCAGTCAAGTTTTTTATTAGTAACACACACTTATTTAGAGAGATACTTTCTATCAAGCTTATTGTATAGTTAATAGTATTAACCAAGTATTTAAAGCTCTACTAAATTCAAGGAATAGTATTTAGTTTGCACTCAGTAGTTTCTACCATGTTGGTGATCATCAGTATAAACTGAGATTCTTAGTGTTTACCAAGTCACTTAGTGCAAATCGAGTTTTGTAGTGGTTATTGAGTTTTCAAATTTAGTGATGTGAATCTAGTGTTGACTGAGCCACTTAGTGTTAACCAAGTGATTTAGTTTATATCAAGCTCATAGTGATAGCATTGACCAAACTATGTAGTGTGAATCAAGTGGTTCAATTTAAATGTTGAGTTTCATAGTATTCATCAAGTCACCATTGCAAACCGAGTTTAGACTACTTGGAAGTGATTAGTATGGACTGAGATTCTACATCTATCAAATGCATGATGATTATAAGTAGTAATAGTGGATGTTGAGCATTAGAACCTCACTGAGCTAGTCTTGAAAACCTGAGTTCTTGTAGTTGGGCTAACTTTGTGTATTTTGTGAAAACTTGTATTGCAACCAACCTTATTGAATTGTAAATTGGATTGGTATATATGTAATGTATTGTATCACATCCAATGGTATGAAAATATATGAAATGTAACAAGCAGAGAAGAGTAGAAGTGTGAAGTATAAAGGCTACAATAGTATGATGAACAACAAAGATTTATCTATTCTAATAAGGTGATCATTACACTCAAAGGAATCTCATTCAACAAACCAAGTTGTAGATCATAGATCAACCACTATTTCATCCTAATAGGTGGATCAATTATATCCTTTCACAAGGTAGAATTAATAGTCTTTTGTAAATCTCTTTCTTGAGTGCATACTTCATTGTATTTTTGTAAATCCATTTGCAAGGTGGACCTAGCAATCCTTATTTCTCCTAATAGGGAAAATAATTAGAAGTGATCAAATAGGCCAACTTTATACTATAGTACTAAAGCTTGTGGGTATCATCCCCAACCCATTTGTACTTTCTATTTGGAAGGTTTCTGGGTCACTATATCGTGTGTCAAAAGTGTTATGAATGTTTTTAATGCTTTTAATTTTTCATGCATGCAATTAGATTAGAATTAACATAAAGGATTAATTGGTGAAATAAGATTAAATTTGGTAAGTTTCTAATTCATCCCTCCCCTCTCAGTAACTTAGCCTATCATATATATTTCCAATAATTGGTATCAAAGCTTTATGGTTCTTAGAGAAAAGTTCAAAAACTTGAGCAAAGATCAAGAAGCTATGGAGGTATTTAGACTTGATAAGGCTATTGACAATGAAAAGATGGATTTAGAATTGGCTTTTGGAAAACTCAAGAAAGCAAAGGAGCAACTCTCTCAATCCTTGAAAAGAAGAAAAGAACTTGCAATACAGATGGATGACCAACTCTACATTGAAGAAAGAATTGAAGACATCCATTCATCAAACAATTCAGATGAAGAAAATGAGGCAATCCAAGAACTATTGGAAAAGAATGGTACACTTCAAGAAGAAGTTAGGAAACTGAAAAGAGAACAAGAAATTTAGTTAGTAAGATTGTGTAAAGTGATGGAAGAGAAAAATAAAACAAAAGAAGAGATAAAAGGAAAGAACAATGAAATTTAGCATCTATCCCTTCAATAGGTAGAGTTCATTAATTAGCTCACCAATGCAAATGAAGAAATCATGAATCTAAGATTAGAAAATGAAAGATTGCAAAATGATCTAAACATTACAAGACAAACCAATGAGAGGATGATGCAATCTCAAGTAGACATGGATCAAAACAATAAGAAAATCCAATACAAACAAAAGGGAAAAGTAGGAATTGGATATATAGAAGAAGGTGAATCATCCAAGCAAGGAGCTCAAAATAATCAAAGACCTACTTGTAGTCATTATTATAAGATAGGTCATACATCAAACAAATGTTGGAGCAATGAAAAAGCTAAATTCAATGGAAAATGCTACAATTGTAATTAGCATGGTCATAAAGCTAATGAATGCAAAGAGAAACCTATGTTTGAAGGAAAATGTCACAAATGCAAAAAACATGGGCACAAATCTTCTAAATTCAAAACTAAGATATTGAACCTAACAAAACAGATTGTAAAAGCTATATTTGGTTGGGACTATAACACCTAGTGCTGATGTCATTACTATAGAGAATATGGACACATTGGAATAAATTGTGTAAAACATCACATAAGAACAAGAGACACTACCAAAAGATGTTTCATTTGTACAGAAGCTGGTCATCTTGCCAAGAACTATATGAATATTGGAAGAATTAAAGATGAAAAGAAGGCAAAAGATGATAACATTAGAAAGTAGATGAGACAAAAATGAATTCCAAAATAATCTGAGAATGCTAGTTTAAGAAATGAAGCATTTAGCACTCAAGAATTGAGTGACTCAAGCATTTATACTTGATCTCCCACAAGGAGAATTGAAACTAAGATTCTGAAGTAGACATCTTACATTAGTTCTAGTCAAAAGAATGGAAAGATCCATATCAGCTTTCAAGATGTAAAGGGATCACCAAGCATTCAAGAATATGATAGTCATTATCGAGTGAAGTTAGGTTGCAAGACCTTACCGAGCAAGGTTGGAATTAACTTAATGTTATGTGGACACTGAATTATTGATGTTCTTATTGAGCATTTAATGCAAGCCAAGTCAAAGATAACCTATCATTAGTGTAGTGATCATACTAGGAATCTATGGTGATTGAAAGGCAAAATTTGATAAAAAGGGTGAAATCAAAGTCATTTGTTACGATGAATTTTTGAGAGTTATTTGTGCAGAGTGATTTTTAGTGCATCCGAGTGATTTGTGAAAATTATTGTTGAAGATTTTTGTGTTCTCTCAAACCCTACTAAGAAAATGACATCCTCCAATAGTAAAGCTAAGAAAGGGTTATAGATGTTAGTTTGAGGCATGGAAGGAAAGTACTTGATTTCCAGCTTAGTCCAGCGGTTGCTAAAACCCTAGATCCAAGTGGAGCACAATCTCAAATTCCATCCAAGATACTATTGATTAATGATATCTACATGCACTTTTGATGTTTGATTCAAGATATAGGAACTTTGGAAATGGATGAATATTTGAAATAATTGTGTGTGAATGGTGTGTTAAAATTGGAGCATCAACATCTTGAAGCGAAGGGTTTGACTCACATTCCTCATATGCCACAAGATTTTTAGATCAAATGGATGAGATTTATCCTTAGTCATGTGCATAATGGATAGTTGTGGTTGGAGCAACCTATTGTGATAATGAAGAAAATGATTCATAGGATCATAGTTCTCCCAATGCTAACCAAGGAAAAAATGACTAAAACCCTAAGTCAGGTCGAGCTAGAAAAGAAAACCCTTATTGAGTGGGATGAAAGGGGAATGAAAATCAGCTGTGTCATAGATATGGAATTGAATTTTAGGATACATGTCATTGCACATAAGATATATAGCTTGAGTAGACTCAACAGTGTATCATGCGAAGCAATGGATCTCATGTACAAATTGGTCAAGAATAATATGTCACTTGACCTTTCCGAGTTGATGTTGAATCAGTTGAACAAAAACATAGAGAGCATTAGAACTTCAAAGAAAAATCCTTGTAAGCTCAGTTCACTCTTGACTTGTCTATTTTTCTTCGTGCAAAAGTTCTTCCCATCAAAAGGTACAATTGTGTGGAGAAAGGATGTACTTTTTCTTTACCAAATTAATGAATATATATCTAAAATGGAAGAAAACTATGTTAGTATCATGGATAACTATTTTGATGCATTTAAGGACAAGATAAGTAACAGACTTAGAATCCCCAAGAAACTTGTAGATGACTACAAAGATGATATTTGTTTCATGTTTGATTGTGATAAAGTGTATATACAAGAAATAAGACCAAAAATTGTATGGGTCAAGCCTCTAGGCTATGAGGTGAATATAGATAAAACCATTTGAAGATATCATTGAAGCACTATTAAATGAGCCTTTTGATCCAAAAATTGCATATTTTGGCATTTATGATGAAGCAAAGGAAAGAGTTGAACTTGAAATAAAACTTCCTCAAGCAATCAACAAAGGAAAGAAGAGAATAACAAAATTGAAATAATCTAGCACCCCTCTCCTATTGATAGAAGGAAAAGGAGATGACATTAAGGAAGATGGTGTAGAAGATGAAGAGAAGCAAGAAGAAGAAGACCTAGTAAAGAAGAAAGGTAAGGTTATTATAACCAAACCTACCAAGCCATCTATTGTAGTGTTCAAAAGGAAGGCATCTAGGAAGAAACAAGGAGGAGATGTAATCTTCAAGTGGCCACCACCCTTATTCCAAGAAAAGTTGAAGGAAATTAACTCTAGCGCCGGCATGGAAAATTTCAAATCACTAAGGTATGAGATAAGAAATGCAAAGGAGTAGAAGAAAATTGAAGACATGGTTATGTCGAAGATGGGTAAATGGAAATATTCTCCAGACCAGCTTGCTCAATAGATTTTGAGTGATTTAATCAAGAAAGTGAAGCCAAGATGGGAACATGCTTTGAAAACTACAAAAGACATATATGAGAAAACCTCAAGGTAGCTCATGTCAAGCTTGAATGATAAGGAAGTGAAAGAATCTATCAAGAAAAATAAAGAAAAAGTTACCTTGAAGTTTAACACTTTTCTGATATTGATAAATGACATTGAACATGTGGTAAGAAATGTAAATAACACATGGAAAAAAATTTTCAATCTTCATAAGCAAAGTGATTTTTTTGTTAATATCAATGAAAAGGAAGATGACAAGGAAGAAGAAGGAAATGATGAAGAAGAACCACATTATGACAATATAAATGATGATGAATAGGAGCAAGAAGCTAATGAAGAAAATCTACCAGAGATTCAAAACATTAAGGAGACTGATCCTAAGAAGATTACAACAGTGGTCATAGCCTCACTTCCTCATTCTTCGAGCAAAGCAATGAAGACATCAAAATCTAAGAAAGCTACTATAGAATTGATTGTGAAAAATATTGCAAGTATAAGAACTCAATCAATTTTTGCACTTGTTTAACTCGAAACTTCATTGATAGAAGTGATATGCACTTCATCTACCAAGAAATCAACACTTCCTTCTTCATCAATTTTTGTTACATAAGGCATTTCTTCAATAAGTGTAGTATCTAATTTTTTCTTCCAGTCCTACCATTTCTACTTTTTTTTTATTCCAAGCATGAAAATAATAAGTACAAGGATAGTTGAGACCAAGCCTCAACTGAGTACAAAAGTTTTGAGTAAAGGAAAAGAGAAGGAAGAAGAAATTGATCTTGATGAGGAGATATTCATCCCAAATTGGGATATCTCCAATCTTAATGCTAATCAAATGCACATAATAGGATAACTTCTTCTTCAGAAAGCTAAGCAATAGAAGCTTAGAGAGGAAAGGAATAAATAATTTCAAGTGCTTGAAGATACAAAGAATATTCTTGTAAAGGCACTCAGCTCAGAGGTTGACACTTCTCAACCAATTTTGGCTTAGTTAGTAGAGGTAGTCCAAAAATTCAACAAAGATTTGGATGGACAAGAGAAATTTTTATAGAAAGTAGAGAATAAATTTTAGAATAAAGTTTTGTAGCTAATAGCACAAAAGATTGTAATTCATCAAGTAGACTTGTCTACTATTCTAGGCTCATTGGATATCTCTTGCAACAATGTGACTTCATTATTTGGTAAAATCTATGACACTTCCAATTTTACCAAGGAAATTAAAGATAAACTTTCAAATATTGATGAAGATCTAAAGGCAAGTGCACAAGAGTTGTAACTTGACCCGAGTTACAGCTTTGCCCACTATACAAAGATCAAATTCTTACTATGTAGGAAAAATCGCTAAGAGAAGAAGATACTATCAACAGAAGTTTAGGTTTCATTGCACACAAGAAAGGTGTTGTAATAAAGTTAGGACAAGAAATTGGCACTGATTCTAAAGGTACATTATGATTTCTTGTCACATTTTGGCAATTACTATATAGTATATAGGACACACCTTTGGCATTAATGTCAAAAAGGGGGAGTAGATGTATATAGTATATACAAAGGGGGAGAAGATATGTACAAAAGGGAAAAGATGTGAGAAGATGTATAGTATATTGAATATATATGTATGGGGGAGCAACATCATATTATATACATGTATAGATATTCAAAGAAACATCTCTTACAAAAGCAATTTTGAAAAATCTCAAAAATAGAGTACTCTACTAAGTTGAAGATACAGGATGAAGAATAAAGATCATTTTGAATTTTTTTTAGAATTTAGTTTTGATTGATAAGTGTTTTTTTCACTAATGCCAATGGGGTAGATTATTGACATTTTAGTCAAGTTTGTTACTAGTGACACACACTTATTCAGATAGATAGTTTCTACCAAGCTTATTGTACAGTTAACAATATTAACCAAGTATTTTAGACTCTACCAAGTTCTACAGTTGCTACTAAGTTCAAGGAATAGTATTCAGTTTATGCCGAGTAGTTTCTACCATGTTGGTGATTATCAGTATAAACCAAGATTCTTAGTGTTTATCAAGTCACTCAGTGCAAACTGAGTTTTGCAATGGTTACCAAGTTTGCAGATTTAGTGATGTGAATCCAATGTTGACCAAGCCACTTAGTGTTAACCAAGTGATTTAGTTTATATAGAGCTCATAGTGATAGCATTGATCGAGCTATGTAGTGTGAATCAAGTGATTTAGTTTATATGTCAAGTTTCATAGTATTCACTGAGTCACTAGTGCAAACCAAGTTCAGACTACTTAGAAGTGATTAGTATGGACTGAGCTTCTACATCTACCAAATGTATGGTGATGTCAAGTAGTGATAGTGGATGCTAAGTATAAGAACCTCACCGAGCTAGTCTTCACAACCTAAGTTCCTATAGTTGGGCCGACTTTGTGCATTTTGTGAAAACTTGTATTGTAGCCAACTTTGTTGATTTACATATTGGATTGGTATATATGTAATATATTGTATCACATCCAATGGTATGAAAATATATGAAATGTAACAAGAAGAGAAGAGAAAAAGTGTGAAGTATAAAGGCTACAATAGTATAAGGAGCAACAAAGATTTATCTATCATAGCAAGATGATCATTATGCTCAAAGGAATCTCATTTAGAAAACCAAGTTGTAGATTAGAAATTAGCCACTATTTCATCCTAATAGGTGGATTAGTTAAATCCTTTTACAAGGTAGAATTAATAGTCTTTTGTAAATCTCTTTATCAAGTGCATACTTCATTGTATGTTTGTAAATCCTTTTGCAAGGTGGACCTAGCAGTCCTTATTACTCCTAACAGGGCAAATCATTAGAAGTGATCATTGTAAGCATTAAAAAACCAACTTTTTCCTACAATACTAAAGCTTGTGGGTATCATCCCCACCCTAGTTTTACTTTCTATTTGGAAGGTTTCTGGGTCACCATATTGTGTGTCAAAAGTGTTATAAATGTTTTTAATGCTTTTAGTTTTTCATGCATGCAATTAGATCAAAATTCACATAAAGGATTAATTGGTGAAATAAGATTAAATTTGATAAGTTATTGATTCACCCCTCCCCTCTCAGTAACTTAGCCTATCATATATATTTCCAATATTTACCTTGCCCACTTTCATGGGATCTACATTCAAAGGATTTATGCCCTTCTTTACCAAATCTAAAACAATTACCACAAAATCCACTTTTAGAATAAGAATTACCTCTTCCTCAATAAGAACTAGTACCTCCTTGGTAAGAATCGCCAGCTTTCCACTCAGTCTTGCCTTTTTCATCATTCTTCCATTCAAATTTTCCCTTATCTTGCATAGAATTGTCAGATCTTCCACCTTCTCCATAAGATCTACCTCAGCCTCTCTAGAATATACCACCTCTACCTCTTTTTCTTATGCTTCTTTGTCAAGATCTCCTTAGCTTTCAAGGCATACTAGTACACTTCTTCCATACTTTTCAATTTTACAAAACTTATTCATCTTGAATTCCAGATCTCAACCCATTTATGTACCTTGAAATTTTCTCAACATCATCATTCATATGTCCAAATCTAACATCTAATCTATATAATTCCTTAGTATACTCCTTCACAGTCATATCTCTTTGTCTCAAACTTTGCATCTTTCTCAACAAACCTACTTAGTAATCAACAGAATGGAATTTTTTCTTTACCTTGTTCACCATTTTTACCCAAGTTCTAATCTTCTCCTTTCCTCTCCTTTGTCTATTAGTTTACAAATACTCCCACCATAGTAAGGCATGACCTTTCAACCTAGTAACTACAATCTTCACCTTCTTATTATCAGGAGTGTTTCATAGTCAAAGAACTTCTCCATTTCATAGATCCAATCTAACATAGCATTGGTATCCAACTTTCCATCATAAGGAACAACTTCTATAGTAGACTTTGAATTTTCCTAGACAATACCCTTAATAATCTTGCCTCATCTTGATCTTCTTCAGGTTCTAGATTAGGGTTTGGTGTTACTGCTTCATCATCACTCACATCATTAAGATGCATTCCTCTCCTATGGGTGGTCTCTACAACATCTAATTTGGCTGTAATTTGTACCAATGTGTCAAATACTACATTACCAACATTTCCTCTACCTCGAACCATTTTAAAAAATCATGTTTCTACAAGATTGTAACCCTCTACAAATTATAGGTCAAATCCTCAGATCTACTACCCCACAACCAAATTCACTTAGGGGTTCTACATAATCTAATCTCCACAAGGATGGACCTTAGCTCTGATACCACCTGACGCTAGGAGGAGATGAGAACAACTAGGGCAAAAGGCACACACAATGGAAACCAACATAAAATACAAACAACTTGGGAGATAGAGGAAATACAAGCCTTCATTCATATATACATCCAAAGATCAATTACATGCACAACTATAAGGCCTTTTGGGTTACAATCACATATTAATTCAATTAAAATTTTTGATGATCACACCTCACATTCTGCTCTCTCTCTGATCCCCCTTCTAAGAATCTGAACAAGGTCTCTTAAATACATGCACAACGACAAGTTGGCCTAGTGCAAATACAACTAAATAAACCCTCATATTAAATGCTAAGCTAAGCTACAAGTTAGCTTGCATTAGATATCTAACACTAAATTAAATGAAAAGGTTGACCTCAATAGGAAACCAAACACAAATAAGTTGGTAAACAAAGACTCCATGAAAAACTAATACTCGATATCCAAAAAGAATTGAAAACTACATGGACTCGACATCTAAAAGATGACTTGAAAACCAAAGAGCACTTAGAAACAACTATGAACTCAACATCAACCAAGAAGCTTGACATCCACTAAATTCTTGGTAGCAACTAAGAAATCAACAATGCAAGACATTGCAACTTGGTAGAAACTAAGAAAACTAAAAACATGTAGGATAATAGTGCAACCCATGATGCTCTTGCATTTAATTGTTGAAAATATAAGAGGAGCAACTAAGAGAGGAGGGGTGAATTAGTTACTACTAAAATAAATCCTAGATCCCTTAGATGTTAGCAAAACTACAAGAAAAAAATTGAATACTACTGATGCTCAATAAATACACATAAAATGTTGTAACTCAGTAATTATTGAATGTGCTCGGTAGATCCTTAACATATAAACTTTAGATGTTATCTATGATTACCATTACTTTAACTTAGTTGCAAACACATAACAAAAAATAGTATGAACACATTTGACACCATGATTTAATGTGGAAACCCAATTTGGGAAAAACCACCAATTGCATCTAGTTACTATTTTCACTCTTCTAAAGTGAGCCCTATTAGGAGCCAACCCTATTAAAGGTGACAAAGCACACTATTAGGTGTGACCCTGTTAAAGGGTTTAATTACCCTATTAGGAGTGGCCTTGTTAGAGGTCTTGAGATAATTCAATAAAACTGCCACCTTGTTAGAGGATTTGCACATAGCTATTAAGATTCTATTAAGAGATTTAGATCACTACTACAATGTTTGGAGAGTAATAATGAGATGACCTAATTTGAATGAAATTGAATTGCTAATTATAGATCTCTATTCTAGCTTGAACTTGATCCTTCTTGATCAAATATAGCTTTTCTGCTCCAAAGGATATTCTACTTATCCTTCAAATTCACTTCCTTTTCTCATCATTAAATCTTCAATAATAACTTCATACTTGCACACTTTGAAACCACAACTTGACCTGATACTTATATCTTTCATATTTTCAAGTTAACTCAAATGCAACTTAGAATAATTAATATTCATTACCTCACTTGGTTGGGATCAATAGATAAATCAATTGAGCTTAATATGCCAAAATAAGAAAATCCTTTGTTAGCCGATCTAGCTTAGTAGAAACTAACTTAGAAGTGATTTCTCGTGTTAACCAATAGAAGCTTGGTTAACACTGTAAACTCACAAAAATCCTTTGGCAACTAAGTGAGCTTGGTTAGCACTGGTTCCATCCAACTTTCCTTCATTAAACGAGTGAGCTCAGTTAACACTCATCTTTTGTATACTTTCCTTCGATGCCCGAGTGAACTTGGTAGACACTGCCTTTCAAACTAGGCAACCATAGGAATGCTCGATAGACATATAAAAATATCTTTACTACTTGAGTGAGCTTGACATATATAGACTGATAATGATATGACATTTGTGTAACATCAAAGACAATACATAATTAATCAATTGTACTCAACATTAATGAATAGTCATCTTAAGGATGTTTCTTGTCCAAGTTTTCGTGTGTTATAAAGATGCTTAGTTTGAATGGATGCCTACTTGATATAATCAAAATTGGATGGGGGATCAAGGTTTTACTTTATGATCTACCCTTGTGTAACTATAAACAACTCAAATTTGACTAAATAAAAAAATTTTGACAGAGAAATTTCTAGATTCACGATTTAAAAAATAAATAATTGTAGAATTTGTTAAAAATAGATTTAAAAACTAAATTGACAAAAATGGAAATAAATCAGATATGAAATGGAAAAAATATCCAAAACCATACTAAATTGAAAATTAGGCCATAGGGTTTCGATTTGCAAAAATAATTTCCCTCATATTTGAATTTTGCCCAAGGTAGGCAAATTTATAGTCAAAATTTGTCAGAATCACCACCTGTATGCAATGACAAGGTCTATTTTTGCTCAAGACACTCCCACAAAAATGATGATATAAAATTTGAATTATGGCCCTCCAAGATGTCAGACAATGAAGTTCTCCAATGTCTAGCAAATGTATGCTCCTATGGCTCTGATACCATGTAAGAATTTGCCTAAGGTAATGAATGCAGTGCCAAGAACTAAAAGCACAAAAGATAGCACAACTAAGTACATGTAAAAAAAAATTAGATTATCCTCTATTTTGCATTAAAGTACATGCAAGAATGAGAGGATAAGAATAAAAAGATGTATCTCATTAAGATATGTATTAGATGACATGTGCTCAAATAAAATGCAAACTATTGTGTTGTGTACATGAAAACTCATATGAATATGCAAACTCCTAGGTGTCTACATGACAACTAATATGAGAATGTACTAATATAAGTAAACTTAAGTAAAGTGTAAATAGTAAATACATATTTATACCAACATAATTTTCTTAAAGTGAGTGCTCTATCATAGTAGCTTTTTGCGTGATTTCTCATTATGTTGTGCTTCTCCTGTACAATGTTTGCTACATGTTTGTTTATATTTCTGTATACCATCTTTGTTCCTTCATTTTCTCAGAGTGATAAAGGAATCAAAATGTGATATGATTCTTCTATTTTTATCTCACTTCTTTTATACATTGTTATATGTTATTTCATACATGTGTTATATATTGTTCTTACCCATATCCTTATGTTGTCTACTTAGATTTGCAATATGGTAGCACCAATTCTTTTTGGTCTTCATGGTTATAGTCTAAAAAGATTTTTCTTCATAAATTTTATGTTTCTTTCTTATTTTGTGTTTAGTTATACTTCCTTTGGAGGATGGTGATATTTCATACTTGATATAATATTTACATGTTATCATATGATCATACTCACCCCAAAGCTAGTAGATCCCCTTTTCTTAGGTATATATGTTATGTGCTCATTTCCCTTGATTTATCTTCTCTTGGGGCATTTCACAGTGAAATGTATCTCAATAAATGTATGTATAATCTATTAAATCCATTTCCTTGATATATAATATTAGTATATCCTCTAATCATTATTTTTCAATAATTGTTTTCCTTGTATATCCTCTAACTATATATGAGATTTATTGAGCTTGTATATGTTATACATATATAATATTAGAATGTGTATCTAGATACACTACCCATGTATGGGACTTAGTGAGCTTTTACATGTAACCACATAAGATATTTAGCATTTGTGTGTGTGAAAGAAAGAGAGACCCAGTGTCAAGGATTTTCACTTCCTAAATTGAACATGTATACGAAGAACTCATTCTCTACGATTATGTATAATCCATAAAGGGATTCACAAGATGTGTGAAAAAAGAAGGGATGAAGTAGAAATGCATATATTTGAAGATAAATTGGGAAGCATACATCCAAGGAAAAAGTACCTTAATCCATACTTTTTCCTTGGATGTATGCTTCCCAAGTTATCTTCAAATATATCCATTTATACTTCATCCCTTCTTTTTTCACACATCTTGTAAATCCCTTTATGGATTATGCATAATCATAAAGAATGGGTTCTTCATACACACATCCAATTTAGGAAGTGAGAATCCTTGACACCGGGTCTCTCTTTCTTTTGCACACACATATGCTAAATATCTTATGTGGGTAACATGTAAAAGGTCACTAAGTCCCATACATAGGTAATGTATCTAGATACACATGCTAATATTATATATCTATAACATATAAAAGCTCAATAAATCTCATATATAGTTAACACATTCAAGCACAATATGCTAAGTCTTGTACACAAGTAATACATTTTTCTTGTGTGATTCACAATGAGATGTAAATTTCTCACTAGAGAATTAATCACACCCTCTTCTCTCTCTACTTCTTTTAGCTAGTAATTTCTCTATTATTATGATCTTAGGGTTAGATACAAATTAATCCCTTGGGGGCTTGATGTATTCTTTTTTTCCTTGACCATGATAGGATTATCTTATGCTTTGTACTCTACTTTACCAAGAGTTTGGATCAAGTCTATACTCTCATTAAATTAGGTGCTAAATGTACCATCTTAAATTGGAAGCACTCTAATTTCATGAAGGTTTAGCACCCATTTAATGTGACATCATCATATCATTTCATTTATCCTCCTTTCTTCCCTTTTCTTCTCCTTTCTCATAGGTGGAATTGGGGTAAGATCTAATTGATCCTCTTTAGAGCTCCTATTTTCATAGTGCAAATCTTGAGGTAGGATATAACCACCTAGGTCCTCCCTTTACTTCATCCAATAACTGAGAATCTAATTTCCACACTAAAATGAGTATATCTTGGACTATGTACCTAATTTTTGGGATCCTAAGGGAATCCTAGAGTTTTTGGGCCTTGATTGAGAGGGACATAACACATCCCTAAATAATTAGGGATATAGTGCATCCCTCAACAATTAGGGATGTAGTTTATCCCTAATGGGATAATCATTGATTTCATTAAAGAGAAGCATGATCTCTCAAATTTGTAGCTTCTATATTCACCTTTCTATCCTTAGGAATACTTTCATAATCAAAGAAATTTTTTATATCAAAGATCCAATTCAAAAACGCACTAATATCTAAATTTACACTATAACAAGAAAGTTCAAAATAACTTTTGGAATTTTCTCTACTCAAGGATCTCAAGATTCTTTCTTCATCTTGTTCTACCTGAGGTTCAATATTGGGTGCAACTACTTCTTCTTCATTACCAACAGCATCAAGATGTACTCCTCTTCTATGGGTTATTTCAACAACTTTAAGTCTAGATTTAGTTTTTCTCAAAATGTGCATACTAGTATTATTTTCATTTCCTCTACCTTGAATCATTTTGACAAAAATTTTTACAAGAATTGTAAAATTATAAATTTTAGGTTAGGAACTTATTCTGCCACCCTATAACCAATCCACAACAAGGTTCTACATGATGCCAAAATTCTCCAAGAAAAACCTTCACTCTAATACCACCTAACACAAGGACTAGGAGGACAAAATAGATACTCCCAAGCTACCCTTTCTATAGTTACACATGAAATCCAACAATATAGGAGAAACCACAAGAAATTATATAGATTCCAATGTTGATATGATGATACAATCTTTCTTTAACATGCTAGGCATAAAGCCTACCTAGCTGTAGCCATAAAAATTCAAATTATAATTTGTGAGCTTAGAAGCTCAGGATAGAAAAATCTTATTATCTTACTTATATCTAATTTCATCTTATCTATTCTAATACTATATCTAAAATATATAATTGACAAGACTACAAATAAACCTATCAAACAAATTATTACAAAATATAGGTCCTATCCCAAACAAGAAATTAATGACCTTACAATTAAAAAAAAAAACTTCCACTTTGAAAAAGATGGGTCCACATGTAATCAAAGAAGATATTCATAAGGCCATGGAAAGACTTGATATCACACATAACCTTGCTAAAGCCAAACCCACATGTTACTTGAGTTGCTATGAAAGAACATGCCACAAGAAAAGAGAAAGGATAACTTCCATTTATGATCAAATTAAGTTACACAAACATAGGAAAAGGATCCATAATAGGTCCACATTATGAAGCCAATTGCATGGAAATTACAAATGTCAATAGAAAAGGCCATTTTCAAAGTAACATATAGAGACAACTAAGATGAAATATTTGTGGTTGATGTAAGATTGCCAAAGAATCCAAGATGCTCCTACATCATATGCCAAAAGTGGTATTATACTACAAAAATTGCATGAGTTAGGATAGGTACTCTCAACTATTTCTATGACCTTTTATGTAGAAGGGTAAAAAATGGGTCAAAACTAATACAAGTTGTGTGATTAGTACATGGTTTTATATATTCTTAAGCATACAAAATACTCGATTGTATGCCAATGGTATTTAATTACATTTCCAATATTCTATTAGGCATGTAGAAAATGAGATGTTATGATAATTTTATTTTGTTCCATTTCCAATATTATTTTAGGTATGTATAAAATGAGATGTTATGATAATGGTATTTGGATTCTATTTCCAATCTTCTTTTAAGCATGTGGAAAATGGGATTCCATTGCCAAAAGAAGAGGACAAGATTCAAAAATACAATGCAAAAAGAAAGAGTTAAGACTACAAGAAAAAATGTATTCTATCACAATAGGAGGTCCAAAATGTTTTAGCGATGGAAAAAATCAAGTTATCATAAGTTGACTATAGTAAATTCACATACAATTTCTAGACCTTCAAGTTGTTTCATAGTTTTCACAAGAGTAACAACATAAACTCTATCTGTCTGTAATATTGAAAATTGATTCTTCTAAGAGATAACATAACACTTCCTCTAACTTCTGATTTGATATCAATCCTTCACTTCACTATTCACATATCACTTCCTTCCTCGTGCAATCATTTTTCCTTCTCTATATTTTTTCTAGGTTAAAATGTTCTCTATTTAAAGAATTCCATAAAGGGTTTTCTAGATGCTTCCATATTTTGCCTCTTCATCTAAATTGTTGATCACAAAACATAGGGATCTATGATCCATGTCATAAATGCATAAAAATCTCTATAAAAACCTCTACAAATACTAAATGTTCCTTCCATATTGGCTTGAAAAATTATTTACATCAAAATCTGTATCATTGTTAACTTTTATGTATACTTTACATTGCTCGACACTTACTATTTTTTGATACTTGACATTGCTGATGCTTAGTTGGTATTGTGCTCAACATGTACTATGTAACTCAAAACTTATATGCTTGAACTTCTTGGTAGTGTTGAGCTTGACATGTACTATGTAACTACTTGGTTACCACACACTTACTTAGCTCCTATAGAGATTGGTACACACATACTTATGTAGTGCATGACTAAACCTATACAGAGTATCTTGGTCATAGTGATGATTTTCTAAGTTTGTCTAGTAAATGACTAAGTGTTTAGCACTAATAGATAATAATAGTTAGAGATACCAACAATCTCCCCCTTTGAAATTAATGGTAAGAAATACTTTGTCATAATTACATCATTACAAATACAATCTAATACTAGTACTCCCCCTAAGTCTTATGACTTATGCCAATAATGAACAATGAATAAACAATATAGAAATGAATACTTATCCACATACTCTATTTTATGAACATAAATTCATTTCCCCCTTCAACATAAATCCATTTCCCCCTTGTTTTTGAACATGTATGTCACAACTGCTAGGGTTGAATGGGTGGAAGCAAACCATGTTTTCAAATGACAGTCTGATGAACTTGGGTGATCATGGATAGTGTATGATCCCATGTGGTTCTTGTTGCCTCCAAAATGTGATTCTAAAACTATAATTGTGCATCTAAGTCAATTAAGCTATTAGCCATTGAGAGATTGTGATATGCTTTGATAAGATCCCATGCTGATTGAATCTCCCTTTCTATATCCTCTAAATGAGGTATCAATATCACTTGAATAGAGATCAATTTAGATCTCATGTTGTTGAAGCTCGACCAATGTACATTATGAATTCAATAACTTATTATAGTGGTCTATACTAGGTGCTACTAACTGTGAAATAATATTGTTGGATCTCTGTATCTTAGCTTGAATCTGGTGTATTTGTGCTTGGATATCATTTGTGAATCTTGGCACATCTTGAAAAATGTTGTACAAGTGCTATACTTTCTGTATGAGTTCAGTCATAATCTGTATACATTATTGTAATTGAACCTTCTCCTCAACAATTTTAATGGAAACTTGTTCCACAACCTTCTTGCTGACCAATCTATTAATCTCTCATTGGATTTCATATTACCATCATTTACTTGTTCAACAATATTTACAATTTGGGTAATAGTTAGGGCTTCATAATCAAAATTTTGAATGTCAAGAGCATCAACAAAAATGTTCTTAACATTTTATAATAACTACTTTTGTTTGTGCTCTCTTTGTAGTTCTTCCTGCCTTTTCTTTTTTGTCAAAATTTATTGTAACAAAATTGTCTACTCCAATGTTAGATTTTCCAAATCTAATTGGGGCATCTCAATTATTTCATCTAGAATAACTTCAATATCTAGTGAGATGTCTTTATTTCTTTTCCTCTACTCGATGAAGGAGTTTTTCTTCTTGACACTAATTTATGATTTGGTGAGGGAGTTTTACCACTCAGTCATTTTGGTACATTGATGCTTGAGACAATAATGGTTGCACTTGGTTGAGATCTACTCATCTCTTTATTTTCCTCAATGTGAGGTGCTAATACTTTTTGACTATCTACACTTGTATCCCTTATCTCAGTTTCCACCTCATTTCCTATGAGCCTTGATTTCTTACCCTATAGAGTGTCAAGGGTGTCAGCATATACTAGTGGCATGCTACCTTGCAAACTTGGCACAACTAAAATTTCTCCACTACTGCGATCATCTTCAATGGTCACAATGTCAATTCTTTTCCCTATATCTGATCCCTTGGTGGATAACCAAAAAATGATTTCCATTTCAATTCATCTTATTGTGCTATAGCTTCAATTTTATTTTGCAAAATAAAAAAAATTCTATACTTAGGAAAAAATATGTTCTTGTACTTTACCCAAAATGTTTCCTTCTAATCTTGGGACATATTAGGCATAACTCTAACTAAAGTGTTAGTTCTTATGTTTTTCTCTTCTCATTCTACCTACTTCCTATTGGAAATATAAGAGGAGCAAATGAGAGGGGAGGGGTGAATCAGTTACCACTGAAATAAATCCCAGATCCCTTAGATGTTAGTACAAAATAAACTCTAAAAATTGAACTCTGCTGATGCTTGGCAAACACACATAAAAATGTTGTAACTTGGTAAACATTAAAAATACTAGGCAAATACTTAACATGAAAATATTAAGATTTTATCTATGATTACTATTAATTTAACTTAGTTTCAAACACATAAGATAAATAGCATGAACATATTTGACACCAAGATTTAATGTGGAAACCCAATTTGGGAAAAACCACCAATTGCAACTAGTTATTGATTTTCACTCTCCTAAAGTGAGCCCTGTTAGGAGCCAACCCTGTTAAAGGTTACAACACACATTGTTAGGTGTGACCTTGTTAGATGATTAAAAAACCCTATTAGCAGTGGCCTTGTTAGAGGTCTTTGGACAATTCAATAGAAATGCCACCTTTTTAAAGGATATACAAATAGCTATTAAGCCAACTTTGTTAAGAGATTTAGATTAGTGCTACAATGGCTAGAGAGTAAAAATGCGATGACTTGATTTTGGATGCAACTAAATTGCTGACTACAAATCTCAATTCTAGCTTGTATACTTGATACTTCTTGATCGAATGCATCTTTTCATCTCTACAAGGATATTCTTCTTATCCTTTTGATTCACTTCCTCTTAGCACCATTAAATCTTAAATTATCTTCCATGCATATATCTATTCATTCTAATTCTCAACTTGACCTTATATTTATATCATTTATATTGTCAAGTCAACTAGAATATAACTTAGAATAATTAATATTCATCTCCTTAGTTGGCTAGAACCAATATAAAATTCAATTAAACTTAATATGCCAAAATAAGAAATTCCTTTGCTAGCAGACCTTGCTTAGTAGATAGTAACTTAGAAATGATTTTCCTATGTTAACCAAGTGAACTCGATCAACACTACATATTTGCAAAGTTCCTCTAGTAACTGAGTGAGCTTGGTTAAAATTGGTTCCATCCAATATTTCCTTCATTAACTGATTGAGCTCGGTTAACACTCAACTTTCACAAACTTTCCTTTGACACTCCAGTGAATTTAGTAGATACTATCTTCTAAACTAGGAAAACTTTAGAATTCTCAATAGACATAGAAAACTATCTTCAATGCCCAAGTAAGCTTAACATACACTGACTAGAAAATATATTACATTTTGTGTAACATCAAAGATAATACAAAATTAATCAATTGTTCTTTCTAGTGTATCATATAAATCCCTAGGTATTTTCTTCTCAATTTCACTAGGAGCTAGCTTATGATTTGCAATCATGTTTACCTTATAAGCCTCCTTAAATTTGTTTCTATCAGTATTATCTAATGTATCATATTTTACAAATCTAAATTTGGATAATCCTAAAGGTCTTATAAGATCTGCACATGCCTCATCAATAGACTATGCGTGTGCTTTGAGTGATCCTTTGACTGATCTCCTTCTCTTTGGTTTAGATGCACTAGCCTTAGTAGTCTCTACTACTCTTTGTTTTGAAATATTCTTAGCATTAGCAGCTACCCTAGTTCTTGTCTTAGTTGGTGGTGGAGGAGAGAGGGGTGTTACTATTGTCTTCTTTATAGTTCTTTTAGCCTTCTTACTTAGTAGAGTGACAAAAACTAGGGCTTTACCCTTGTATTCTTCTTCTTCTTCCTCTTCCTCATCACCATTGTCTTTTTCTTCATCCTCTCCAAGAACTTGTGTAATTTGAAAAGGATCCTTTCCCTTGCCTAGGGTGCCTAGTTTTTCTTCTAGGTTTTCAATCATTCTTTTCCTTTTCTTCTCCTTAGAAGCTATCTTAATATTCACAATTATTTTGGCCTTAACTTCTTTATATTTTCCAAAGGTTTTACCTTGCAACCAATTCTTTAGGTATTCTCATCCTCATCTTCATTATTTTCTTGAATTCATCAAAATAAGTATCCATGAAATTCTCAAAATTTTCTCCTAATTGAGTAATGCATTCACTTATTTTTCTTCTCAATAGTTTGTTCTATTTCCCAAAAATATCACCAATTCTAGGAAATTATTTCTCAATATAAAAGTAGATACATATAATGAGGGATCAAAACTTGTTGGTAAAAGAGTACCTATCACTCCACTCTCTTGAGAATCCATCATATATAACTCTTTATGAGTTTTACTCAAGGGAATTTGTGCCTACTAAACATTTTTAACAGCTAGAAATAGTTGCTTAATGAAATAAGCCAATTTGTAAGACCTAGTCCCCATTTGGCGCTTTATAAACCTAACTATGGTCAAAGGGAACATCTTAGAACTATCATAGGTTAGGAGTGTTTATATTTTTTCTAATATTTTTCAGGCCCCTAGGGCACAAGGTAAAGGACCTAGTTGGGTTAGATTGCACAATTTGCAAAAAGTGCCAAAAGTTGCATTGTGCAAGAAAAGTTGCTTGAAATTTTTTACATAATTTCTCCCCAAAGGTCACAACCTTTGAAAATCAGTTGGAATGGTTGGGGGAAGTCTTAAAATATCCATTTTAGATGGGTGGAAGACAAATAATATAATTTTCCAATTTGAATCAAATAAAGATCCCATTTTTCCTTGTAAAACACTACATTTCATGAGTGTATAGACTAATACGAATTGGCACATGAAAATTAATGATTTATTTGGAATCTTGAACATCTTAGTAGAAGAATTCAAGTGATTTGAGTTTTTGAAGTGATCTACATCAAAATATATCCTAATTTCTTCCTCGAGTGCACCAAAACCCTCAAATCAGTGACAAGTTTTAGGAAAAGTGCCCTAACTTGCATTCCCACAATGGAAACTTCATGTCATTTGGTAAAATGAAATTTAGGAGGATTTAATATAGGACCCGTAAAGTATGGGATATGGAAATAAAGGCATCTAATATTGATAGCAAGCCCTAGGCCAAACATCTGTATGCATTTGGTACAATACAAGACGTATTGAAGTGCTGTAGGCACTTGGATAATGGATGAAACCATTAAAATGGTGGAATATGATCTCTAGTATATCCATACATGTTTCCCAATTGGTGGTTTAACCTGGTGAATAATTTAATTCATACTTCCTTCATAAACCCTAGCAATTAGGCCTCAAAAAGATAATTGCTGCATTTTTGGTAAGGGAATCAATTAACTAGTTAGGAGTCTGAAAGTTTGGAATCTAAAGATTATTCCAAAAGGGTATCCATATATGAACTTTTTTTTCTAATTCCTTTGGAATTTTTTTAAAGTAAACCATACTTTCCTCGTTGATAGGGCTAATTGGGGGCTCCTAGGCCTAAGAGGCACTTTTGCTATCTATAACCTTTGGGAACATAATAGGCTATCCAAATCCACTAGTTTGAGTTTTTTGAATTTTTAGGAACCTTTCCATTCCCTTATAAAATCATAGGTTCCAATTTCAAGCATAAACCTAGTATTTGGAGATTTTTTGCTTTAAGACCTAGTTGTGTTTATTTGGGTGCCTAGGCCATGTTCTTGAATAACTTTATTCCAAAGGTGTAGTGCCCTCTCTTGAATCCATTTTGAGGTGTTTGAAGTAGTCCAAGGCCATACAATATAATAGTTTTCTATTTAAGGGAGAGCTCTACATCACTTACACATTGAGTTCTTTGCTTTTCTGATAGATGAAAAATTCTCTACTAATTATAGTCTTTGAAGCTTGACACAATCATATTCATGATATTTCATCACTATCTTCCACACTTGATCCACTACCATACATGACACACTGTTTAGTCTTCTTGATTGTTAAAATTTGTGAGCTATAACCCTCACAACAAATTTGATTAGTAGATCAAAAAAGTTTGTAAGGGACAAATTTGGTCCATTCCACTTGGTACTTATGTTTGCCTCAACTTCCTCTCGACTCAAGCATCACATGGTTTTCTTCTTATCTAGGGTTGGATAGCCTATAAACTTTTGAATCATTTTCTTTGTGATCTCCATGGGTCCATTTTGTAACCAAAACTTCACATCATGGATTCTTCTTAAAACAATTTTAATCCTTTCAATCTTGAAATTTATTGGAAATTCTAGGGCACAAGTTAACCCTTTCCTTTCAATGACTTTAAATTTATCCTTCAAGATTCCTTCATTGAATAATTTCTCATATGCTTCCCTTATCTCATAATCTCCCACTTCTTCAATCTTACACATATAAAAAATTCTTACATCATGGATCATAATAAATTTGGGTGGTATCAAGGATAACACACCAATAAAATCTCCTTTCAATGTAATTTCTATAATAACATGAAACTTTGGTGGAGGACAAGCATTACACTTCACCAATTGGATTTTACTAACCTCTTGGCTCATTCTTGTGGTAGATGAAGCTACCATTTTCTTTGTTAGGGCTTGAAGTCTTTTCTTTCTCCTCTAAATTACTTGGCACACTTCAAATCTTCCCTTGTTTAAGCTTCCTATCCAAATATCTCTTGAAATCTTTTGCTAGTTTCTCAAATCACCATATTCCTTTGTTCTTTTGAAATATGTATGCTAGGCGTGAGATAATGCCTTCAAAATTTTCTATGTACCTTCTTTTTATCAATTTAGGTTCTCTATTAATGTTGTGTACTCAAGTAGGTGGAAGTCAGCTGTCTCAGTCAACTTTTGTGCCTTTGAACCAGGTCTTTACTTTTTAGCTCGGTCTCTTCCATATCACTCAACTTCTATACCAATTTTCTTCTTAAGTGCTTGGTCCATGTTGCAATGCTTGGTCAACATAGACAATTTTTATTGATGTTTGACATCCTTTCATAAATCTATTCTAATGAATCTTCATATATGCAAATATGAAATTTGGCACATTTCATGTAAGGAACTAATGTATAATATATTCATTAAATATACAATTCCATACATACCTTTCTTTCTTAGTTTGAGATGTCATGATCACCTTCTCCATTGGATTGGGTGAACTCAACTCCATTTGCTCCACTATTTCCATCTTCTACTTTCTTTTTCCATTTTTGATTCATTTCCTTCTTTATTTGTTCAATGTATACTTTACCTTTACGTTTGTCTTTTCTTTGATTTTATGATTGTACTTGAGTCCTACAATTCTTGTTCATATGTCTAAACTCGTGACATTTGGAACATGCATTGTTAGGTGCACAACTCTACCTCTGATTTGTCCAATAAGGTTCTGTTTGAGATCTGCATTCATATGCTCTATGCCCATACTTTTGAAAATTATAGAAATTCCTTTAAATATAGGTGTAGTAGATGCATTCCTGATTCTCGACCTACACTTATGTATTTGATACCCTTTTTTCTTTAGTAAAAATAGTAACCAATAAATTCAAGTTTAGGATTTTGCATACCATGTTTTCTTCGATAAATATTTATAGTATGACCAAGTTTTCCATAGTGATATCATGTTGGTTTGTCCTTTGACTTTACATTCCTTAGTTCTCCATTCCTAGATGATTCTCCTTTCTCAATGTATGAATGTCTTGACCCATTAGTATTACTTGATGATTTCATAAGTTCTTTAAAGTGTTTTGTTTCTTATTTTGGTTTGTTAAATTTCTCTATAGATTCTTTCTTAGTTTTGAGTTCATCTTCAGTATGTCCTTTTTTGATTTGAGATTTTCTATTTCCACATCCTTATGATTCAATTCTTGATTTTAAAGCATCATTTGATACATCATGTCTAGTTGAGTGTTGGTGAGCTTCTATACATCCAATATCATTTCTTCAAGTCTAATAACCATTACTTTTTTTCTTGCTTAGCCATAGTCCTATCTTCTTCAACTTTCTTCTTTTTCTTAGTCACCTCACATAATCTTACTAATTGTATTTCATGTTCTCTTATTTCTTCATTCAAGAGTTTTTTCTTTTCAAGTAGATCTATAAACCCTTTGTCATTTGGATTGACTGATTCAAACAATTCTTTAGTTTCAACTTCTTCATAGGAAAATTGTCTTGGAGAGCCAATTCCTTTCTTCTTTTTAGGGATTTCTTTACATATTGTCTTGCTTTATCAAGTTTCTTTAGTATTAGTTGGATCTTAATCACTTGATTATCAATAACCTTGTCCAGTTTAAAAGCCTCCATCTCCAAGATCTAACCTCCAAGTGATTAATATTTTCTCAGAGAACTAATGCTTTGATACCAATTGTTGATTGATATAGTTATAAACATTATAACAAGATATTGAGAGGGTAGGGCAAGGCGATGGGGGGGGGGGGGGGGGGGCATTGAATCAAAATCTGAAGCACTTTTACTTTCCAACAAATCATTCCAACATTCACCAGTAATCTTGTGCATGTAACACTTGTAATAGAAAACTTGCTATAACATGTAAATCTAATCTATCACATGCATGAAACTAAAAACATAAGACACTATTTATTATCTAGAAACTCTCCAAGGTGAAGGTAAAATTGGGGTGGAAATGACACCAAAAAAACTTTACTACTATAGTAATAAAGTTCAACCTGTTAGGGTTATAATGTTTCGTCATAAAAAAAGTTCTACCTTATGAGGGGTCTACCCTGTTAGAAGCATTTGAGACTGCTAGGTCTCACCTTGTTAGAGGATTTAACACTTAAAAATAATGTAAGGACTTTGTTAGGATATTTAAAAAGATCTGTTAAGACCACTCTATTAAGAGAATTTCCATGATTCAAGTTGATTAGAACTGATTTAGTACCTGACTCTTGGTATGCTCTATAAGATGATTTTGAGTCTTCTCCTTGCTAACCAATCCTCTCTTTTGATTTGATAAAAGTTTTCTTCCCCTTCACTACTTTGATTAGATCACTTGCTCTGCTAAGAGATAATAAAACACTTCCTTTGAATTTTGATCTAATCTCAATCCTTCACTTCACCATTCACATATCACTTCATTCCTAATGCGATCTTTTTTCCTTCTTTATATTTTTCTAGGTTAAAATATTCTCTATTTAAAGAGTTCCACAAAGGGTTTTCTAGATGCTTGCATATTTTGCCTCTTCATCTAAATCATTGATCACAAAAAATAGGGATCTATGATAAACGCCATAAATGTGTAAAACTCTTTGTAACAACCTCTACAAATGTTAAATGTTCCTTCCATGTTAGCTTGAAAATGATTTACCTCAAAATGTTTATTATTGCTATCTTTTCTATATACTTTGCATCGCTTGACACTTACTATTTTTTGACACTCGATATTTACTATTTTTGATACTCAAAATTATTGGTGCTTAGTCATTATTCTACTTTGCATGTACCATGATACTTGACACTTATATGCTTGAACTACTTGATAGGTTTTGATCTTGACATGTACTATTTAACTACTCAGTGACCACACACTTACTCGACTCCTGTAGAGCTCAATACACACATACTTATGTATATGACTTGGCCTATATAGAATAGCTCAATCATAGTGATGACTGTCTAACTCTTCCTAGTAAATGACTAAGTGTTTAACACTAATAGAAAACAATAATTAGAGATACCAACATATTTCATTTTGTAACAAGTCTTAGCATTACATTTTCAATATTTGTTACCAATCTTTGGAAAATCAATTCTATCTCAACATGCCAACCACTATTTTTGGTGAGGATTAAAAATTTGGCCATAGTTATGTATTGAGTCTACCTAATTTTTTTCTAAATTAGTCCTAGTATAAAAGTAGACAACGAGAGAAAAATGAGTGTAATCATATTGGATATGAAAAAGTTGTTTGTTAAGTGTGTAGTTTTTGTTAAACTTTGAAATGAGTGTGAGAAATTTGAGTTGGGGTGATAGATTTGTGAAATAATTTTTTGGGCTTTTTGAGCTATGATTTTGAGAAATGTAGGAATGAGTAATTAGTTTGGATAGATTTGCATGTGGTTTTGAGACAATGAAATGGATGAAATGATGTATTAGTTGGACCAATATTCATTAATAAATGTTTGTAGTTCAAATTTACAACCAAATAAGCTAAGGTACTAACCAACTTAAATTTCTCACAAGATTCTACAATTCAAATTGTTTAGGAATTGTTTTGACATGCAATAGAATGCATAATGCAAGGAATCTACTCTAGATATTTTCAAGAGATTCTAAATTGAGCCAATTTTTTTAGACAAATTGCTAAAAACTAGACTATTGGGACTACACAAGTGTTTAGCACTCAATCTAAATATTTTTGAGGCAATCTCAACAAGAAGTAGAACTAGAAAGGTAATTAATATTTTCATGGAGGGCATAGTTACAAGGTTTAGGGATTGTAATAGTTTATCAAATATAATACCATGTATTTCAAGTCTAAATTTTTTTACTAGATTTTATTCTAATTATAGAATAAACTTGTCATATTTACCCCCTCACTATCCTGAAGGTAATGGAGAGGTTGAATCAAACAAAAAAATCTTGGTTAAGATCACTAGAAGGATACTTGGAAATGACAAGAAGTCACAAGAATCAAAATTGAGACCGACTCAATGTAAAAATAAAATGACAATAAAAAAAATTAGCATGAAAGTCCCTATATGAACATCTAGATGGCATGGATGCAAAGTTCATGTGAATATATTGTTACTAGGTCACAATTTTATACATGAATATGATGAAGACATCACAAATGTTAAGAATTGCAAGATAGATCAATTGATTGAGTTAGATGAAGCATGAAGACAAGAAAATAGTATTAACTTGAATATGCAATTAAGACCAAATTTTTCTTAGATATGAAATAAAAATAATTGAAAATTCCAAGTTGGTGACAACATATTAATGTGGAAGTATGGAATGCAACACAAGAAGAAACATGGAAAATTTGACCCCCTTTATAATTAGGACTAGTTTTTATTCACCCAAGGAGAAAATTCACATCCAATGTATGGATAGTTTGTGAAGATCTATTTTTCTTAATATATAATTCTATTAATTTTTTTTTTTCTAATTTAGTGTATTTTAATTTTTTCCCACTAATTTTTCATTCTAAAGAGTTTTGTGTTTTAATCATACTTAGTGTGTTTTTATATTTTTTAAATTCTTTTTCCCAATGCTTGGTTTTTATAATAGAACCAACTATAGTATAACATATTTGCATAGGGTCCATTAGCTATTTACATGTAATTCCATGACACATATAACCATACACAAATTCTTGTACATTGTACTATCTATCACATGAAATAAATACAGTTGTCAATACAAATTAGTGAATTATTTTAACATTATTGATAAAATTGCAATTAAAGAATTCTATTCATCTATGGCCTTGGAAAAAATTACTAAGTAAAAATTATATATTAACATTAAATGATTTATTTAATAGTAAAGCTTATCTTTTAAATTAAATTTATTTATAATAATATTTTAAATAAAAAAAATGACATGCAAAAAAAGGCAGTTTGACCTACAAAAAAATCAGCCACAAAGATGACAAAAACATTCCACTCAGAGCCAGTACTTAAAAAATGTTTCTTTACATAAAGCTAGGGTTGCATATAACAGAAACTCGAAATCAACAAATGACGGTGGAGTGGTATGTAAGAACAATTTCAAATCCCTAATTAAACTCCATGAAGAACACAATTCAAAAATTGGAAAACAATAACAAATTATAAAAACTCCAATCAAAGGATCACATAACCATTATAAAAAGAGAAGATCAAAACAGATCCAAATGGAGTTGCTATGGACAATGGATGGCAAATGGTCTAAAAACCCTAGAAAAATTAGAAAACTAAATGAAAAAACGGAAGTAGGCAACGTTAGGGAAAGAGATCCATTAGAAAACAAAGCCATAGATGCAAAAATAAAGATGGATAATTTTTTTTTTTTAAATACAAAAACAAAATATGTAGACTGGGTACTAAAGGAGATCACGATAATATCAATTAGATTCTAGAGCCTAGTTAGGGTGAAGCAAAACATCTCTTAGGTGGTCATAATTTTGAAACCTTCCAATATACTAGTGGCCCATAAGGTACTTTTTGGAACCATAAGACCTCCTTCTCTTTTACCTCTCTTGAATCCTCCCACAAAATTAGGTCCATATATCTCATCGCATAGGAAAATCACATCTTAGAAACTAACTTAGTTTAATTTTGGATCCATTAGAAAAGAAATTTTAGAGGATAAAAAATCATGGTTGGACATTCCTAGACCCATTTTAATAATAGAGTCAATAAATTAATAGAAAAAAAAAATATTCAAACAATTTCCACAAATTTAGGCTACTCTCAAATTCAAATCAATAGCAACCAACATTCAAAACAAAGATAGAATTAATGTTAGAGAGTTGGGATATATGGATATTTAATGAGGGCACAACCCAAGACAAAATGAACACAATAGGAAAAAAAGAATTTTATTATAAAATATGATAAGCTATTACATTTAGTACAACAAAAATGAACTCAACTACATGCTCTATAGGCTTACAATGCTATCAGATTTTGGAAAAAAACCCTTCTCACTGTACCTTTTCCCAAACTCCATAAAAGATTCCTTCACAATGCAAGAAATGACCTTAAGTAACCCAAATTAGGTTTAGGATTAGGAATAAATTTTAGAATATGACATTTGGTATCCATTGCAAACGTAGAAGGTTCTAGAAGATACGTTAGAAGTCAATGCAAAATTAGAAGAATCTAGAAATGGTAGTCCAACTTTCAAGAGGCATAACTTTTGATCTAGGACTCTGATTGACAAACTATTTGCATTTTTAGAAAGATATCCAAGTTATCTATAACTTTATGAATAGCTTGGCTTGTTCTCCATTTTTAAGGCCTGTACGAGGTCATTTAGTGCCTCAAATCTAACTTTGAAGCATTCTTAGGGGGTGTCCAAGCAACTTAAAATTGTAATAAATTTCAAACCATAAAGTCTTTTGACCTGATTCTTTTTTTGGAATGCTTCTAATTGAATTTAAAATCATTTCTCCAACTTACACCCTCTAAATCATCATAATAATGGCTCAATTACAAAATAACCTATTTTCTACACTAGCACATATCCTGAGGTGCTAAAAACACTAACCCAAAAAACTAATAGTGGAACTATAAGAGTTAGAATCTCTATTTAGCCCAAATGGGTATCCAAAAATATAAACACATTAAATATAAACTAACACTAAGCATTTTTTTGGGTGATATAAGATTGCCCTTACACCACTCGATGCTCCTGCATTAGACACCTAGGGTAAATTAAAAAGTGACCCTGTCACTTTATAGTTGGTAGAGGAAAACCCAAATGAGAAACCTCCATCAAAGTTATCCAAGTTGAATCTTCCACTAGTTGTCGCTTCCACTTCACCAAGTACTCCTCATACTACATGTGTCTAGTACTCTGACCCATATGACTATCCATAATTTCTACAATCTCTTCCTTCTTAGAAGTGGGAATGAGACGTGGCTCTAGAATCAACTCCTCCTATACACCATCATCATGATATTCTGTTGCATTATTGAAAATAGGGGAAATATGGATCCCATCTAGCAACTCCACTTCATATGCATTTCCTGAATCATGTTTCTTCAAAATCTTGTAGGGACCAAATTTCTTCATCTTCAGCTTGTTGTAGGTGCCCATTGGAAATCATTCCTTCCTCAAGCACACCATAACCAAATCCTCTACTAGGAATTCCTTATATCTCCTCTTTTGATCCACTCTATCCTTATACTATAGTTTCATCTTGGTAATATGTGCATGTACCTCCTCATGCAGGTTCTTGATATGTTCAACAAAGTCTTCTGCCTCAACATCACTCCTCTCTCCTTGCTCCATCTTCCTCAACTCTAGTGTGGTTCTTGGACTACTCCCATACACAATTTGGAATGGTGATATATCAGTACTCCTATTCATAGAATTATTATAAGAAAATTCCTCTTGTGGTAGAGTCAAATCCCATCCCTTGGGCTTATCTCCTACTAAACACCTTAGCAAATTTTTGAAACTTCTATTTAGTACTTCTATTTGTCCATCAATCTATGGATGATGTGAAAAACTAAACTTCAATTATGTCTTCAACTTTTTCCATAAAGTTCTCTAGAAATACCCAACAAATTTAGTATCTCTATCAATTTCAATACTTTTTGGGAGACCACATAACCTCACCACCTCTTTGAAAAATAAATCTACAATATGCATTGCAACATAGGTCTTGTGGTATGGAATGAAATCTACCATCTTGGAGAACCTATCAACCACCACAAATACCGAGTCATTACCCCTATGTGTGCTTAGCAATCCAAGAACAAAATCCATATTTATGTCCTCCTAAGGCTTTGATGGAAAATGCAATGGCTGATAGAGTCTAGTATTTTGACTAACTCCTTTGGCTGTTTGATATACTCAACAATTCTACACTAAATTCTTCACATCATGTGAAAATTGAGGCCAAAAATAATGTTCACTAATTATGGAAATGATCTTATCATGACCAAAGTGTCCTAACATCCCTTCACTATATTTCTCCTTGATCAATTTCTCCCTCATGGAACTCCTTGGAATACACAATTGACTACCCTTAAACACCATACCATCCTAGATAATGTAATCTAACCACCTAGTCCTATCTAGAGTAACAGGTTCTTTACAAGCCTTCCAAGCCTCTACAAAGTCAGGATCTTTAGGGTACAGATTCTTGAGTTCATCAAACTCAACCACATCAACCTAGATTTTTTTCAGCGAAAACTATCTCCTACTTAATGCATCTACAACCCTATTAGACCTTCCATGTCTATGTTTCAATATAAATGTATAGCTTTGCATGAACTCTACCCATTTCAAATGTCTCTGATTCAATCTAACTTGGCTATTTAGGTACTATAAAGCTTGATGATTAGTATACAAGACAAATTATTTTGGTAACAAATAATGCCTCCATCTTTGTAAGGCCTGAACTATTGCATAGAATTCCTAATCGTTAAAAAAAAATTCTTCTTTGCATCATTCAATTTTCACTAAAATAGGCAATAAGATTACCTTTTTGGCTCAACACAACCCCAATAACATTGCCAATAACATCACAATCCACCTATAACACTTTGTTAAAATTAGGAAGTGCCAACACAGATTGCTTTGTCACCTTCTTCTTTAGTAACTCAAAACTCCTTCTAACTCCTATAGTCCACTTGAACTCTTTTTTATCCCCTCTCATTGTTTCAATTAGGAGTGCACATATACTACTAAAATTCCTAATGAAATTCCTATAAAAATTGGACAAACCATGGAATGACCTCACCTTAATGGAAGAGTAGGGCATTCTAGGATGACCTTCACCTTTTCTGGGTCCATTTTGAGACCTTCAACTAATACAACAAACCCCAAATAGACTAAGTCCTTTTTGACAAAGCTACACTTCTTCAAATTAATCAAAAATTTCTCTTCCCTCAACCTTTAAAGGACACTATGAATGTGAAACAAATGCTCATCGAGAGACTTACTAAAAATCAAAATATCATCCAAATAGACAATAAAAAATTTGCCTAGAAATTTCTTTAGTACCTCATTCATAAGCTACATGAACATGCTTGACACATTGGTTAGTCCAAAGGGCATGACTAACCACTCATATAAACCCTTGGTCTTGAATGTAGTCTTCCACTTATCTCCTTCTCTTATCCATATTTGGTGATAACCACTCTTGAGATATATCTTTGTGAAGTATTGGGCTCAACTCAAGCAATCCATAAGATCATCCATACTTGGCAAAGGAAATAAATACTTGATATGTATCCTGTTTATATCCCAAGAGTTGGTACACATCCTCCACTCTTCATCCTTCTTTAGTGCTAGTAATATAGGTACTACACATGGACTCAAGCTCTCTTGAATTATACCTTTCCTCAATAGCTCATGAACTTGTTTGTTCAACTCCTTAGTCTCAGTAGGAGTCATCCTTTAAGAAACCTTTTTAGGAAAACTAGCTCTAGGGACTAAATCTATTTGATGACTAATTTACCTTACTGGTGGAAACCCTTCTAGGACATTATCAAATATGACATCTTCATACTCAATAAACCCAAGACTTCAAATGGAACTTTGCTACTACCTTCCTTGTTCTTTCTTGGATTAAAGCATAACACATATGCTGATGTTTCATGCTATCCAAATTTTTTTTTCATCAACAAGACATAACCTAGCACTATTGTATACCTTTTTACCCTCTTTTATCAAGGGCTTCAACTTGTGAGAAACTCCATCCTTCATTAGAGAATATGTATTTGCATGACCATCATGTATAGCATGCCTATCAAACTACCACAATCTTCCTAACAAAAAATGACATACATCTATCAAGATTATGTCACAAAGAACCTCATCATGGTAACTCCCAATTTTGGACTTTACTAAACATTATTCTCTAAAAAAGACCTTATGGTCATCCTAGACCTAGATAATCTGATATGGATGGGGATGCTTCTCCATCTTCAACCTTAGCTTTGAGACCATCTCCTCTTATACCAAGTTGCAATGCTCTCACCATCAAAAGTCAAATCATAACATTTACCCTCACACTTGCACTCGGTATGAAATAGACTCCTCCTTTGCCTAGGTTTAGTCTCACCACTTAGAAAGACCCTTTCATTAACCATAACTTCTTCTCTTTTTTCATTCTCTAAATATGATGACTTAGGATCATCATCCACATGAGTAACCCTTGCTTGTACATCAGCTCCCCTATCTATGTTTCCTTGTCATTGAGGAAACTCATAGGCATGATGACCTTCTTCATTACAATGAAAATAGGTACCACAAAAGCATCCTCTTCCCAAACCTTGTCCATGTCTTCTATCTCTTCCTCTTTAGTGTCCAAAGTTTTGATCTTGAGAGCAATCGAAACCCTCACCCCTCTAGGTTCAAATGGCACCCACATTTGCAATTTTCTTTTGGTCCTCATTTTCCCCTCCAAATGACCTACCACCATCCCTTCTTCCTTTACTACTCCCTCTTTTCCTTCTATCAAAATTTTTTTTTAGCTTCTCCTTAACTCCTAAGGCAATCTAGTACACCTCTGCAATGCTGGTCATTCTAATTAGACTTAGCTCCTCTTGAATGCTAGGTCTTAACCCATTAAAGTAATAGGAAAACTTCTCCTTCGCTTTTTCCACATGCCCCATCATAATAAGGACTCAGTAAAATTCTTTTGTATATTCTTGGACATTTTTTCTTGCTTGCTTTAACCCTTGCATCTTCTTGAACAAATCAAGCTCATAGTCAACATGAATGAACTACTTTAGTTTGTCCAACATGTGATCCCTTCTTGTGATTTTATCCTTCCCTCTTCCATTCCTTTCTAATTGAATTCCTTGCCACCAGATTTTGGTATGGCCTTTCAGTCTGGCCTTTACAAACTTAGCCTTATCAGGGTCTTCTATATACTCATACTCAAAGTATTCCTCGAGCTCATTAATCTAGTCAATCAACTCATCTGGGTTTAGATTTCTTGAAAATATTCCAACTTCAAGTTTAGTTATTTTACCTAGCTTGGAAATGACCCTAAAAATCTTCTCCTCCACCTAGTTCAAGACTTCTCCTTCTTTTTCCCCTTCTTGCACAATGTTTCCTTCTTCATTTTCCTCCTCACTTTAATCCTTTACAAAAAGATTCATCCCTCTATAGATCTCCTCTTGCAATGATTGAACTTGTCTTCAAAGAACTCTAACCTCAAGGGAAACACCTCTAGCCCTTCCACCATGCTCTCTTCATGGAGACATCTTCTCACTATCTCAAAACCCACAACTAGATAGTCCTAGTGTAAACTAGTTCATAGTCAGTGCTTTGTATACACACTTAGGAAGTCCTGCTCTGATACCACTTGATGAGGGGAAAACCCAAGAAAAAATAAACACAATAGGAAAAAAAGAATTTTATTATCAAATATGATAAGCTATTACAATAAGTGCAATGAAAATAGATTCAACTACATTCCCTCTGGGCTTACAATCCTATCAGATTCTAGGAAAAAACCCTTCTCACCATACCTTCTCCCAAACTTTCCAAAAACTTCCTTTACATTGAAAGAAATTACCTTAAGTAACCGCAATTAGGTTTAGGGTTAAGAATAAATTTTAGAATATTCTATTTGACATCAAATGCCAAACAAAAAGGCTCTATAAGACATGTCAGAAGTCAGTGCAAAATTAGAATAATCCAAAAATGGTAGTCCAACTTCTAGGAGGCATAACTTTTGATTCAAAACTTTGATTGATGAACTATTTACATTTTTGGAAAGCTCTTCAAGTGTTTTATAGACCTATAGAATTTCAAATTGTAAGGCCTTTTGGCTTAATTGTTTTTCTAGAAGGCTTTAAATTAAAAGTACAATCATCCCTCCAACTTGTACCCTCTAAATAATCATAATAATGGCTCAAATACAACTAAACATTTTCTACGCAAACATGTATTCCAAGGTGCTAAGAAACACCAACCAAAAAAACTAATAGTGGAGCTATGAGAGTTGAAACATCTATTTGGCCCAAGTGGGTATCCAGAAATATAAACACATTAAAAAGAAACTAACACTAAGCATATTTTTGGGTGATACAAGATTTCCCTTACACCATTGGATGCTCCTACATTAATATTGGAGTGGTTTAGGAAGGAAAATCCCCAAATTAACAAGTTGGATAGAGGGAGTGTGTAATGACTAGGTAAGTATCCTTATCATATCAAGGAAATTTATTTAATTTAATTGTAGAAATATTAACATTAGAAAAAAGATAATTTCTAATTCTCAGTGGTTCTTTAGAGGTCATTCATTAATTTTTTTCCCATGGGAACCAAACCCAAATGATCAAAAAGTAAAACAAAATACAGCTCCAACATGGCTATACTACAAATCCATGCCTCCAAAATTAAATCAACCTCAAATTATAGAACAAATAAGAAGAGATCTAGAAAATCTCATAAGACTAGAAGTAGGAGATCACCTATCAAGTGACATCAAAATTTTATTGAATCTAGAAGTAGGATCTATGGAAATTAACAAAAAGATCATAAAAAACAAATCTATATATAAATTGACATTTGCAAAATATAAAGGTAAAATTAAGAAAATAAAAAATATGGATTCAATAAAATAATAGGAGAATCTAAAATGAACTTCAAATTTGGAAAAAATTCTAGAAATTAAGAAGGGAGAAAGAATTCCAAAGTAGAAGAAATTATTAAAAAAGGAGAGACCAAAATAAAAGGAAGAGAAGAGGGAGAAATTATAGACAAAGTAGCAAAAAGAAACATAGAAAACAATGTAGATAATGAAATAGAATGAATCTTAACCACAAATATTTCTAAATGTTATCAAAAAATGAGAAGTTTATAGGATTGTGAATTCTGTGAAACACAATTAGAAGAAACAAAGACAAGTCTAAGATAATACAAAAAAGATGATCCACAACCTATTGCTAACATACATAGATATAAAAGATCAGCTAGAAGTATTGGAGATGGCATATTTAGAACTTAAGGATTTTAATCTTTTTGTAATAGAAAAAGATGAGAGGAAAACTGAAATATTCATTCAAGAAACATAGGAAAATGATCTCTATTCTCAACTAGAGACACAAGAACTAGCCTCAACAAAAAAGTAGGACATAGTAGAACATAGTAAGATGGGTAAGATAGATAGTATAGAAATTGAAAATAAATAAAGGATAGGAGAAGAACACTTGAAACAAAAAGATACCATAGAAAAAAGTAGCAAAGAAGAAATTTTAGAGAAACCCACAACAAAGAACATGGCTTAAAGGATGTTATCATTCTGATAGATTCTTCAAATAATTGAGTAATGTGACTATTAGAAAGAAGAAAAAGAATAGATCATACAAATTTATGTAAACACCAAAAAATGGAGAAGACCCCTAGGTAAGCAATGATAAAAAAAACCAACAATAGCAAAGAATAACTAATCAAAAAGAAGATATTGAAATGCCTATTGAAGCTCCTTGACAAAATAGAGGCTACCAATACAGAAGACCAGAATGCATGGGAGAAATAGGGGTTGGGAAAGAGCAAAAAAAAAGTCAAAAATCAAGTTTGGGAAGAATTTGGTGTTTTAATAGAAGATCAATGTCTGGAAAAGTCAAAAATACACTTAGATCAATGACAAGAAAGAGACAAGGAACAAGACCTGGTTGAAATTGAGATAGAAGAAAGGATTTGGAAGGAGATAGAAGAAGAAGAAAAAGATTTAGAAGAAGTTAATACTACTATAAGATTAATAAAGGACCAAAACCACCTCAAAAGTCCAGGAATAATATTGAATCAAGAAGGTGTAAAAAAACCAAAATGTGGAAAAGAAAAGAAGAAGAGAGGAAGAAAGTCACTACAAGAGCTGAGATCTACAACAAGGCAAGAAAAGGATAAGAAAAAGATAAGTGGAATCATGAATGTAGGGAAGGGGAAGGACCTTCCCGTAGACCAATGATGCTAACACCATGGAATTCTAGATGACTAAATGCCTCTAGCAAGAAACACTTGCTTAAGAGGAATTTAACTTTATTCAAATAAGATATAATCTTAATTCAACAAATAAAAATGAACAAAGAAGACTGAAATAAATTGGAAAATAAACTAGGTAGTTGGAATATGGATCTAATAAAATATAATGGAGCCTCAAGAGGCATATCAATAATCTGGAACCATTAAAAAGTAGCATATACCAAGATAACCACTAGCAAAAATTGGATGGGGAGTAATATTACAAGCTTCAGACATAACATACAATTTATTCTCATTAATGTTTATGGGTTGATCCAAACACCAGAGAAAAAAGAGATTTGGAATGATATTTTTCATTTTATGAAAGATAATTGTAATGACTATGTTATAATCAGTGGATATTTCAATGCAATCCTAAAAAATGAAGAGAAATTTGGTGGGATACAAACAATAAATTAGGTAATGACATATTTCAGAGAATGGGTCTAGAACAACAACTCAATGGACAGACCTACCAATAATAAGGTGTACACGTGAAAAATTAGAAGAAAAGGATTATGTTATATAGCAAAAAGATTAAACATATTTTTTTGTCAAAGTAGATCTTAGTGACATGGAACTGACATTACAAACCTCCATTCTACCCTATGCAGGCTCAAATCTTTTTCTAGTTAGAATTGAACTTTCAGAGCCAGTTAAACCAATAAGGAACCTATTGAAATGTGAAAAAATGTGGTTTATGGATGGAAGCTTCATGGATAACATTAGAAGATGGTGAAAATAAGGAAAATTTAAAGGATCAAGAATGCTTTCCTTTGTTTCTAAACTTAAATTATTAAAAGAACAAATTCTACAAAACCTAGTCTAACAACATTTCCAAAGAAAAGATAGAAAATGAAGAGGAGATACAAAAACTAAATGAGCAGATCATAAAATAAGGTATGGATAATGAGAAATATTACAAAGAAAAATAATTATTAACAAAAAAAGAATCTATACTAGTAAAAGAGGAAATTTACTAGAAACAAAAATCTAGAGAAAACTAGCTATAGGTAGGGGACTGAAATACTTTTTTTTTCCCTTCATAATAGTACCATAAATAATAGATCAGTAAATATAATCTTCAAAAAAAAATAAATAGAGAAGGGAATGAAGAAGAGGATTCCACTAAGATAGCTAAGATATTTTTAGAATACTATAAGACTATTGTTAACAACTTCAATTGCTCTAATTTGAAAGCGCAAGAAGCTATGCTGGAAAATATTCCCCAACTAGTCAATGCTTTAGCTAACCAATTTTTAAACAAACCTTTTAAATTAGAGGAATTAAAACTAGATTTATCTAGTATGAGTCCAAATAAATCACCAAGACCAAATGGATTTTAAGGATTTTTCTTTCAAAAATGTTGGGATATCATAGGAGTAGATCTCTAGAAAGCAGTCAAAGAAACAAGGAATGTTGGGTCAATATTGTCAGAGATTAATCATACCTTTTTAATATTTATTCCTAAGAAAACAAATTATGAAGGACCCAAAGATTTTAGTCTAATAGCATTATGTAATATGATATATAAAATCTTATCAAAAACCTAGCTCTTAGATTTAAGAGTATCCTACCTAAGCTCATTTTAGAAGAACAAATGAGATTTGTACCAGGTACATCAATTTTAGATGGAATAAAAATCACTCAAGAAACTATGCACTCAACAAAACTTAATAAAGAAGCATGTATGCTTATGAAACTAGACATACAAAAAGCTTATGATATGGTAGATTGGCGATTCTTATGTAAAACATTAGAAGCTTTTGGGTTTTCTTGGCAATGGATAAATATCATTTTTAAATGTACATAAACTCCAAAGATCTGATTGCTAATTAATGTGTCTCCAAAAGGTTTTTTCAACATTTCAAGAGGGATTAGGCAAGGTGACCCTATATCATTTTTTTCTATTTATTATTATGGTAGAAGCATTTGGTTGAGCAATAAATAAAGTAAAAACAAAAGGGGAAATTAAAGGAGTGAGGGTAGAAAAAAATACCCCAAATGTCTCACATAAACAACAATTCAGGTATTTTGGCTCAAAAATTGCCGATTGGTACTATAGTGCCTACCCTAGGTCACATTTTTGCTATCATGACTAGTTTTATGTTGATGGTTAGTAGCATTGTTTTGAGATTATCAAATATTGTGCTATGGATTCAATTGATATGTGATGAGATTACTTAGACTCTACATTTCATGTATATATTATGATTTCAGTTATTAGTGATGACTAGTAAGATGATTTATTATCATATGTGTTCTTATGGATACTTACCCCATACTTGCATGTATATGGTGTGTGTGTTTGTTTTCTTTATGTATGACATGTCTCACGTGGTTAAGGAAGGGAGTCGTAGTCACCTGCTAGTTGGGATCTACACGATGCACCACTTCCTACCATTGCCTGTTTAGCTTAGCATTAGTATATATTGTGCTTGTACATGCATGGTTTTTATGCAGGTTGCAGGTATTGGGTATCGACTTCCCTAAATTGCCAGGATGAGCATGCCCTATCACATTATCTCAATGGTAAGAGAGGGGAGATAAATTCTTAAGTCCAAATCCCAACCCCTTAAGCCATTTGCCCTAATTGGAAATTAGGACAAGTATTTGAGTTGAGTACCCTTTGAATGCATCGGATGACGTAATTCATGATATTAACCCTTGGTTTGATTTTGTATGTATTTTGGCTATGATGGGTTTTCATATTTTTACTTTATAAGTCTTTGGTGTATTTTCTATTAAATTAAAGCCTAATTAAAAGATTTAACTAATGGTTTAATTTAATGAAAAATTAATATGATATTTTAATATTTATTTTATTTAATTAATTGGGAAATTAATTAAATAAAATAATTAAATTTGAAGATAAAAGTTATAATTTTAAAGTTGGAATGTGATAATATTTATTTAAGTTAATAAATATTTTAGCAATTAAGTTTTGGAAATGAATTTAAAAGTGGAAAATATATAAAATTATTAAAAGATTCTAGATTTTATGTGATTAAAATATAAATATATTAAGATTAAATAAGTGGAATTATTAAAGTTAGTGCATGAGATTTAATAAAAATTAATAAATTAAATTGAAAAGAGTAAAGTAAATATTATATTAATTAATGTGCATTATTTTAATGTTTGCTTACATAGGAGTTTGCAAATTCTCGAGAGTTGTCATGTAGACAACATAGGAGTTTGCACTCTAAGAATGCACAAGTTGTCTACACTTAGGAGTTAGCATATTATTTGAGCACATGGTGTCTACAACCTTATGTGTAGTGCCTACCCTCGTTCACATCTTTTTTGGACATTGTTGCTATTATTATCAGACTATGTTGGACTAGTTTTATGTTGATGGATTAGTAGTATTATTTTGAGACTATCAGACATTATGTTATGGATTTAGTGGTTATATGATGAGATCATTTAGACTTTACATTTCATGTATGCATGATGATCATTACATTACTTTCAATTATTGTTGATGATTAGTTAGATGGTTTATTATCTCATGTGTTTTATTATGGATACTTACCCCATACTTGCATGTGTATGGTGTGCGTGTTTTCATATTGTATGGCATTTTTGATATGGTTAAGGGAGGGAGTCGTAGTCACCTACTTAGTCAGGATCTACACGATGCACCACTTCCTGCCATTGCCTGTTTAGCTTAGCATTATATATATTGTATGTACATGCATGGTTTTTCTGCAGGTTGCAAGTACTAGGTATCGACTTCTCTGAATTGCCAGGATGAGCGTACCCTATTATACTATCTCAATGATAAGAGAAGGGAGATAAATTCTCAAGTCCAAATCCCAAACCCTTAAACCATTTGTCCTAGTGAGATAGGACAAGTATCTGGATATTTTACCCAAAAAATGTGTTGAATGACATATTTCGTGACTTTTAACCCTTTAGACTGATTTTGTGTGAATTGCTCTATGATAGGTTTTCATATTTTATCTTGGAGGTCTATGGTGAATTTTCTATTAATTAAGTCTTAATAAATAGATTTAATTAATACATTAATTATTTGAGAAAATTAATATAAAATATCATGGGTTTTGATATTTTGTTTATAATCAATTAAATGAGAATTAATTGAGAAAAAAGGATTAAATAAAAAATAAAATTAGAAATTAAAATTAATAATAATTATTAATAATAATAAAAGTAATAAATAAATAATAATAATGAAAGTTATAAAAATTTAAATAGAAATTATATAAAAAGTAAATTGGAGTTATAAGCGTGCATGGGAGTTAATGCACCTTTTCATTTCTCTTATGCCAACAACACGAGGGTTAGTGCATCAATTAAGCACATGGTGTCTACAACCCTATGACTCATCTAGAAGGTCGAAAAAGACACATAGTTGGTGACACCTTCTAGCTGTTTCTAGAAGCATTCTAGATGTTTCCTGAGAGCTCTTTATATTCAAGCATTCCTAGAAGCTTAGATATAGCATGGAGAGCATTCAAAGCATTGGAGGACTCGAGAACTCTGAAGAAGGGAGGAGCTTGCTCTGTGGATTTTCTGAGGAAGAGCGAATTAGCATCAGAATCCGAGTAGATTCTTGTGATTTTACTTATGCTATTTTCGCATTTTTCATTCCCTATCTTCTTCATGTCTTCCATATGTCTTCTGAGGGTTTTTTCTATTTAATTTGTATGCATTCTCAATATGGGTAGTTAAAAATTGATTATATGCATAGATATGAGAAGAACACGGGGCTAGGGTTTAAATTGTGGCCAAATCCATTAGAAAATTATTGGATTAATTTGGAGAACAAATGTTTAATAGATTGGAAGCCCTTTTAAACTATATATATATGTGTCTTATATTAAAAATATACTTTTGTGTTAAATCTGCATACTCGTAAATAATATATATATATAAATAAATAAATAAATAAATAAATATATATATATATATATACATAAGTATATATATATATATATATATACATAAGTATATATATATATACATACATATATTTATATATATGTATTTATTGCTGTCATATCAGAGCAACATAATGTTTAATGGAATTCAAAATTTAACTATGGGCTGAATTTTTAAAACATTTTAGACAAGTGCTAAAACAAATCTGCACCCACTATCCCTGTAGGCCGATGGAGTACCTACCGTCGCAGGTACTGCGACGACAGGGGTACTCCGTACCTGCTGTCACCACAGTACTCTGTGACAGCCGAGTACAGAGTGCTCATGGCTCCGCGGCAAAGGGAGTAGGCGTATTTTCCTTTTTATCAAATGGTGCAAATGATATAATATGCACCACGATGTGATTTACAAGTCGCAAACAATGTTATGCGATGGAAAATTCAAGTTCATTGGTAATGTTGTAACGTATAACATTATCAATGGTAACGTTATATGTTATGATATTATCATATGAACACAAAGGCATGTGTTTTAATAGTTATGTGATAAAAGTTTTTATGATATCAATCAAAGTTGTTATAATTCGATTCTGTTTTGTTAAAACATAGTAATAATAATTATTTATATATTTATATATGTATTTATGTATGTATATATATATATATATAAATATAAATAAATAAATAAATAAATAAATAAATAAATAAATATGTGTGATATGTAAATATGTTATTAATAAATTTAAATTATTATTATATAATTGATAAATGATTTATATCAAAGGTTCATTTTTTATAATGGAAAATTCTTTAATAATTTTCAACTATTAAGATTTAATTGTTTTAAATTATTAAATAAAGTATATGAAATATAATTGGTAGTTGGTTGGGGACTTTTTCAAACAAATCTTATAATTTGAAAATGGATTTTAGACCTATTATGGAAAACTTTTATTTATCCAAAATAATACATGTGTTAGGAAAACATACAAAATGTTCCTCAATTCATTCTCCAAACTTGGAAACATAAACTGAGACCTCTACATTTAAATTTAAGATTGTAAATTTTGCAAAACCAAAACATGTTTTTGCATTGTGTATTCTTTATGCTATTGTTTTGGGTTTTGGGTTGACTAGTGTTGACCAATTATAGGACATCTACCAGAGGCTTGGGGGTGATGTGATTGTGATGTCATGATGATGTTTTAATCTCGATTTTTATAAACCCAACCATGGTTATGTGATGGAATTCTCTATGTAATGTTTGCAAATTACTGATTGTTATAGTTGAGATTCTTATGTATGAGACACTTGACTTAACCATTTTTGGTCATCGATCAGTTATCCTTGATTATTTTCTAGTCGCCATGATGAGACTGAAATGTGGATTTATTCTTGATGATGTCATGTTGTGACATGTTTTGACTCAACCACTTTGGAGTCTTCGATCAATATGATTGAGATATATTTTGGTTATTGAGAACCATCGGATACTTTTGATTATCGGTGATACTTTAGTTGCCAATAGAGAGCTGTTGTGATCATGATTTTTTATGGATGCTTGCTCATGGAGATTTGATGCTTTTATGCATATTTGATGATTTTATTATGGATTATCTTTTGTGATTTTGAGATTTATGATTCCATGAGCTTAGGGTAGGATATCTGCATGTAGTGTCGGGAAGTGGCTTGCAATGGGGGCTGGGGCCCTAAGAGGCTGCCAGGGTAACTCATTGTAAGTTGGTTAAGAAAGTGAAAACATTCACACCTAATACTAACTGAATGAACTTAAAAAGATAAGTGTTTTGGTTCTTGCCCATGCCTTGAGTGCTTGTATAGACTAGGATGGGAGTAGAGAGAATGCATGGTTGTGACCTTGCATTCCATAGTATGCCTCGTCAGTATGAGAGGATACTAGTGGCCGCATGAGATTAGTATGGACTTGTCGAGTTTAGCTAACTGCCAAAGTAACTTGTATGCAATAAACGTGATGACACTTTCTCGCTTGCATAGTAGGTACCTACATGTCTTTGTGTGCCTTTGGGATTAAATGTCGGTTTTGTGATTGGAACCTTTGAGTTAGTATACTTTTAGGATTCTTGGACTTATAGAGATTTGTGTTATGAGATTTTGATAGCCTGTTTGGGACTTGAGATTATCTCCTCAACACAGTGGGAGTGGACCACTTAGGTACCATGTGGTCGAGTGGTAGTGTTTTTCCACTCTTATCATTTGAGATTCATTGAGACATCATGGCTGATGTGTCCTTCATGATGGTGGATATGTATCCTTTCACTGATGATTAGCATATGTTAGATGATGTTATCTTATGCTTTTATTTGCATGTTAGATTACTTTCTGCATATGATATAGTATATGTTAGGAGTGACATTCCTACTATGTTAATACTAATGATCTCTTCGGTGATTTTTGAAATGTTACGCACGGAGGGATGGCTAGAGCCCACGATGGTCTAATGATGCTATTAATAGTTGGGAGGAACCATGCACTTAGTTTATTATGTTTGATTTTTATGATGGATGTATATGTCTTCTATGATGATGTATCATGTGTATCATGTGATTATCTTTACTTTGATGTATCATGGATTAGAATAGGATGATGTATCTTATCTCACATATGTATATTCTTTTAGGCTTTTCATACCCTGTGACATGTATAGTGGATGATTGAGCACTTGAAATGTAATGTATAAACATTGGACTTATCATTATTGTTTCATATGGTTGTTATATTAGATGGATTCAATAATGTTAGTTGACTTAGATGTAATTCAATGTTAAGGGATCCATAAAGAATGTAATCTGTTATGTATGTTATGTTTACTTTTAGATGGACATTGCTATTGCTTCCGTTGATGAGTATAAGTTATATGTGTGATTTACTTTCATGTTTTAAAAAAAAAAAAAATGCTATCAAACTTAGTGAAATTCTAGGTTAATTCTTTGGATCCCTTGGTAGGGCATTACATCATGACTCATCTAGAAGGTTGGAGAAGACTCATGCTTGGTTGTCATGCTTATCTTCTAGTTCTTTCTAGACACATTCTAGATGCATCTTAGAGGTCTTTAAATAGAGGCTCTCCTAGTGTGTTTGGACAAGCTTCAAAGCTTACATGCATTTGAGAAGCTCATATGCTTCTACATGCTAATATGATTCTACATGCTCATACATTTCTACATGCTCATATGCTTCTATAAGCACTTCTAGTCAGGTGGGAATTTTGGTTGGGTTGGATCTTGGAGGAATTGCGAATGTTGGAGAAGGAAGGGATTTTCTATGGACCTCTGAGGCATGGCAAATTAGCATCAGTGTCTAGGTGCACTTGAGATTTTCACTTATTCTATTTGCACTCTTTCTCTTCCTGTCTTCATCGTGTATGTTATATTTGTATAAATACTCTCTGTGATTGAATCTATAATTTGAAATTGGAATCTAGATATGTATGTTTTTTGGTTGTAAAGAAAACAATAGAAAACCCTAGATCCAATTAAGGAGAAATTAGTTCTAAATCGAGTTTGGGTTCGAATTAGAATCGAATTGAGAAATGAATTTAAAATGGTTTCAAAATTTATAGTTAAACCTATTAGATGGATTAATGGGTATGTTTAGAAAAAAATTATTTTAAAAGGGAAAATTCTTAATTAGAAAAGCCCTTCCGGTATAAATTAGATATATATGTTTTCTTTTGAAATTTGCATATATATATATATATATATACATATATATATATATATATATATATCTATATATATATGTATATATATGTATATCTATGTATATATATATATATATATATATATATATATAGATATACATATATATACATATATATACATATATATACATATGTATATATATATATATACATATATGTATATATATATATACATATATATATACATATACATATATATATACATATACATATATATATACATATACATATATGTATATATGTATATATATGATAACAATTGGTAAACTGCATGTATATATATATACACATATACATATATATTTATATACATATATACATATCTACATATATACATATATACATATATGAATATACTTGTTTAATATTGCAGTAGAGATTTATAAATTTTTGAATCACATGAAAACATTTATTTAAAACGTTATTTATTTAAAAAAATAAAAAATCATATTCAATATTTGAGGAGGGATGGGTTTCGTACCCCCCTCGGCCTGCAATGGAAGTCGTAGGGTACCTACGACTGCAGAGTACCCATGACTGACGACGGGTTGGAATAGTCACGGCATGGCCAAGATTAATGCACTTTCACACGACCTTTTTATAATACCGGCGGCAATTTATTATATCGCAGTATATATATATATATGGGAGCAGCGTTTGAATTATATTAAAATTGTAATATGTAGTCCGTAGGTACTACGTACTGCGGTAGGGGGTTAAATTGGTAATTTGTTTATGAATGCTGCATTGATATTAAATTATTGAATGTTATAATTATATATATATATATATATATATATATATATTTATGTATGTGTATATATATATGTATGTATATAAGTATATATGTATATATGTTATTAGTTATAAATAATTATTTTATTTAAAATGATTTGTATTGAAGGATGATTCTTTAAAAAAGATAAATAATTTAAAAGTATGAATAATAACTTATCAATTATTATTAAAAAGGAGAGATATTTGATATACCTTAATGGTGTTAAGAGTTAGTTAAATATTAACCAATGAAGTTTTGTAAGGTTTTCTAGAGCGATCATTTATAGTTTTTATGAGTTTATTATTTATTAATGTTTGTTTTGTCTAAAAAACTATTAATAAATAATAGTATAAATGGTTTAAATAGTTATCAATAAATCCGATTAGAGTTAATCTAGTAGAGATTATTTAATGATTGAAGTTTTGTAAAAGATATTAATTTTTGGATTTGGAGTATAGTTGATTTTTAATTGATATTCATTGAGTTGATAATATAACTATGTTATTAATAATGACGTTGTGCGATAGAGTATTAATTGAAATGATACAAATTTGTTAAGGAAATATTAGTATTCATTGAAAGAGTGATGAAGGTGGTCATTATAGATTTATTCTTCTCATTAAGCAATAACGTGTCATTATTGAACTATTAATATTAGAGAATTGGATGGCCTTTAAGTTACATATTATGGCTAGTTATTAATTAGATCATTGACATGGATATGTAATTATTAATTAAATTAATTAATTAGAGTTAATTAGATTTAATTAATAATTAAGTTATGTAATAAAGTTTAATTGGTAAGCTAATATTGGTAACTTCTACATGATATATGCGATGACACTTTCCCGCTTGCATAGTAGGTTTCCTACATGTCATTGTGTGCCTCTGGAAATTAGATGTCAATTTTGATTGGAACCTTTGAGTTAGTATACTTTTAGGATTCCTGGACTTAGAGAGTATTTATGCTTTGTGATTTGATAGCCTATTTGGGACTTGAGATTATCTCCTTAGCACGGTGGGAGTGGATCCCTTAGGTTCCACGCGGTCAGGTGGTAGTGTTTTTCCACTCTTATCATTTGAGATCCGTTCGAGACACCGTGGCTGATGCATTCTTTGTTGGTATCTATCTTCATTCTATTCATGGATTATGATGGTGGACATGTATCCTCACATTGATGATTTGCATATGTTAGATGATGTTACCTTATGCTTTGCTTTACATGATTAGATTTCATATGTACATATTGTAGCATGTTAGATTACTTTTTGCATATGATGTAGTATGTTTTAGGAGTGACATTCCTACTATGTTAATACTGATGATCTCTTCGGTGATTTGGAATTTTATGCACAGAGGGATGGCTAGGATCCACGATGGTCTAATGATGCTATTTATGGTTGGGAGGAACCGTGCACTTAGTTATTTATGTTTGTGGTATATGGTTATCTTTTATGATGGATGTTTATATCTTTTGTGATTATGTATCATGTGTGACATGTGGTTTCATTTACTGCATCATGGATTAATATTGGATGATGATGAACTCTATTTACATGGATGTTTATTCTTTTAAGCCTTTTTATACCCTGTGACATGTACAGTGGATGATTGAGCAATCTAAAATGTAATTACTAAAAGGACACTTGTATATGGTTTAAGAATGTTGGATGTATCATTGTTATTTCATAAGGATGTGATGTTAGATGAATAGTTATGATTAGATGTGATTCAACGTTAAGGGATCCTTAAAGAATGTAACCTGTTATGTATGTTATGTTTACTTTCATTTGAATTGTTGCTATTGCTTCCACTATCATGTGGATGGTTTAATTTTCATGTTTTAAAAAAAAAATTGTTTGGCAAACTTAGTGAAATTTTAGATTAATTCTTTGGATCCCTTGGCGGGGCATTACAAGTACAAACAAAAAAGCTGAAGCCATGGCACTCTTACTTGGTTTAGAATTGGCACTTCAGCTAAACATAGTTAATATTCACATTGAGGGGGATTCTTCAGTGGTTATCAATTCATGTGTAAAGAAAAAATCAGAGAACTGGAAGTTTAGTTATATTTTGGAAAAATCTTAGGCGATGATTGATAAATTTAATGCGGTCTCCTTCTCTCATACCCTTAGGGAGGGAAACTAGGTTGTAGATAATTTATCCAATATTGGTTGTGACTTGAAAACTATTAAGGCAAGCATTATAGAGTTTATACCTACCAACTTTCCCACTTTATTTACCTTAGTTCAGCAAGAGAAAACCTTTTTATGATGGTCACACAAATAGAATAAGTTCAGGTTCAATATTGTTTGAGTTACTCTTGGCTTAATGTTTACCAAGTTCAGTATTAATCATGTTACTCTTGGCTTAGTGTTTACCTAGTTTAGTATTGATAGAGAATTCAAGTTCATCATTGATCGAGAGTTCAATATTGACTGAGTTATTCTTGGCTTAGTATTTACCAAGTTTGACATTGATAGAGAGTTCGAGTTCATCATTGATTGAGTCTCCCTTGGCTTAATGCTTACCAAGTAAGCTCAGGTTTAGTATTGATTGAGTTATTCAATGCTTACTGAGTTATTTAGTTTATTGATTATCGAGTTCCCTTAGGTGGGGTATTGATTGACTTCTAGCTAGGTGTTTGTTGAGTTAAAAAGGAAGAGACTCATGTTGAGCTATTTGATCATAGTTCTTACTGAGTGCTCATGGGTATACTTCTCAGCTATCTAATCTTATTGAGTGTTTTAGGTCTACACTTGTGAAGGTCTTAATGAGGAATTGTAATGACATAGAGTTGCTTTGATGATTGAGGAGGTTTGCATGTGCGAGATTATGGTGAAGTCATACTAAATCTTTCTACATTACTCAATATCATTTTTTGTTGTCATCACTTGAGTACATCACGTGGCTTTACATTTGGTAAGATCAAATCTGCATTTAAGTCAAAAGCATGTCTCAAGTTGATCAAGGATAACTTTAATAGATGGTAATAAGGTTTTTATCATTCCAGTACATACGAGTGCAGAATATTCGTGCCTTATTCAATTTGGGGTTGTCAGTCTTGTACTTTTCTCTACACATTTGCAATTGGGCTTTGATGTAATGATACCTTATTTATTACTCAGATGGGAGCAAATTTGTCATATATTTTGAGTGTTTGGATTTCTTTTTATGTCTCCTTCTTCCTTCTTCTCTTTGCTTGCCTTCTCAATTTCTAGGATGTTGTTCTCTTTGGATTCTTATGTGAAATATGAGTCTTTTCATCAGTATCATAGAAACATCCTACCCAAAAATTATAGAATTTTTCTTCAACTAGTAGTAGACAAAGATGCACTCTCTCATCCCTTGAATGATGAGGTGTTGGATATTATGTTCATTCTACTTTCTTCCTCCACCCATCATGCAATTCATAATGTCATTGGGGAGGACTTCTTCTTTGTAGTATCTAGACATGTGTTATACCCTTCAAATTTGGTCTCCATATTTCTATCTAATGCTATCGATCTTCTTCAATCAACTTTGAGATAAAAAATCATTGCTTACAAGGTGGTCGAACCAGAGTTTTGGGCTCAAAATAAATTGAAGTGGGCTATGTAGAGTTATGATTTGTGGTCCAAAAATGACTTGGTGGGAGGACTATTTTCAAGGACCATGCTCATGCAAAAACATGAGGTTTTGGTGACTTTCAAGGAATTATAGAAGTCATGTGAAAAGCACAACTCATGGCTCTTGACCAAGACCTTGCAAGTTACAGAAAAAGCTTTGGAATTTTAGATGATTGAGGGTGTGAAAAAAAATGGATTTTTAGTGCTTGACATCTTGGGTCTTCCAATTTCTAATGCACATGCAACATCTCATAAGAAGATGCCTCTGGCTCCCTTAATTCAATCAGCTCTTGAACCTAGTGACTACAAGGTTACTACTCTAAGTGTTCTTTGCTTGAGACACCTTGTCCCTAAACCCCACTCGGATCATCCCAAACCAATAGTTTGGGGTGGTATTTCTAATGTTGCCATTGAAGGCTCGAGCTCAGGATGGGAGGTGGCTCCACTACCATGCTCAGATTTTGGATGGGGTCACTTAGTACAACTTGGTTTTGCATCCACTTCTGCAGAGGGTGCCGAGGACATGGAAGAAAAATAGTTTATTGGAATTCTTCTATTTTTTGTTCTTTTCTTCTAATACTTTAGGCCTATTTTTTAAAACATTTGAAAATTTTGGTTGTTTTGAGTCCCTTATGCCTACTATTTTGATATGCTCAAAAATACAAAATTTGATAAAGTTTAAATTTTGGCAAATTTATGTTTTTTCCATCGATATATGTTTTTCAATATCATTGCTTGTATTTTGTACATACTGTGATGATGCTAGGTTTTCTTTATGGTTCTTTCCTAGTTGAGCTCTTGAACCAGTTTTAAAGTACACACACACACACACACACACACACACACACACACACACACACACACACACACACACACACATATCAAGTGCCTCGTCCACTCTTGCAAAAAAAAAAAAATTCACAGATGATACTATTTTACCAGGGGAAAGCACATTAATAAAAGCTCAAAAATTAAAACAAATTATACTAAAATACATGGAAACATTTGGGAAAAAGTTAAATGTAGAAAAATCAAAGACATTTTTATCAATACAAAACAAGAAATGGAGGATGCCATATGTAGAGAAATGGGATATAAAAAAGGTTCATTCCCATTGTAAGTATCTGTGGATATATTTAGAAAAACACACGAAAAGTGCTAAAACATGGAATAACATATTAGAAAATTTGGACAAGAAAATGGAAAATTGGAAAGGGAGATGGTTAACCAAGGCATGAGGAACTTTGAAAATCAAAGTAGTTCTTTCAACCATCCCAACATACCAAATGTCATGTCTACCCTTACCTAAGAGTGTGAATAAATTTTTTAAAGGAAAACATAGCAATTTCTTCTGGCAAGGATTGGAAGAGAAAAATAAATTAGTGCTCATAAAATGGGAAAATATTTTCAAACCCTAAGATTTTGGAGAATTAGGAATCAAGAACCTAAATTGGAAAAATGAAGCATTAGGTGCAAAATTAGTTTGGTGAATGTCCCAAGAAAGGGACAATAAATGGGATAAGATTTTGTATCATAAATATTTAAATTATACTAATCCAATATCTTTATTCAGAGTTTGAAATCCACTTAAAGGATCCAAGTTATAGAACTTTATGATGAAATGTCAAAACCTTATCAACAAATTCTTAACCTGGGATACTTGAAATTGTAACAAAGCTTTATTTTGGGAGGATTCCTGGGATGGGAACCCTCCTCTAGACTCTCTCAACTTACCTATTAATATCAAAAAATCCCTTGTAAACCTATGGGGTAAGCAATTAGGAAATTATAAAATATTAGAAAGGGTAAATGGGGAGGATTTGTGAAAATGGAGATCTTTGGAAAGAATAGATGTAACAAATAAAGAAAAAGTAATCTTTGAACAATATCTCAATCAGTGATAGATCAATCAAAAGAATAGAGAGGATAGGCTAATATGGGGTGCATCCAAAGGTGAGAAGTATAGTGTAAAGAGAGGATATGAAATTATTACCTCATCACAAATATGGGAGAGAGAATACATTCCCCTCAAGCTATGTTGGGATTCTTCATGCTTACCAAAAGCAGGAGTATTCCTATGGAGACCATGAAAAAATAGGATACTAAAAACAATTTTTTTTAGGAAGATGGGTTTTGAGGGACCATCTAGATGTTCACTTTGTAAAGAAAACTCAAAATTAGTGGATCATATACTATATCAATGTCCATTCATGCATTTTTTGGATATGGCTCAACAAGATTTTAAATTGGTCTTCTACACTATCACAGAATCTAGAGAAGCATTTAAATAGTTGGCCTATTGAAAGAAAAAGTAAGGTCAATGGTAAATTATAGAATATCTCCCCTTTGATCCTCTTATGGGAAATTTGGAAAGAAAGAAACATGCATATTTTCATAAATTTAGAACTCAACATCTACTCCCTTCTCAATAAAATAAAAACTCACATAACAGAGGTAATGAATAGCCACCTAAGAAAAGTTGCAAAATAAGAGGGATCCTTTTCAAAATGGGACACTGAAACAAAAAAGAATTGGATAAGTTTAATCAACCCTCCTTTAACTTATCCTAAGAAAAATCTACAAGCCAAAAAAGGTTGCAAATGGGAACTACTACCAATTGGATGGAAAAAATTAAATTTTGATGGAGCATCAAGAGGAAATCTAGGAGTAGCAGGGATAGGACGTATCATTAGCTCAAAGATAGGAGATTGGATACTTAAGAGAGCTAAACCAATAGGGATGACAACAAATAATATAATAGAATTAGAATCCCTTTAGGAAGGAATCAATCAAAGCCTAAAATTAGGAATAAGAAGACTAATCATAGAAGGGGACTCTTAAATTATCATTTATGCACTAAGAAAAAGGATGACACTGAATTGGATCATTAACTCTAAACTAGAGATAATTTTAAATATTATAGATAAGTTTGAAGAAACAAAAAGAAGATCACTTGGTGAATAGGCATATAGATGGCAATGATATAACTATTTTGGCTTTAGAATACACTTATTTTCACTATAACTCATTCTACTTTATATAAGCTTAGTAAACCACTATTTTTCTTTGTTTTCCCTTTCTCTTCACATCCCTTTAGGATTATTATCCTCTTTATGTTTCTATCTTTTGTGTCCCTATTTATTATAACATATAAACTTAAGGTTATTGTGTGTAAAGATGAATTACTATTAATACTTTTCAAATCCATTTATTCCTCTACATGAGGGCCATCATGGTATAGTATGGTCATTAGTATCACGGTGTATTCATGATCAATTTTCTAGAACCATATAGGCCCTTATCAAAGGATGAGTTAATTCATAGGTCTATTTAAGTTCTCCCATTCACTCATATATCATTTTAATTTTTCTTTTTCTCAATTAATAATATGGAGTTTCCATTTCTCTATATCATGGGACAAAGGCTAGGACTATGGCATTCATGAGCTCTTTAAAACTTGAGTGCTAGAACATGCTTCTAAATCTTGTCAATGATATGACTAGGGTTGTTATTGGTAGGGCACTAGGGGAAATTTCCTTTGATTATAGCTTTACCTAGCATACCAATAGTGATATTATAGGTTTTTTTATAGCTTATTTGTTTAGAGCTCATATTAGTCAATGGGAGATCATTCATCTTTGTTATAATATTTTCAATCCCACTTGGTTAATAGGGATTGAAGAAGTTGTCATGGGGGTTAATAGGTTCTTGGAAATTCCTTTTTCAAAAATTTATATGGCTAACCAACCTAGAAGTTTGGAAAAATCATATGTAATTAGGTGTCTGATCATGTATCTCATAGATGTCAACCACATCAACCTAATCTAGCCAAATATGGAGGCTAGTCTACACTTTCTATTGCATTGAAGGGGTATAGTAGAGGCTTAGGAAAAATGATGGATGCTACATTATCTTCACTTTTTGACTCATACATTGAACCTAGAGTAGTGTTTGATGACTTGAGCAAGTTCAACTTCTCTCTGCTAAATATTTTCAAGTCCAGCAAGGAGAAGACAACATGGTTTCTAGGTCTAGGTACCATGGTAGAAGATTTGGAGGAAGATGATGACATGATCATGGTCTATAAGAAGATTGAGGAAATCATATACATTCTTAGCCTTCTTTTTGGGTTTTTCTCTTACTGTCAACAATCCTTAGTTTGAGTTCTTTAATCTCATAGTATATATCTTTCTATTGGTTGGATTAGGGTTTTTATCTTTTATCCCTTCCATGGTTAGCTTATCTCATGGTTATTTAGGGTTTACCCTGGATAACTAGTAGGTTCTAGGGGTAGTATTTCTTGCTTTGTTGGATCTGTCATGCCCAAAATATGGGCACAAACACACATAACAATTTTGTTTTTTTTTGGAAGATATTAATAACTAGGTTCACTAAGGTATATGAGTTTGATTTGCAAGTGAAGGAATAGGTTTACTACATTCATCTTAAGTTTATAAACATGAGAAGGAATAAATCGTTAAATTTATACTCTCATTATTAAATTGATATCAACATTAGTTACATTATTACATTAATTTTACAACAATATATGAAAATTATTTGAATAACAATTTAAAAGAATACAAGTCTAATTAATTTGAAATATTTAATCAAGAACTAATTAAAAGAAATATCACATCAAATCATACACATAAATATACTTTATTTAAATTTGATCAATTGTTAACCTCTTAGACGAACATCAATTGACAATATAACCAATTGATTTGAAAGTCCCATTAAATAATAAAGACTAAATTATTTGAAACATTTAATTAAAAGGACTCACTTAACTAAAACAATGTCTTTTATATAATTGAGTAAACTTTATTTAATCTTTATTCTAATACTAATCTTGATCAAATTTATGATCTAAAAAAAATAAAAGTCATGATTGTAATAACAATATAATTACAATTACCTAAAGCCTAAATTAAAATAAAACTTAATAAATAAACATTAAACTAGCTAATATTTATTAAAAAAAAAAATACTAACTAAAAAGAAACATACTTAAAAATTACTAAAACTAGACAATAAATTGAACTAACTAAAACTTAACACTAACCTAAACTTAATTTAATCCTAACTTAAATTAAAACAAAACTTATTTTAAATCTTTTAACAAACAAAAAACAATCCTAACCTATTTACTACCCCTTACCACATTGCCTACCAACCCCCATGTCACCTATACACTTACCCCCCCCCACCCTCCCACCCACCCAATGTCACATCCACTCTCTAAACTTTGCACTAGGAAGAAATGGGACCACTGACCAAGTGTGCCCGCTATCAGGTCAGGTTCCCCAATGCATGCACAAGCCTCTTAAAGGCGTTGAAAGGGGGTGGCAAAAAGAGAATGAGGGATAGTTTGTGTTCAAACCCAAACAGTCACCAAGAACTAATAAACACTTGCGCTTCCACCCACGTGATTTCCTAGACTGCCAAAAAGACTATGGAAGGTATAGGGGTGATGTCACCCAATAACTATTTTTTTTTGACTTTTCCCAATTAAAAAAAAACTCCATCCTACCTTCAAAATTGGCACCTAGGAAAGTTGGAGGTAGTTATTGTATAAAGTTAATTTGGTAGGGACTAGATATTAGTTTAGCTAGGATATTTGTAATTATATAACTTATTTAATTTTTTAAATTTAGTTGTTGTATTATGTTTTAAAAACAAATGATTTTTTTAAAGGGCATCTCTGAGAAATATTCCCTGTTGCACCAAGGGATTAAAATCTTTCTCGCTGTAAAATCCAGAGAGTATTTTGCTCCTAGGGTAAATTTTTTTCAAGTCCTTATTAATGCTAAGTGTGAAATTACAATCAACTTATTATTATTTTTTTAAAAAGGATATATATATATATATATTTTTAAAAATTAATCTAATAGGATTTGTTACAACCTAGTTAAACCAAGAATTTGAATGATCCATTTTAACATCAATGCAAGATTGGTTTTAGTTTTCAATAATTACGGAAATGAATCTATGATCATAACATAATTTTTGTCTCAACATATATGAAAATTGAATTTTGCATAATTGAACATCATCATTTCATCTTATTTTTGATATACATTCATATAACTGAAAAATATGAAAACCTCATGAGAAGCGATATTACTCAATCATTATTTTATTGACAACTTGATTCAAAGACTCTATCGAGAAAGAACCAGGAAGAAAACCCAGTGTCGTTGCCATTACAACAAAGGTTTTAAATATAATTTACATAGGATTTCAATCCCAAAATTTCAACAATCAAATTAAATTTCCTTCATGGCCCTTATCAAGGGATCCATATCATTTTCTGCAACACATTGCTAAGATCGTGAAGGGAACGAAAATTGACCAGGTGACAAACAACATAACAAGGAGACAAAATCTGACATTCATTTCCATACTAGGTTTTCACAACAGATTTGATATTTAAACAAAACTAGGGAGAAGGTGGATTTTTCCAATAGGAGATGTCAGACACAACACCAAAATAGGTGCCCAATCAGAGCTATAACTCAAGAACTTCCGTTCTTCCATTCTAACATGCCAAAAATCATATGTGGTTTATGTTGATAGGTAGAGGCCCATAACACCCTACCCTCTCTCCCTCTTCTCATCCTGAGAAGAGGCTCTACACTATTGGAGTCCAACTGAAGACTTTTCCCAAAATTGGCCACTTTTTCCCTATCCAAGGGTGAGTAATGCCAAAACACCCATACAAGTAAACTTCAAAATTCAAGTAAAACATGAAGGAAAAGAATTCAAGAAAACATGTTTTTCAATCCTTCCCAAGCATACCCAACATACATACAAGCATACCAATGAAAAACACAATAACACAAGCATGAACCAAGCATGAAACAACATGAGCAACATAAACAACATGAACAAAGGAGATGAAGAACTCCTACCTTCACCAAAAGGTTATTGTAAAATGAACAAGTTGAGAAGAGCTTTTCCTTCCTTGCCTTCAATCTCCAAAACTTCCCTCTAAAACTAGAGATTGGGTAACAACCAAAACTACTAAAAAAAAGGCCTCTAAATAAGATCCAAACTCAACCACCTAAAAAAGGCAATAAATTCCCCCACTTGCCTAAAGATCTAGAGGTTTCTAACTCAACTAAACCTAAGGCTAACCTCAAGGTGGGGTTATGGTCATTCAAACCATGGTGAAATCATTCTATTTTCGCACTAAAGCAAAAATGGACTTTTTGAGTGACCTAAAAAGTCAACAAAAGGGGCTAGGGGGGTGGAAAATGCCCCCAACCCATACCCATAGCCCTTGGGTATTAAGATTTCACAATTTAAGGCCTTAGGAATTGATTTGGGATCAAACAAATGCTAGGAATTTTTAGGACTATCTAACAACTCCAAAAAAATAGATTAAGCACTAATCTAGATTAGGGGTAACTAAACTTGATTAAAAGGGCACTAACTTAGATTAGTTAAAAAGGGCACTAACATAGTTTGACTTAGGTCTGTAGGTTACACAGTTAACCCTAACTAGCATGTTGGAATGCACATACAATTCACAAGTGTCAAGCGACACTATAAAAATACTGTTACAAAACATTAACATTTACTGAATACAGAACAATACATTCATACATCTCATGATACGAATAAAATATAAACAATGGGTTCCACGAATGGCACAAAGGGATTAGTTCTGTTCCTCTGTTGGGTTTCTCGGCTAAAATATCCTGCACACTCATTGCACACATCAGTAGCTCCAGAAAATCACATGCATATATGTATATAACATATTAGGGAAACTCATAAATTAAAAAATTCATCTTTTAGGTAATTCAATTGTTTTATCATGTTCTACTCATATTCTGAATCATTACAATTTCATAATCAAAGTGTTAATTTTGCATTCACTTACTTCAATACACATGTTCATAAAGCATTAAATAACTAAACCAAATATCTGAAGGTAAAACTTCACACAATATGAAATAATATAATATGTTCAAAGTATCTAATAGTGTCTCGACATATTAAGTCATGAGTATCAAAATAATAATGTATCATTATGCTACGATGGGTCGGGGCGAGGCCTCACAGGATCCCTTATTTTGTGGCTATCGTTCGGGGTGCTTAGTGGTTCCCTTGGTATTTTGTAGAGGGATTTTGATTATAGATAGTTTCATTGTTAAATATATCCAACTTAGCTTATCAGCTGTTTGTAGTTTTCTATTGTCTTGATTATATACTGATCTCTCTGTTATTGTATCATATCATCATATAGTATTAGAATTTTATTCTAAACTTTATCACTCTTTGTTCCTTTTGACTTTGTATTGGAATTGTCTTGGGGAGTTATGCACAAAATAAAGGAAATTGGTTGATATTAGAATACAATAGAAAAAGGAGGTCAATTTTAGATTTATAAATAATTTAAGGTTTAGTATACAATCAATGTCTTGCTAACACCTATATATCTTAATTTAGAAACAATTGGTTTATCATATAAAATCTGTAACAAGGGTTAAAATTCATAAGAGTAAAGTAACGTCTTGATAGAGTATAATTCAAAGAAGACAAAATACATATGTAAGTATAATAACCTAAGAAGAAAATACAATTCATAAATTTAATTGGAAATTTGGAGAACTAATTTAAATTCAATCAATGTGAAAACTTTTAGTCAAATTTAAGAAGAAAAGCTAATTAAGAGTGGCCTCAGTTTGACATAAATCTTCTAATTATAATCAACATCATAATAGTAGTCTTGTTGGATATCTTGGTATGTTTTCCCTTGTTCATTTGCTTTCCTTTTTTCATCTAGTGATTACATGTATACATTATGATGTATTATTGCTCGTATTTTAGTACTTAGAGATCAGTCTGGCATTGAAGAGTTTCTTTTTCTTCTCATTCCCTCCAATTTTTGAGATTTCTTTATTTGTGTCTTCTCCATATTGATGATGAATTTAGCCTTATATTTTTTGCAAGGCATAGTAATATTTAACCACTTCAATAAATTTTTTGATTTAGAGTAATAGTTGGAATGAGTGTATTTTGTAGTAAAAGATAGAGACTACAAAGATAGATGCCCTATCAAAGCTAAGGAATTCAGATGTAAGGGGCTCCTAGTCAAGCATAATTTAATGAAGAAGTCAAAATTCCTTAAGAAGCAAAGATGGAATCACAAAGAATAGGAAAAACATTCAAGTTGAAATTGTAATCCAAGCATTTGAACAAAAATGAGTACAAGTAAATAGTTGTGAAGTAATGATAATTTTGAAAAATCTGCAAACTAGGGTATGATCCTTTTACCATGTAAAAGTATATAGGACAAATGTCATGGGAAAGACTAGGTTTTCTTTTCTATTCTTTCCTACCAGTGCATGTTTGAATGGAAACAATGTAAATTTTTATTTTTATTTATATAAATAATATGGCTACAACCTTTTACTAATTATATATATATATATATATATATATATATATATAATCTGTATATTTAATAAGTAAACTCTTGAATAAATGCATATGATTATTTTTTAATATTTATTATTAGATAATATCTTTTTTAAGTTTTATGAATTAATATTATTTTATAAGTAATTATTTTACAACTTTAATATTATAGAATTTATCAAGTTATATAGTAATAACAAATATTTAATCTATCACAATAAATATAGTAATTTAATTTAGCAATAATTTTTAATATACATACATACATACATACATACATGCATATATATATATGAATTGTTTTAATATATTGAATAGAGCTAAAGATGAATATATCTTATTTATAACACAAATTTTTTTTTGATCAATAAGAGGCAATTATCAAATTTTATTAAAAATTGAAAAATATTTACATCATTTTCTCCCCATTCAAAGTGTGGGCACTAGGGGAAAAATAACAAGGAGAAAAAACCCTAATCTAGTTTGGGACCAAAGTCCTTGTTATGGTTGCACAACACATGCCTCATTTTGAGGTTGTTGTCTTTGGTTCTTCAATCACTGGAGCTATTAAAGACCTAGTTTCAGTTTTTGTCTCTCTTTTTTCTAGTCTTTTGGCCCCTACTATTTTTATTGAATCATGTTGGTTGCTGGTCCATGTAAAACTAGCTTGACTTGGTTTTTGGTCCTTGTAAAACTAGCCTTCAAATTTTTCTTTAAAACTTTGGGTTACTGGTCCCTGTAAAACCAGTTCTTGACTTTGTTTCTTTCTGTATGGGGTTTTGGGTCCCCTTCAAACCTGCTTTTACGTAATCAAAATACATGCCTCATTTCAACTTCAGAAATGGGGACCCCCTTTTTTTGGCTCAGAGAAGCTCATTCCTCAGAATGTGGTATCTTCTAAGGTGCCCTAGGGAGTGGAAATTTTGTAGTTTGGGTTTAAAAGTCTTGTTAGTTAGTGTCATTTTTAACCTCTAACACTAGTATAATGTTGTTTATCCTTTGTGTACATCATCATGGCATCCTCATCATCCATAGCACAAAAAATTACCATGGTATTGCATGTGCATATTCAACACATGCGCCTTGGGCTTTCATATAGAAGAAGAAGGAGTTCAAGTCTATGACAATGTTGGACTATAAAGAGGGCACAAATCATCAAATAGATCAGGAATAAGTACACAAGAGTGCTCCTAGGCCCCATCTGAGAAAAATCTAGAAACCATATTCAAAATTGGGAACTTTGATTTTTGTGTAAATTGAGCACCTTGTGCACTTCCCTAAAGGTGCGTAGGTGCACAGGTGCACATTGAAAATTTGATAATATATAAGTTGAAGGACTCCTAAAGGTACACAAGTGTGCAAGGTGCATAGACACACATTGCAATTTTGAATATACAGAAGTGCAAGGTGCACAAGTGAGAAAAGTGCATGGATGCACAAAGTGCACAAATGGACCTAAATCATTGAAAATATAAAAAAAAGTAAACAAGAGTGGTCTAAAACCCCATTTGAGAAAAACCTAGAAACCATTTCCAAAACTAAGAACTTTGATTTTTGGGTGAATTGAGCAGCTTGCACATTTGTTTGAAGGTACGCAAGTGTGCAATTTGAAGATTTGGTGAATGAATTGTCTCTAAAGGTGCGTAGGTGCATATATCTAAACAAAATAGAGGCCCTCAAGGTTCCCAATATTACCATGACTTCCTCGTCCTCTACAACAACTAAGATCACATTCAAACCCATGACTTTCAAGTTCCAAGGAATGCCCTGTTAGAGTAATAAAATTTTCTCTTAATAATTAAATCATATCAATTTAATAATAAAGTCACTTATTATCTCTAGTTTACTTAAGCTAAACTTTGGCCATACAATAATTAATTCTTTTATTAATTATTATCATGCAACTAGGTTAGTTACCTATTAGGGTTTTGATCTCCTTTTATAAGGATTGATCTCTTTGTAATTTATTCATTCACTTTTGATAATAGCAATTTTCTCTTTTTGCTCATCAAGAATGTATCATCTGTGGATCTAGGAATTCTAGCCTCCATAGCTTTTTCTTCTCTTTTTTTGTGACAAGTGTTTTCATGTAGGTGATTCTTGGGGGGCTGTGGGGTTGATCTTTCATCAACTTCAACATGGTATCAGAGTTCCAAATCTTCACCTTTATTATAATTATGAGAGCTTGGATTGATTTTTAGATCTATGCTTTTCGTTCAAAGGGTTTGATTTTTTAGAGATATTTTTTATTGAATCTAGGGGGTCACTTATTTTTGGTGCACTTTGAGCACAAATAGTCATCATTGTTGAACTCAAAGAACACAAAAACCCCTATTTTCATATAAAATTTATCCAATTTGGACATAGTTGGAATATGAGGAAAAAATATATTGCTCCAAGATTGGGCACATTTCTTGAGGTGATGATTTTAAGATTTTTTGGCATGTAAATCAATATTTTTAGTACGGAAATTAGGATTTTTGGAACAAAAATTGATATTTTTATGCATAAATCAAGATTTTTGACCCAAATTGAGGTGTTTTGGTATGTAAATTAATACATATTAGTACGAATCTAGAGGTAAATTTTTTTACTGCTAGGTACGCTTCCTGAGGCAATGATTTTTGTTTGCATTTTGGACACTTTTTTGACACTTTTTTTATCTGCATGTGCTTTTTTGATCATAACTTGCTCATCCAGACTCTATTTTTCACAAACAAAATATTGTCAAAAAGATGGTTCTAATCCCATCATGATGGTGCAGTTTATTTTGATTTTTGATGCTATTTTTTTTTTTGATTTATGCATTCAAAGTTAGAGGTTCTATTTTGCACTATGTGAGAAATATCTTGAGATATTTTATTTTCCAGATTCTACTCGAGGCACATGCCACTCAGTTCTTTTTTTTTTTGCATTCTAGTGGATATCTTGGTTGTTTTAGGTCTAGAGATAGATTTTATTATTTTAGATGATTTTTCATGGGTTGTACTATCTCCTGTATTAACCTTATAGCTCTTTTGATGTTTGTTGACATCCTTTTGTAGTATTTTTCCAAATGCACCAAGATAAAGTTCCACTCTATTGCATTTCAAAATCTTGGACACCTTTGTGTTTTATTGTGCTTGCACTACATTATAAGTGCCTTAGGGGGTTTCATGTAGGCCATATTCTCCATCTTCCTTTTTCAAGTGAGTATTCCTTCCATGACATTAGCCTCATGATGTATCGGTCACACATGCCATTATAAGTGTTTGTATTTCTTTTGCACTCTCGATGTTCTTGCTTCTTCTTTCTGTAGGAGATATTGGATTCAATTTTAGTGTTCATGTCTTACCTCTCAGCATTATAGGGGGTCTACATTGGTTCTATTGCTTTCTTGGTTCAATGGAGTGAACTATGTAATAAATATTTGATCCTATGTACTAGGTAATTGTAGTGGCTGGATACTTATGCATCTTGATGAGATGAATCATTTTCCATATAGACATTCTTTCATTCTTATTTTTGGAGGCCATGAAGACACCCTCCATCTTTGATTGATCAACTCTTCAGACTTAGTCTTCTCTACCTAGTCATAATCTATACATAGATGTTCTCTAGATTAGTAGTTTAGCAATGTTTGCAGCTTCATGCCTCAATGGTGTTCTTTATGATCATCTTTTGTTCCTATCTTCTGGTATATTCCCTAGTTAGGAGGCTTCTTCAGTCCTTCACTATTTTTTTTTAGCATTATTTCCATATCTTCTTGGAGTAGGGTTTTTCCCATGTGATTTTCTCTATTTCTTCTCTCTTCAAAGATTTGGTTGTGATTGGGTACCTCATCAGGCCTTGTTGTTGGGACTCAAATTTTCTTTCAGTAGTAGTTTCTAGGTTTTTAGCTACTCCCTAAGTTTATCTTAAGTGGGTTGTTAGAGTAATAAAGTTTTTTCTTATTAATTAAATCATATTTATTTAATTATTAAGTCACTTATTATCTCTAGTTTACTTTGTAAGGTCCCTCCTCACATGTACTTATTAAATATAAATTTCTCTATTAAATTTGTTGTAGGAGACTAGAATAGATATGAAGTGATGTTTTATGTTGTGAATGTCTAATGAAATTGAGAGTAGTTGACACATCTAGGTTTTAATACTTAGTGATTTGAGAACTACTACATTATCTCGACTATTTAAACATTAAAATTTCACTAACAATGATATGAGGCATTTTCACTTGATGATAAGGGTGTTGATTTTGGGTACCTCAATGATTAAGTTTTATGCTTCAAATAGTTTAGTATTCTTTAATTGGTGATGTTATGATGTTTAGGCATATGCATGCCTAACGATGATTATACTAGTACTTAATTTGAATTAATGAATAAGTTATATGTTATATTGATTTTTTGATTACTAATGATTAAATGTGAGTAGAAATGACTTAAACAGTTAATTATATGAAAGATTCATGTTTTGATTTATGTAAATATCTAGATAAGTTTCGAATATAAATATGCATGTGATTTTCTTGAGCTACTGATGTGTGCAATGAGTGTGTAGGATATTTTAGCTAGAAAATCTAATAGAAAAATGAAACTAAACCCTATGTACCTATTTTGGAAACCAGGGTTGAGTCTAACAAAAGATGCAAACCCCATTGTTCGTAATTTTATTTGTATCGTGGATTGAATGAATGTATCATTTGGTAATCATTAAGTGTTAATGTTTTGTAACAATGATTTTTTAGTGTCGCTTGACACTCATGAATTGTATATGCATTCCAACATGATGGTTAGGGTTAACCAAGTAACCTTAAGATTGAAGTCAGACTAGGTTAGTGACCTTTTTGCTAATCAGTTAGTAATCGAGATTAATTACTCGTAATTAGGATTAGTGAGTAATCTGCATTTTGAAGGTTGTTAGATAGTCCTAAAATTTCCTAACTTTTGATAGGTCCTTAATTAATCCTAAAGACCTAAAATCTTGAAGTCTAAGTGCCAAAGGGGTATGGGTATGGGTTGGGGGCATTTTCCACCCCTCTAGCCCCTTTTGTTGACTTTTATGGTCACTCATAAAACACATTTTTGCTTTATTGCGAAAATTGATTGATTTCATCATGGGTTGGATAACTTTAACTCCACCTTGATGTTAGCCTTAGGTCTAGTTGAGTTAGAAGCCTCTAGAACTTTAGGCAAATGGGGGAGTTATATCTTTTTGGAGTGGTTGAGTTTAGGATCTTATTTAGAGGAAATTTTGAGAGGGTTTTGAGTGTTTACCCAACCTCTAGTTTTAGAGTGGAATTCAAACTTAAAGTAGAAGGAGAGGAAAGCAAGCTCATCTCAAACTTGTTTATTTGCCACAACTTGATTTTTGAAGGTAGGAATACTTCACCTCATTTTGTTCATGTTGTGCTTCATGTTTCAGTTTTATTGCATATGAATGTTTGTGTGTGTGTTGAGTATGTTTGGGAGGGATTGAAATAGATTTCCTTGAATGGTTTTTCTTTAAATTTTGAAGGGATTGTATGGGTGTATTGGCATTACTCACTCTCAGATAGGGTAGAAGTGGCCATGTATGGGGGAAGGTCTTTAGTTAGACTCTGATAGTGTAGAGTCTTTTCTTAGGATGAGAAGAGGGAGAGAGGGTAGGGTGTTATGGGCCCATACTCATCAGAAAAAACCATGTGTATGGGTTTTGGAAAGTAAGATATGGAAGAACAAAAGTTTTTGAGTTTATAGCCCCAATAGGGCCCCTGTTATAGTGTTGTGTCTGACATCTCCTGTTGGAAAAATCCACCTTCTCCCTAGTCTGGTTCAATGTCAAACACACAATGCAACCCAAGATGGGAGTGAATGTCTAATTTTGTCTTCATGTTATGTTTGGTTGTCTCCTAGTCAATTTTCATTATCTACATGATCACTATGATGTATTGCAATATTCGTAATGGATCCCTTGTTAAGGACTAGGAAAGAAATTTAGAATTGCATTGGATTTCAAATATGTTGGGAGTTTTTCCCTCAAGATAATATATTGTGTAAAAATGTATATTTAAACTTATTGTTGAAGTGACAATGATGTCAGGTTTTCTTACTGGTTCTTTCCTGGTGGAGCCTTTGAATTAGGTGGTTCAATAAAATGAATGAGAAATGATTGAACCACACTTGTTGATAAAAAAAAATTGATTATTATTCCTTCTTATGATATTTTTGGTATTTTAGTTTTTGCATATGTTACTTAAAAATCAGATGTAATGGTGTTTCACCTTCCTGCGGTATTCTTAAGTTTCAAAATCCTATTCATTTGATTGAGATTACTTAGATAACATGGTGAGTTATATATATTAAGTTATGCAATTTAAGTTTAAAATATGTTAAAAAAATTTACATTTGATTGGTACTTAAATTTTATAATTATACTTGAGTATGAGGAAGTTAAGTAATTCTATTTGAACACTTATGTATTACATTTAAACCTATTATCACCTTAAAGAAAAAAAAAAAAAAAAATTGTTAGTGTGTTTTTGCCCTGTATTTTGGGCATGACATATATAAGCTAAACTTTGGGAAGATAATAATTAATTCTTTATTTATTTATTATCATGTAACCTAGGTTAGTTACCTATTAGGGTTTTGATCTTCTTCTATAAGGATTTATCTCTTTGTAATTTATTCATTCACTTTTGATAATAATAATCTCTTTTTTCTCAGCAAGAATGTCTCATCTATGGATCTAAGAGTTCCAACCTCCATAGGTTTTGCTTCTCTCTTTCTATGATAGTTATTTGCATGTAGGTGATTTTCAGGAGTTGTGGGGTTGATCTTCCATCAACTTCAACATTCCTTGGAAGTCACACTTCATGATTTTCATAGGGAAGTGAGGGAAAAATATGAAGCTTTAGACTTGTTATCTCCTCAAGAAATCATTTTTTCTATCCAAAAGTTCAAAGGGGAACATCCACACATCATTTTAGTTGAAGGTCAACAAGACCCAGATGATGGAAACTAAAAAATGTGGAGTTAGAAAAAATCAGACTTTGGAAAATTGTGGACTTAGAAAAAATTCTCACTTTGGAAAATTGTGGAGTTAGAAAAAATTCTCACTCTTGGAAAATTGTGGAGTTATAAAAAATCTCACTTTGGAAAATTGTGGAATTAGAAAAAAAATCTCACTCTTGGAAAATCGTAAAGTTAGAAAAGTTCTCACTCTTGGAAAATTGTGGAGTTAGAAAAGTTCTCACTTTGGAAAATTGTGGTGTTAGAAAAAATTTCACTTCGAAATTTTTTTAGAGTTAGATTTTTTTTGTCAATTTTGGGCTTTTCACAAAGGTGCACTTTTTAGAAGGCACACTTTTTAGAAGGTGCACTTTTCATAAGGTGCACTTTTTAGAAGGTGCACCAAATCAAGAGGTGTGCTGACAATTTTGAAGATGAAGCAGTGCATTGACTATTAAATATCAGTTGCTATATTTGAGCATTCCATTCACTAGAAACATGTTTTGACAATAGTTTAACTCTCATAGACACCTAGAGAAGGCCAAGCTTGCACTTTTAGAAGTCCCAATGACTCCTAGATCATCTCATAGTTCTCTCTTATTTTTCTTTTATTTTTTTAAGTCATGTAAAGGATCATGCACCCAATAATTGATATAATCAAGGGTAGAGACCTACTCTAGCACCATTTAGAGAGTCAATTTTTATATAATTAGCTTTATTTTATTAGTTTTTAGCATAGTGTTTGTATTAGAAGAGCTCTCACTCCTAACACAAAAAGAGGAGAGGGTTTCTTATAAATACATGGATGTAATATGTACTCTAGGCTGATAATTTGATACAATAATAAATGCTTTTGGTGTTCTCATTCCAAGTATAGTATATCTTGTTAGAGTGTGTTGTTTTTTTTGAATTCATGTTCATGAATAATAATGGAGCTAATGGTTTTTCTAATGCTGGTGTTTTTCTTATGTTAAATTTTTTTGCTATTGTGATGAATTGGAGAAATGATCATTATTGTTCTTGCATAGTGTTTTGTCTTGTGTGAGCACACTTTCCATGATTGCATGATTTGATGAACTAAGAAACATCTTTCGATTTTCATTAAAAGTACCCATCAATGATTGAATCAATGGAGTTGAGGAAGTGTTACTCCCAATTTTATTGGTTTCCTACTAGATCCTTTTGATAATTTAATTTGAAAACATGTTGCTACTTTGGTTTATGTCCATTAGGAATTTCCCTTTCACTAATTTACTTTAAACCTCTCATTACTCTTTCTTTGTTATTTTCTTTTCAAATATTAGGTTAAAATAAGAATTTGTATAATTGCATTGATTAGAAATTGCATTCATCATAAAATGGAAAATACAAAAATATATTGGTTTTGTGGTTACATTTTAGAAAAGTTTTGTAGAATTGGTAGATACTAGCAAAGGCCTCCTTGTGTATATTTACATTTATTTTCAATTGAGTTGTCTAGCAAGTTAAAAAATAGCCATCCAAAACCTTGGAGTTGGTTATTGATCAACTTTTCAAGAGTGACATTTGAGAGAATTTCTGTCATTAGAAATGACTACTTAATAGTCTTGTATACAAAGGGAGAGGAACTTTCATTATAGATAAAAAGTGCATACCCTCAATTTACATGGCTATAATTAGATGGTTGAGGTGGCATACCACTGTTACAACTGCCTCCAAGTGAGATCTTGAGCTAGCATACCAACCCTTATGTAGTAAAATCTTAATTGAAAGATCCTCTTTGAATGGGATATAGGAGGCACTTTTACTTAAATATCTAAAAGAGGAAAATAGAGAAAAGAGAGATAATTTTCATCATAATGTCTTCTAGATCCTCTACAATCAACTCCCCTACATCCACAAGATAGCCAAGAGAAAAGCATACCATAGATTGAGGGAGGGGGAGAGTTAGTGGCTCCACCCCAAAAAAGAGAGACCATAATTTATCCTCATAGAATAGATTAACCTAAATCCTTTATCATAGTAAAATGCTACATGATAGATTGTAAAATGTAAAAAAGGTGACAGGTTGGCCCATCTAAGAGAAAATCAAAACCATTATGATCAATTAGTAACTGACATAACTTTAGGAAAATATATTCAGTTAAAGAAAGCTTAATATGAATAGATCCCTTGCATTAGCATTAAACAATTTGGAGAATTTTTCTAATCATAAATAAACATGTATTTATGATGTGTAGATCTATAGAATAATAATAATCCATTATTGTTAGGAGACATAGACTCCTTAATAGGTAGATGCCCAACACCAATCAAATTCATTAGTGATCACTCTAGATAATTTTTTTGAAGGATTTCCCTCTCTTGGAGGCTTAGAAGCATAAGGGTGGGTAGAAGGGGAAGGAAGACCCCAAACAAAATTCCTAGGAGGGATATTTTGATACAAGCAAGAAAGAGGATCTTTAGAACATAATCGAGGGTTGGGATGAGAGGCCTTGAAATTCTCAAAGTTTTATATAGCTACAATTGTTTCTCCTTACCCCTTAACTGAGGAATTCTATAGGGGTTGAGATTGAGAACTAGATTAAGGGAATACTAACATTATGCTTCATGAGCTGAGCATATGTGTCAAATTGGGCATTGTTAAGGTTAATGCCACTCAACAATCATGCTATTCAAAAAATAATAAACCAACCATAAAACACAATAGAATTTCATTACCCATTTGGAAAATTTGTAATTATAATAATTTGAGGCCATGATTAGATAAGGGCCTTATATGAAAAACAAATTTGTAACAATAAAAATTAAAACCATTTCATATAGAGTTCAAAATATTGCAATTAAAGCCAAATGAAGGCAAGGGCTTCTAGGGAACTTAGGGCCCCACATCAAAGCACTTTTCATCACTAAAGGAATAGTAGTGGCACCTGAAGCCCATATTCTATTAAAGGGATTGAAAATAATTATTATTTATAAGGGAAAAGAAACATAGGAGAAGAGCTAATAAGATAAAAGGGACCGAACATAATTTTATTTTAAGAACATCCTTATTGGTTGCAGTGATAGTCCAAGATAGATAGTTATAAAATTTAAAACAAAATAGCACATATTATATAAAAAATAAAATAGGCCAAATATTTAAAGAGCCCTCAGATGTAAATTTTCTATTAATTATACCATCAGGATTGAGAAGAGAAATTTTAAATGTCAAAAGAAAGGGTAGGAATGAGGGAGAGGTAGAGATACTGGGCTGCTTGCTTATCATAAAATTTAAATGTTATGACCTAAACCATTATAATTATTTTATACCTCATGAAGATATGAAATATAGAAAAAACTAAAGTAGCTATGAGAATAATATAGATATAGATTATTATAGTTTCTTATAGAGTCATAGTATGAACCATATATATATTAGTATTGATCAGAGTGCAAAAAGAAAATAGCACCTTTAATAGTTTATAAGGATGCGTGAAGTAGATAAAAAAGGAGGTACTATTCACTAGCACTTTACTCCTCATCTGAGGAATTAATCTCCTATTCATTGTTAACCACACAGTCCACAAGTAGGAACCAAGTTATTCTATGCCATTTCAAAGGAGTAAAAATGTTAAAGACATCAAGAAGGAACTACCAATTTAGGTGGATGGAGGGAATGTTAAAAACAATACTTTATTGTATATTGTCTTTAATGTTACACAAAATGTCAAGTCTTTACCATTCAGTGTCTACTAAGCTCACTTAAACAATGAATATAGTTTCTAGTGTTTGCCAAGAATTCTAGAGTTAATCAAGTTTAGAGATAGTTTCTAGTGAGTTTACTCAGGCACCAACGGCTATTGAGTTCACTTGGGCACCAAAGTGAAATTGGCAAGGAACTAGTGTTAACGAAGCTTACTTGGTTACCAAAGGGAATTTAGTTTAGGATGTAGTGTTAACCAAGTTCACATGGTTAAAAAAGGAAATCTGAAGAAAATCTTTTCTGAGTTAGTGTTGATCGAGCTAGTTCAACTAACAAAGGGTTTTCTTGAATCAACATATTTAGTTTGATGAATTTATTTGTTAAGTCTAGCTGACTTAAGGGATGAATATTGAATATTTGTAAGTGCATTCAAGCCAAATTGACAAGGAATAATATAGAGTATAAGGTCAAGTTGTGGGATTGAATGAGAGAAGAATGAGATTAAAAAGGATGAACCAAGAAAGTGAATTGGAAGGATAACAAAGTATCTTGAGTTGACTGAGTTGTAAAGTTTTATCTAATCAAGGAGGATCAAGTATTCAAGCTAGAATAGAGATTTGAAATCAGAAATTTAGTTGCATCAACAATTACATCATATAATTATTACTCTCTAATAATTTTAGCAGTGTATCAAATCTCTTAACAAAGTTAGTTTAACAACTATTTGCCAAATCCTCTAACAAGGTGACATTTCTAGGTTGAAGTGTCTAAAGACCTCTAACAAGGCCACTCCTAATAGGATGATTAAATCATTTAATAGGGTCACACTTAATAGTGTGTTTTGTAGGAGAAAAAAAAATTCCTTAACCAAGCAAAATGGATTTCAGTGCTTTTGAATTGCCTAGCACGGTAATGGGCAGGAAACTAGAAGGGGATAATCTTGTAGGGGGAACAGACCCAAGTGGTACAAGTGACCATTGTGAGGTTCCTTTGGTAAAGCTTTTTGGGGAGGATGACTTGGGGATTTGTGGGGTCAGAAAGTCATCTTTGGGTCTTTTAATTGGCCCTCACATGGTTTTTTAGGATCCTGGTCAAGTTGATCCTTGAGATAGTAAAGCAAATAATAGGTAGATTAGACCAGAAGATCAAAGGCTATGGGTCTCATTATTTGCTAAAAAAATAGATGGAAAATATTCTTTCCCTCTTATGACCTTGAAATCCTATTGGGAAAAAGGTGAGTTTCAAATCTTCATTCCTAATCAAATTGTTTATTTTTCTGTTACTGCAATGCAATAGACTCTAGTAGGTAAGTTTCTAGGGGCTAGACCAGATATTGATATGTAGTGCCTCTCATGGTTGCAATTTGTACCTTGTCTATTTTTATTTGAGAGATACTTGCTACTCATATTTTGTACCTTGTGATGACCCGAGGGTTGAATGTTATACTTTGATTCAATACCATAGATGCTAGACTACTATACTATTTAGTTTATCATTTTGCATGTTGATGCTGTTTTGAGATGACAATAGATCTATGATGATATCTAGTTATATGGTTTATTCAAATATATTTGTTGGTTATGTTATGCGATGGATTTTATGCCATGGTGATTTACTTCATTCTTGTATCTTTATGCTTTCTATGAATGTGAGTGATGTAAATGGATTAAATAGGTATTTTAATACATGTTTCTTTGGCTATGATATTATATGCAATTGCACTTGATCATGTGTTTTAGAGTGTAGGAATTATATCCCTAGCACTAGTACATGTAGATAGTGATTCAGTTGTTCATATTTTACCAATGTTGCCCCTATATGGTTGACATATCCTTATTTAGTTTTTTTTAATTAAAACCTTTTGGTGAATAGTAAATCAAAATTCACCTGCATTATGTGATTTGACCAGTGAGAATGTCTGTGCATTTAGACGTTCGCATTGTCGCAAAAATATTAAGTGATTTTCTGTGATTTTGGGTTTTTAGGATTTAAATCTTTTCAGATTTAATTTTTGGCAGCTTTTCCCTAGGTGAATTTTTGTTATGGATAATAACCTATTTTCATTTAGGTTGATTAAGAGTTTAGCTACTCCAGCTAGCTTTTTTCCATAATCAACTATTCACTTGAAAAGTGAATAAGTATTGGAAAAGTGAATCCATTATTCACTTCTCACATTTTAGAAATAGAATTTGGAGAGAAAATTTGGAAATCCTCTTCTAAAGGATTCTTGTTTTGTTCATTTTGGGAGTCGTGAGCATGGGATCTGCACGAGGTTGGTCTCATTGGATTCAGCGCAGGGAGTTCATGCTTTGCTGTAATTTTTAGCAGATTTGGCAAGTGATTTATTTTATTGTTTGAGTTACTGTTTCTACCCCTTTTTTTGTCACGTAGGGCTTTCTCATTTTATTGTTTTTTCTCTATTTCAGCTTTTGTTTCTTGTAGCAGTATGTTAGGAGGTTGAGAACTAGTGTTCCCCTCCATTTCTATATGCTGGTTCTGCTTGGTTGGTCGGGTACAAACATTTTCCCTATTTTTGAAATGGGGTTTGAGAATTTGAGCTATTATGTTGGTCATTTTTGCATACGATGTTCAATTTTATTTATTTTTTTATTTTTGGGGTTTTTGCACCTAAAGGTCAAATGGGTTTTAATTTCAAAAATTTTCCAAAATTTGGAGTTTTTGCCTCGTTTTGCGTGTTGCCCCATTTTTTCAAGTTTTCTTGGATGATCCATTTGATTATCCATCAAACCACTTTTGCACCTTATGTTGCATGGGATGCATTTAACATCCATCATCCCAATTTTTTTTGGTTGATTGACTTTCTATTTGTGTTCTCATCCAATCCTTGTGTTGATCTTCATGATGGTGGTGTAACACACACGAGTACATCTATTGGGTGACCTGCAGGGTCTAATCTTCCATGGTACTTTTGAAAGTTTTGATCATTAAGGTTGGGTTGGGAGTTTGCATGCCTACAGGCACTCATCATTGGATGAGCATGGGTAGGGTAGGGTAGCATATGGAGGGGGCTTCTATCTTGTAGCCTACTGATCATGATGCCACAGGTATGGTAGAGGGAGCTTCAATTAAGTGATAACTAAAGAAAATATTGGCTGGTAATAAAACTAAATAAAATTCTTGTGCCAAGCCATTCCGTTGAGGGATGCTAAATCTGCACAATTCAAGAATGAGTTTTTCGATGCCAAGAAACTCTCCATGATGTCAGCCCCTACATAGTAGCTCATTGAGATGTTTGACTAGGACCTATAGTTTATGCATTGTGTATGTCTTAGCTTCAGTCATCATACTACTTGGCATCTATGGTAGCCATGGATGTTGTTTTGTGTGTTTGTGGTTGGATCTTTATCTCCATCAGCATGACGGGTGTGGACCTACGATTGCCATGTGCTTGGGAGGCATAGCTACCTTCACCACTACTAGGGACTAGTGTACAGAGACAATATTTTATCCTAGTCTGACTATTGCTAGATGTGTTTACTTGGTACTTTAGTTTAAAGAGTATGCTTCCTTGTGGTTTATGCTTTCATTGGGATGTTGTTTATCATGTTTAGATGATGTTAGTTTTAACACATTCCTTATTATGGTGATTAGCATGTGGTAGGTGATGTTATCTACTTTGTATGATTATCTTTTTCTTTACTACTAGCATGTAAGATTTCCTTGTGCTTTTAATTTTAGCATGTTTTAGTAGTGATGTCCCTATCAAAACAGTACCAATGATTTGATCGGTGGCTTGGGATGTTACACATAAGGGATGACTAGGGCCCACAATGGCCTTATGATTCTATTGACGGTTGGGAGGAACTATGTACTTAGTTTAGTTATTTTGTACATTGCGATGTTATTTCAGTTATTGTGATGTTGCTTTAGTTCACTGTGATGTTCCTTCTATATTTTCACTCTTATCTATTAGATGGTTAGATGTTGATCTTTTCATACTTCCTTAGTCTATTCAAGTGTTCTTGCCTTGAAATGTGGATTCGATACTCCTCGGTGTGGAGGTTCAGAACTCAATTTTACTCTATTTTTCCCCTTTTGTGTTTTCCTTAAATGTTCTTGTGTTTCTATGGGTGACCTTTTATCAGCATGGTGTGGCACAAAAATGTATTGCATGCCCATTGAAACTTTATCGTGCATCCCCTGATTCTATCACATGCCTCTTAGAGAAATGTCGTACGATACTTTCCAGTATCACACCTCCTTATAAGAAATGTCATACGATACCCTTAAAGTATTGCACACCTTCAGAAGAAGTATCACCCAGTCCTTGAAAATGTCGCCCTCCTTCTTTAGAAATGTCGCGCAATAATTTCCTATGCTATATTAAAGTATCACTTGGGTTTTATAAAAACCTGTGCAGATGGGCAACATGCACTTATCAGTTTGATCTGAACTTTTTGGGAGTTGATTTGGATACCCTCTTCAGTATTCTTCAACCCTATGGTGTCACATTTTGATTTTGGTTGTATGTGTTTTAGTAGTTAGTCCTTTGGGGTTTAAAGTATATCATTTAAGTATAAGTTGACATATATTACTTATACTTAAGATATATTTTAATATATGCAATGATTCATTTGAGATAGGTTCCAAACCTCTAAGAGCTAAGATAAAGATTTTAGGAAATTTTAGGGCTTCAAGATTTTAGACTTAGCCAATTTTTAGGAGTTAGCTTTGGTCTTTTAGCTTGGTTGATCTCTAATGTTTTTTTATTTGTATTTTTGGTTAGTAGTGGCATTTGGAGATTCGTTGGTGTTTGGATGATTGTCAGTCTTCCATTGCGATCTTGTGATCTATGCATGTTGTTATCATGTACACTTACACTTGATTTTTAAAAAAAATCTTGCTTGCATTTCATCCTTGTTTCCAAGGATCTCTGAGGAGGGCATTACATCTGGTATTAGAGCCCATGTTGCAACATTGGAATCTCTGTGATATGCTTCCACTATGGTGTTGTTTGATGTTGTGTATTGCTATGTTATGATTTATTATTTTGATATCTATTGGGTTCATGTTTTGACTATTATGCTTGTAATTTGATTGTTCTGACATTATCTTGTTGCTTCCATAGAGATGCCTCCTACACGTAGGTCTAGTCAAGGTGGTAACTGATGAGTTGTTCAAGAGGAAGAACATCATGAAGAGGAACATCAAAATGGAGAGGGACAATGAGGTAATAACACTAATCAGGATGGTGTGGGGGTATTGTTTCCAGTACTCCTGGAGATTCTTGCTAGGTTGGGCCCTCATGTTGAGGAGCACCAACAAGATCATGATCGAGAAGATGGGTCTCACCATGGATATTCCCATCATTCAGAGCATAGAGAGGAGGAATGTGAATGTGAGAATTCTCTTACTCAACCAAGTGGTAAAGGGCACCGTTGGGGTTGTTGAGACCATGACAGTTAGGATTCCATCAGGTTGGATATCATGAAATCCCTTTAGAGTTCTAGACTACCATTGTATGATGGCAAGGGAAGTGGCCTCAAAGCTAAGACTTGGTTGTTGGACATGGAGCACTGCTTCACCATGTATCCATACTCAACCAACATGAGAGCCTATTGTGCAATTATGTAGTTGAGGGACCATGCATCCATTTGGTAGAATATTGAGAGTTAGAAGATTTAGGTTACTATTGCAAATCTCACTTGGGAGATCTTTGAGGAGAGATTCTAAGAGAGATTCTTATCTCCTCAGTTTAGAGAGGCTTGTGTTGATGAGTTTCACACAATTTGACAAGGGAACATGACAGTGGATTAGTATGAAATATAATTCTTTGAACTAAGGAAATATTCATGCTATAACAATAATGATTTACTCTTGGCTCATCATTTCATCCAAGGCCTTAAGGACTCCCTCATTGGAGAAGTTTGTGTGCATCAACCTAGGACTCTTGTTCTTGCTCTAGAGAAGGCACGTATTGCTAAGGAGAATCTATCTAGAGGTTTTAGTAGTAGATCTGGTTCTTAGAACCAAGGTGCAAGGAATTCAAGGCATGATGCATAGTATTCTCAGTCCTCAGGGAAGGGTCAAACCCAGTCAACACCCTCTCAGGCTTGTTCTCACCATAAGAATAAGAGGTTTTGGGGAAAGGGTGTTCAGGATTCTAGTACCTCAGGTAAGAAAGGAGATAATAAGAACTAAGGCCAAAAATATCAATAGGATCATCCTCCTCAGAACAGTCAACAAAATTCTAACAAAGGTAGTACATGATATCCTAGCGCTACTCAAGGTGGTCATGGGATAGGCCCCAACTTTTTGGGAACTATTATTCTTGTGGCCAACCTGGCCATAAATCTTATGATTGTTCCATCAAACCATCCATAGGATTTGGTAAGGGTGTGACAATATCTATGAATACTTAGGAGATGTAGGTCAGAATCATAGAGTCTTTGTGATGATTGACAACAATGATCTGAGAAACAAGGGATGATAGTCAAGGCTATAGGTACGTTACATGGTATTTCAACTTTAGTTTTGTTTGACTCTATTGCTTCAGATTCTTTCATTTCACCATCTCTTGTTTAGCGATGTGGGCTAGTAGTAATGCATTAGGTTGATAGGTGGAAAGTTGAGTTAGCCAGAGGTTCTAAGGTAGTTATTAACTCATTGGTTAGGAGTTGTTGTTTGGATTTGGGAACCTTCACCACCATAGTGGATTTACACATTCTACCTCTAGGATCGTATGACATTGTGTTGGACATGGATTGGCTAGCTGGACATCTGGCAAATATAGATTGCCATCATAAGGTGGTATAGTGTGTTGATGAAATAGGTAGGTAGGTGGAACTTTTGGGAGTTCAAAGACTAGTCTCACTTTGTATGATCTCAGCTAATCAGCTAAATCGGAGTGTAAAAAAGGGTTGCTAGTTGTTTCTTGTGCCTCTTAGTGATCTTGAGGAAGCTAAGAGATATACGGTGACTCTTGATGATCACCCACTCCTTTGTGAGTATGCATATGTGTTTCTTGATGAGATTCTAAGTATGCCACCATAGCATGACATAGATTTTAGGATCAATCTTATACCAAGAGTAGAGATGATTTCATGAGCTCCTTACTGCATGACTACTCAAGAGTTGAGTGAGCTCATATTGTAGTTGGTGGAATTTTTGGCCAAGGGCCATATTCATCCTAGTGTATCCCCATGGGGTGCACCAGTTATCTTCATGAAGAAGAAGGATGGTTCCTTGCATTTGTGCATTGACTACCAGCAATTGAATAATGTGATGGTGAAGAATTGTTATCCTTTGTCGAGGATAGATGACTTGCTTAATCAGATGAAGGGAGCACAAGTGTTCTCAAAGATTGATCTTAAGTTAGGATACCATCAGCTTCGTATCCATGAGGCTGATATTCATCGAACAACTTTTCATATACGGTATGGGCATTATGAGTTCACAGTTGTACCCTTTGGGTCAACCAATGCACCATCAGTGTTTAAGAGTTTGATGAATGGTATATTTCAAACTTACCTTGATCAGTGTGTCATTGTATTCCTAGATGAAATATTGATCTATTCAAAGACTGAGGAGGAGCATAAAGTTCATTTATTTTAGGTTTTGTAATGTTTGAGAGACCATTAGTTATATGAAAACTTGAGTAAATGTGGGTTCTTCTAGTCAAAAGTAAAGTATTTGGGATACATCATCACTAGTGATGGAAATGTAGTGGATCCAGAGAAGATTCATGCTATTATGGATTAGTCGGTACCCACTAATGTCTCAGAGGTTCATAGTTTCATGGGGTTGGTAGGTTACTACCATCACTTTGTGAAGGATTTATCATAGGTAGCCCATCCCATCACTTCTCTTTAGAGGAAAGGGAAGAAATTTTTTTGGTTAGACCAGTGTGAGGGAATGTTTAATGCTCTTAAGGAGTGTTTGACTAGTGCACCAGTCTTTGCGGTGACTAATCTTATAGGTGATTTCATGGTTTGCACAGATGCTTTGTTGGAAGGCGTGGGTACAGTGTTGATGCAGGATGGTTGAGTGATTGCATTTGAGTCTAGAAAACTGAAAGGCCATGTACTTAACTACCCTACTCATGATTTGGAGCTCATGGCCATAGTGCATGCTCTTGTCCGTTGGAGGCATTTTCTTTTGGGACACAGGTTTGAGTTGCATCATGATCATAGGAGCATGCAGTATATCTTTACTTAGCCAAATTTGAATGCACAAAAATGTCATTGGATGGAGTTCTTATGTGAGTATGACTTTTATGTTCATTACATTAAAGGGAAGGAGAATGTCATCGTAGATGCTTTGAGTAGAAGGTGACATGAGGTATCAGTGTTATCATTGGGAGTGGATTTGCAAGACCGTATCTTGGAGGCTTTGCCTAGTGACACTTGATATCAAGAGGTGAGGGCAGAGATTGAGTCTAGACATACCCTTGAGGTGAGGTTTTCAGGTTATATGCTTGAGTCTGATGGACTATTGTGTCACATGGGGCATATCTATGTACCCATGTCGAGTGATCCTCATACCTTGGTTTTGTCAAAAGTGCATCATGCACTATATTCCATACATCCTAGTGTTAAGAAGATGCATGTTGATCTCAAATAGCTACACTTTTGGGTATGGATGAGGTGCGATGTTGCTGATTTTGTTGCTAGATGCCTTGAGTGCTAGGGAGTGAAGGTAGGACATTAGCATTGAGTAGGTCTTTTGCTGCCACATACCATTCCACAGTGGAAGTGGGATATGATATCCATTGATTTATCATAGGGTTGCCTATGTCATCATAGAGACATGATTGTATCATGGTGAAAGTGGACAAGTTGTCCAAGGCAGCACATTTTTCACCCATGAGAGCATCCTATACAGCTTCTTCTGTAGTGCATGTTTTCTTGGTGGATATTGTTTGTTTGCATGGGATTCCTCATCAGATCATTTTGGATAGAGATCGAATGTTTATTTTTGCACTACGGATATATCCCTAGCATGCTTTGGGTGTGTAGCTCAATTTCAATTTAGTTTATCACACAGAGATCGATGGTCAGATTGAGAGAGTGAATCAGGTTCTAGAGGATATGCTTCACATGTATGTTATGGATAGATAGGTGAAGTGGGAGGACTATTTGTACCTTGTTGAGTTGCATACAAAAATGGTATCATAGTTCTCTTGGAATGTCACCTTTTTAGGCCTTGTATGGTAGACCATGCCGTACCCCTTTAAGTTGGGATCATTTAGAGGATCAAGTTCTTTTGGGTCTAGAGATGCTTCAAGATATGGAGTAGAAGGTTGTTCGCATTAGGGAGCATTTGGTTACTACTTAGGATAGGTAGAAGAAGTATGCAGATGCCCATAGGTTGGATCATCATTTTTTTGTTGGTGACAGGGTGTTTTTGAGAGTGTGGTCAAGGAAGAGCCCCATCCATTATGGAAAGGCTATATGTTGGCACCATGTTTTGTCAAACCTTTTTAGATCCTCGAGAGGATTGGTCCTATTGCTTATCAACTAGCATTTACACCTAGCCTATCACACATCCATGATGTTTTTCATGTTTCTATTTTGAGGTAGTATATTTCAGATGTGACCCATGTTCTTGATTGGGATGCTTTGCAAGTAGTGGTCGGGTAGCTTGCTTTGGAGCCCATTCGTATCCTACAGTAGCAAAGACTAACTTTATGAGGTTGGGACATAGAGCAAGTAAGGTCTAATGGGACCCAAGTGACTTGGGAGGATGCTACACGACTAAGGGGATTATACCCCTACCTTTTCACTGGCTTCCAGGAGTAAGCCTATGCTAGTGGGGGAGGATGTAGTGCCTCTTGTGGTTGCAATCTGTACCTTTTCTATTTTGATTCGAGAGATACTTGATACTCATATTTTGTACCTTGTGATGACTCGAGGGTCAAATGTTATACTTTGATTTAGTACCATAGATGCTAGACTACTATGCTATTCAGTTTATCATTTTGCATGTTGATGTTATTTTGAGATGACAATAGATCTATGATGATATCTAGTTATATGGTTTATTTGGATATATTGTTGGTTATGTTATGCGATGGATTTTATGCTATGGTGATTTGTTTCATTCTTGTATCTTTACACTTTCTACAAACGTGAGTGATATAAATGGATTAAATAGGTATTTTAATACATGTTGCTTTGGCTATGATATTATATACAGTTACACTTGATCGTGTGTTTTAGTGTGCAAGAATTATATCCCTGGTAGTGGTACATGGAGATAGTGATTCAGTTGTTCATATTTTACCAATGTTGCAACTATATGGTTGACATATCCTTATTTAGTTGTTTTTAATTAGAATCTTTCAGTGATTAGTAAATCAAAATTTGCCTACATTATGTGATTTGACCAGTGAGTGTGTCTGTGCATCTAGACATTCACATTGTTGCAAAAATGTTAAGTGATTTTTTGTGATTTTGGGATTTTAGGCTTTAAATCTTTTCAGATTTAATTTCTAGCAGCTTTTCCTTAGGTGAATTTCCATTATGGATAATAACCTATTTTTTTTTGGGTTGATTCAGAGTTTGGCTACTCCAGCAGGCTTTTTTCCATAATTGACTATTCACTTGAAAAGTGAATAAGTATTGGAAAAGTGAATCCATTATTCACTTCTCACATTTTAGAAATAGAATTTGGAGAGCAAATTTGAAAATCCTCTTCTGAAGGATTCTTGTTTTGTTCATTTTGGGAGCTATGAGCATCGGATTTGCATGAGGTTGGTCTCGTTGGATTTGGCTCGAGGAATTCATATTTTACTGTCATTTTCAATAGATTTGGTAAGTGATTTATTTTATTGTGTGAGTTACTATTTTTGCCCCTTTTTCTATCAGGTAGGGCTTTCTCATTTTATCGCTTTCACTCTATTTCAGCTTCCATTTCTTGTAACAGTATATTAGGAGGTTGAGAACTAGTGTTCCCCTCCATTATTTAATGTTGGTTTTATCCAGTTAGTGAGGTATGAACATTTTTCCCTATTTTTAAAATGGGGGTTTGGGAATTTGAATCGTTATGCTGGCTATTTTTGCACATGTGTTCGATTTCATTTATTTTTGGATTTTCATGATTTTTGCACCCAAAGGAAAAATGGGTTTTAATTTTGAAATTTTTTCAAAATTTGGGATTTTTGCCTCGTTTTGCATGCCACCCTATTTTCTTGATTTTTCTTGGCACAATGTAAGTTGTGGACTTGGATGATCCATTTGGATATCTATTAGACCACTTTTACACCTTATGTTCCATTGGGATGCATGTAGCATCCATCATTCCAATTGTTTTTTGGTTGATTGACTTTCTGTTTGTGTTCACATCTAGTCCTTGTGTTGATCTTTATGATGGTGGTGCACCACACATGATTACATCTATTGGGTGACCTATGGGGCTCGATCTTCCATGGCACTTCTAGAAGTTGTGATCGTTGGGGTTGGGTTGGGAGTTTGCATGCCTACGGGCATTCATCATTAGATGAGCATGGGTAGGGTAGGGTAGCATATGGAGGGGGCTTCTATCTCATATGTTGGTGATCATGATGCCATAAGTATGGTGGAGGGAGCTTTAATTAAGTGATAACTAAAGAAAATATTGGGTGGTAATAAAACTAAAGATAATAAAATGCTTGTGCTGAGCCATTCCGTTGAGGGATGTTGAATCCACACGATTTGAGCTTGGGATTTTTGATGCCAAGAAAATCTCCATGACGTCAGCCCCTACATAGTAGCCCATAGGGATTTTTGACCACAACCTATAGTTTATGCATTGTCTATGTCTTGGGTTCAGTCATCATACTGCTTGGCATGTGTGTTAGCCATGGATATTATTTTGAGTGTTTGTGGTTGGATCTTTATCTCCATCAACATAGTGGGTGTGGACCTACGAGTGCCATGTGGTTGGGAGGCATAGCTACCTTTACCATTGTTAGGGACTAGTATACAGAGACGGTCTTATATCCTAGTGCAACCGTTGGCAGATGTGTTCACTTGGTAATTTGGTTTATGGAGTATGCTTCCTTGTGGTTTATGCTTTCATTGGGATGTTGTTTATTATGTTTAGATGATGCTAGTTTTAATGCATTCCTTATTATGGTGATTAGCATGTGGTAGGTGATGTTATCTACTTTGTATTATTATCTTTGTCTTTACTACTAGCATGTAATATTTCCTTATGCTTTTGATTTTAGCATGTTCTAGTAGTGATGTCCCTATCATGACAATACCAACAATTTGATTGGTGGCTTGGGATGTTACGCATAGGGGATGGCTAGGGCCCACAGTGGCCTTATGACACCATTGAAGGTTGGGAGGAATCACGTACTTAGTTTGGTTGTTTTCTACATTGTGATGTTATTTCAGTTATTGTGGTGTTGCTTTAGTTCACTACGATGTTCCTTCTATATTTTCACTCTTATTTATTAGATGGTTAGATGTTGATCTTTATGTATTTGCTTAGTTTGTTCAAGTGTTCTTGCTTCGATATGTGGATCCTGTACTCCTTAGTGTGGAGGTTTTGAACTCATTTTTACTTTGTTTTTCCCCTTTTGCATTTTCCTTAAGTGTTCTTGTGTTTCTATAGGTGTCCTTTTATCAGCATGGTGTGACACAAAAATGTACTGCATGCCCATTGAAACTTTATCGTCCATCCCATGATTCTATCCCATGCCTCTTGGAGAAATATCATGTGATACTTTCTAGTATCACACCTCCTTGTAAGAAATATCGTATGATACCCTTAAATTATTGCACACCTTCAGAAGAAGTATCGCCTAGTCCTTGAAAATGTCACCCTCCTTCTTTGGAAATGTTGAGCAATACTTTCTTATGCTGCATTAAAGTATCACTTGTGTTTTGTAAAATCCTGTGTAGGCAGGCAGTGGGAACTTTTCAGTTTGATCCAAACTTTTTGGGAGTTGATTTAGATACCCTCTTTGGTGTTCTTCAACCCTATGGTGTCACATTTTGATTCTGGTTGTGTGTGTTTCCATAGTCAGTCCCTTGGGGTTTAAAATATATTGTTTAAGTATTTTTTGACATATATTACTTATACTTAAGATATATTTTAATATATGCAATGATTTATTTGAGATAGGTTTCAGACCTCTATGGGCTAAGATAAAGATTCTCAAAAATTTTAGGGCTTCATGATTTCAAACTTAGCCAATTTTCAGGAGGCAGCTTTGGTCTTTTAGCTTGGTTGATTTCTAATGTTTTCTTGTTTGTGTTTTTGGTTAGTAGTAGCATTTGGAGATTCATTGGTGAATGGATGATTGTCAGTCTTTTGTCGCAATCTTGTGATCTGTGTATGTTGTTATCATGTACACTTACACTTGAATTTTTTTATTATCTTGCTTGCATTTCATCCTTGTTTTCAAGGATCTCTAGGTGGGGCATTACATCTAGTATCAAAACCCATGTTGCAACATTGGGATCTTTGTGTTAGGCTTCCACTACGGTGTTGTCTAATGTTGTGTATTGCTATGTTATGATTTATTATTTTAATATCTCTTGGGTTCATGTTTTGAATGTTATTCTTGTGATCCAATTGTTTTGATATTATCTTGTTGCTTCCATAGGGATGCCTCCTACACGTAGGTCTAGTCAGGGTGGTAACCAATGGGTTATTCAAGATGAAGAACATCATGAAGAGGAACATTAGGATGGAGAGGGACAATGAGGTAATAATGCTAATCAAGATGGTATGGGGGTATTGTTTCTAGTACTCTAGGAGATTCTTGCTCAGTTGGGCCCTCGTGTTGAGGAGCACCAACAAGATCATGATTGGGAAGATGGGTCTCACCATGGAGATTCCCATTATTTAGAGCATAGAGAGGAGGAATGTGAATGTGCACATTCTCTTACTCCACCAGGTGGTAGAGGGCACCATTGGGGTGGTCGAGACTATGATAGTTAAGATTCCATCAGGTTGGATATCATGAAATCTCTTTAGAGTTCCAGACCACCACCATATGATGGCAAGGGAAGTGGCCTCAAAGCTGAGACTTGGTTGTTGGACATGGAGCATTGCTTCATCATGTATCCATACTCAACCAACATGAGAGCCTATTGTGCAATTATGTAGTTGAGAGACCATGCATCCATTTGGTAGAATATTGAGAGTTAGAAGTTTCAGGTTAGTGTTGTAGATCTCACCTAGGCGATCTTTGAGGAGAGATTTTGAGAGAGATTCTTATCTCCTCAATTTAGAGAGGCCCATGCTAATGAGTTTCATGCAATTTGACAAGGGAACATGATAGTGGATCAGTACAAAATCTGGTTCTTTGAACTAAGGTAGTATTCATGCTATAACAATGATGATTTACTCGTGGCTCATCATTTCATCCAAGGCCTTAAGGAATCCCTCATTGGAGAAGTTCATATGAATCAACCTAGGACTCTTGTTATCACTGTAGAGAAGGCATGTATTACTAAGGAGAATTTGGCTAGAGGTTTTAGTAGTAGATCTAGTTCTCAGAACCAAGGTACAAAGAATTTAGGGCATGATGCACAATATTCTCAGTCCTTAGGGTAGGGTCAGACCCAATAAATACCCTCTCAGGGTGGTTCTCACCATAAGAATAAGAGGTTTTTGGGAAAGGGTGTTCATAATTTTGGTACCTCAGGTAAGAAAGGAGATAATTAGAACTGAGGCCAAAAATCTCAATAGGTTCCTCCTCCTTAGAATAGTCAGCATATCCTAGCGCTACTTAGGGTGGTCATGGGATAGGCCCCAACTTTTTTGGGAACTATTATTCTTGTGGCCAACCTATCCATAAATCTTATGATTGTTCCATGAAACCATCCACAGGACCTGGTAAGGGCATGACAAGATTTGAGTATACTATAGGAGATGCAAGTCAGAATCATAGAGTCTTTACATCAATTGACAATTGTCAAGCTGAGCATCAAGGTACGATAGTCAAGGCTACAAGTATGTTACATGGTATTTCAACTCTAATTTAGTTTGACTTTGTTGCTTCAGATTCTTTTATTTCACCATCTCTTGTTTAGTGATGTGGGCTAGTAGCAATGCATCAAGTTGATAGGTGGTAGGTTGAGTTAGCCACAAGTTCTAAGGTGGTTGTTGACTCATTGGTTAGGAGTTGTTTAGATTTGGGAACCTTCACCACCACAATGGATTTACACATTCTACCTCTTGGATTGTATGACGTTGTGTTGTGCATGAATTGGCTAGCTGCCCATTAGACAAATATTGATTGCCATCGTAAGGTGGTATAGTGTATTGATGACATAGGTGGGCAGGTGGAACTTTTGGGAGTTTAGAGACTAGTCTTGCTTCATATGATCTTAGCTAATCAGCTAAAGTGGAGTGTGCGAAAGGGTTGCTAGTTGTTTCTTGTGTCTCTCAGTGATCTCAAGAAAGTTGAGAGCTATACAATGACTCTTGATGATCACCCACTCCTTCATGAGTATATAGGTGTGTTTCCTGATGAGATTTCAGGTATGCCACCACAATGTGACATATATTTTAGTATTGATCTTATACCAGGAGCAAAGCCAATTTCACAAGCTCCTTACCACATGACTACTTAGGAGTTGAGTGAGCTTAGATTATAGTTGGAGGAATTGTTGGCAAAGGGCCATATTCATCCCAGTGTATCCTTATGGGGTGCACCAGTCATCTTCATGAAGAAGAAGGATGGTTCCTTGCATTTTTGCATTGACTACTGATAGTTGAATAAGGTGATGGTAAAGAACCGTTATCCTTTACCAAGGATAGATGACTTGTTTGATTAGATGAATGGAGCATGAGTATTTTCAAAGATTGATCTTAAGTTAGGATATGATTAGCTTCATATCAAAGAGGCTGATATTCATTGAATAGCTTTTCATACAAGGTATGGGCATTATGAATTCATGGTTGTACCCTTTGGGTTAACCAATGCACTATTAGTGTTTATGAGTTTGATGAATGGTGTATTTTGCACTTACCTCAATTAGTGTGTCATTATATTCCTAGATGACATATTGATCTATTCAAAGACCAAGGAGGAGCATGAAGTTTATTTTCATCAAGTTTTGCAATGTTTGAGAGACCATCAGTTGTATGACAAATTGAGTAAATGTGGGTTCTTCTAGTCAGAGGTGAAGTATTTGGAACACATCATCACTAGTGATGGAATTGTAGTGGATTCGAAGAAGATTCATGCTATCATGGATTTGGTTAGCACCCACTAATGTCTCAGAGGTTCATAGTTTCATGGGGTTGGTAGGTTACTACCGTCACGTCATGAAGGATTTCTCATAGGTAGCCCATCCCATCACTTCTCTTTAGAGGAAAGGGAAGAAATTTGTTTGGTTGGACCAGGGATAACTTTAAGGAACCCCCCCTCCCAAAATTTATAAAATTGTGGTGAATCACATGTCATTTGGGTGAAAAAAAATTTAATAGTGTTGGTGAATTATGTGTCAATCAATGGATATTTGGTGGAAAATTTTTTAATAGTTTAGAAATTTTTTTATAAAATAATGGCGATTATAATTTAAAAATAAAATAACATAATTAATATTGATGGAAAATTATGTTTTGAAATGTAATTATGTTAAATGTATTATTTGAGAACTTAGACCATCTGATGATCCAAGACCAATGGCTAAGGTTTAATTTCGGCCAACATTTTTGAAAGGAAGAAGAATTGTCGAGGTAGTCATCAAAATGTTGACACGTATCAAGGTAAGTTGTCTATGGAGTACAGTGTCACTCATAAAAAAAAATTCACATAGGAAAATGGGAATTTGGTGAATGATGATTGTCAAAAGAGACACTCAATTAATTTCATGGAAAATAAGAGTAAACATTAAAGAGAAATATGGGTGAAGAACCTGACTACCAAACTGAAATTATGTGATAATAGTGGCGAATGTTCTGACCACTATATGAGTATTTTATAAAATTTGGGCGAACTGGTCAACTAGTATACAATATTTTTTTTAGCCAATTTCTATAGCCCAATCAGGACATATTAGCCAATTGGCAAATAATAGCCACTAAAAAAATTCCTAGGTCAGACTAGTGTGAGGAAACATTTAATGCCCTTAAGGAGTATTTGACTAGTGCACTAGTCCTTGTGGTGCCTAATCCTGTAAGTGATTTCATGGTTTGCACAGATGCTTCATTGGAAGGCATCGGTGTGGTGTTGAGTGATTGCATTTGAGTCTAGAAAAATCAAAGACCATGAGCTTAACTACCTCACTCATGATTTAGATCTTGCAACAATAGTACATGCCCTTGTCCATTGGAGGCATTTTCTTTTGGGACATAGGTTTGAGTTGCATAGTGATCATAGGAGCTTGCAATATATCTTTACTCAGACAAACCTGAATGCATGACAATGTCATTGTATGGAGTTCTTGTGTGAGTATGAATTTGATGTTCATTAAATTAAAGGGAAGGATAATGTCATCATAGATGCTTTGAGCATTAGGTGACATGAGGTATTAGTGTTGTCATTGGGAGTGGATTTGCTAGGCTGTATCTTGGAGGCTTTTCCTAGTGACACTTGGTATTAGGAGGTGAGGGTAGAGATAGAGTCTAGATGTACCCTTTAGGGGAGGTTTTTAGGTTATATGCTTGAGTCTAATGGACTACTACATCACATGGGGCATATCTATGTACCTATGTGGGGTGATCTTGGTGCCTTGGTTTTGTCAAAAGTGCATCATGCATTGTATTCCATACATCTTGGTGTTAAGAAGATGCATGCTGATCTCAAATAGCTGTAATTTTGGGTAGGGATGAGGTGCAATGTGGCTGATTTTGTTGCTAGATGCCTTGAGTGCCAGAGAGCGAAGGCAGAGCATCAGCATTTGGTAGGTCTTTTACAGCCACATACCATTCTAGAGTGGAAGTGGGATACAATATCCATTGATTTTATCATAGGGTTGCCTATATCATCATCGAGACATGATTGTATCATGGTGACAGTGGACAAGTTGTCCAAGGTAGCACATTTTTCACCCATGAGAGCATCCTACACAACTTCTTCTGTAGCGCATATTTTCCTGGTGGATATTGTTTGTTTGCATGGGATTCCTCATTAGATCATTTTGGATAGAGATGTAGTGTTTACTTCTTCACTTTGGACATCTCTTCAGCATGCTTTGGGCATGCAACTCAATTTTACTTCAGCTTATCACCCAAAGACTAATGGTTAGATTAAGAGAGTGGATCAGGTTCTAGAGGATATGCTTCACATGTATGTTATTTGTACCTTGTTAAGTTTTCATACAACAACAAGTATCATATTTCTCTTGGCATGTCACCTTTTTAGGCCTTGTACGGTAGACCATGCTATACCCCTTTGAGTTGGGATCATTTAGAGGACTAAGTTATTTTGGGTCTAGAGATGCTTTAGGATATGGAGTAGTAGGTTGTTCACATCAGGGAGCATTTAGTTACTACTCAGGATAGGCAAAAGAAGTATGTAGATGCCCATAGGTTGGATCGTCACTTTTCATTTGGTGACAAGGTGTTTTTGAGAGTGCAGCCAAGGAAGAGCCCCATCCATTATGGTAAAGGCTCTAAGTTAGCACCATGTTTTATTAGACCTTTTGAGATCCTCGAGAGGATTGGTCCTATTGCTTATCAACTAGTGTTGCCACCTAGCCTATCATGCATCCATGATGTTTTTCATGTTTCTATTTTGAGGCAATATATTTTGGATGTGACCCATGTTCTTAATTGGGATGCTTTGCAAGTAGTAGATGGACAACTTACTTTGGAGCCCATTCGTATCCTACAATAGCAGAGGCTGACCTTATGAGGTCAGGACATAGAGAAGGTAAGGGTCCAATGGGACCCAAGTGATGATACCTCTATGACTTGGGAAGATGCTACACGACTAAAGTGATTATACCCCTACCTTTTTGATAGCTTCTAGGAGTAAGCCTATGCTAGTGGAGGAGGATGTAGTGCCTCTTGTGGTTGCAGTCTGTACCTTGTCTATTTTGATTTGAGAAATAATTGATACTCTTATTTTGTACCTTGTGATGACCCGAGTGTAATATGTTATAATTTGATTTAGTACCATAGATGCTAGACTGCTGTGCTATCTAGTTTATCATTTTGCATGTTGATGCCATTTTGACATGACAATAGATCTATGATGATATTTGGTTATATGGTTTATTTGGATATATTGTTGGTTATGTTATGTGATGGATTTTATGCTATGGTGATTTACTTCATTCTTGTATCTTTGCACTTTCCACGAATGTGAGTGATGTAAATGGATTAAATAGGTATTTTAATACACGTTGCTTCGATTATGATATTATATGCAATTGCACTTGATCATGTGTTTTAGTGTGCAAGAATTATATCCCTAGCAGTGGCACATGGAGATAGTGATTTAGTTGTTCATATTTTACCAATGTCACCCTTGTATGGTCAACATATCCTTATTTAGTTGTTTTAATTAAAAGCTTTAGGTGATTAGTAAATCAAAATTCACTTGCATTATATGATTTGACTAGTGAGCATGTCTATGCATTTAGACATTTGCATTGTCACAAAAATGTTAAGTGATTTTATGTGATTTTGGGTTTTCGTGCTTAAAATATTTTTGAATTTAATTTTTGGCAACTTTTCCTTAGCTGAATTTCCATTACAGATAATAAACTATTTTGATTTGGGTTGATTTGGAGTTTAGCTACTCCAGTTGGCTTTTTACCATAATCAACTATTCACTTGAAAAGTGAATAAGTATTGGAAAAGTAAATCCATTATTCACTTCTCACATTTTAGAAATAGAATTTGGAGAGAAAATTTGGAAATCCTCTTTTGAAGGATTATTTTTTTGTTCATTCTGGGAGCTGTGAGTGTGGGATCTGCACGAGGTTGGTCTCGTTGGATTCAGCTCGGGGAGTTCATGTTTTACCATAATTTTCAGCAGATTTGGTAGGTGATTTATTTTATTGTGCGAGTTACTATTTCTACCCCTTTTTCTGTGAGGTAGGGCTTTCTCATTTTATTGTTTTCACTCCATTTGAGCTTCTATTTCTTGTAGCAATATGTTAGGAGGTTGAGAACTAGTGTTCCCATCTATTTCTGTATGCTAGTTCTGCCTAGTTGGTTGGGTACAAATGTTTTCCTTGTTTTTGAATTAGGGGTTTGAGAATTTGAGCTATTATGCTAGCCATTTTTGCATATGGTGTTCAATTTTATTTATTTTTGGATTTTTGAGGTTCTTTCACCCAAAGGCCAAATGGGTTTTAATTTCAAATTTTTTCCAAAATTTGGAATTTTTGCCTCATTTTATGTGTCGCCCTATTTTCTCATTTTTTTTTGGCATAATGTGGGTCATGGAATTGGATGATTTGTTTGGATATCCATCAGACCACTTTTGCGCCTTATGTTGCATTGGGATGCATGTAGCATCCATCATCCTGATTTTGTTTTTGGTTGATTGACTTTCTGTTTGTGTTCCCATCCAGTCCTTGTGTTGATCTTCATGATGGTGGTGCACCACACATGAGTACATCTATTGGGTGACCTATGGGGCCTGATCTTCTATGGTACTTTCAAAAGTTGTGATCATTGGGGTTGGGTTGGGATTTTGCATGCCTACAGACTCTCATTGTTGGATGAGCATGGGTAGGGTAGGGTAGCATATGGAGGGGGCTTCTATCTCGTAGCCTAGTGATCATGATGCCACAAGTATGGTAGAGGGAGCTTTAATTAAGTGATAACTAAATAAAATATTGGGTTGTAATTAAACTAAAGATAATAAAATGCTTATGCTAAGCCATTCCATTAAGGGATGTTGAATTTGCATGATCCGAGCTTGGAATTTTTGATGCCAAGTGACTCTCCATGATGTCAGCCCCTACATAGTAGTGCATTGAGATGTTTGACCAAGACCTATAGTTTATGCATTGTCTATGTCTTGGGTTGAGTCATCATACTGCTTGGCGTGTGTGTTAGCCATGGATGTTATTTTGTGTGTTTTTGGTTGGATCTTTATCTCCATCAGCACGATGAGTGTGGACCTATGAGTGCCACATAGTTGGAAGGTGTAGCTACCTTCACCACTATTAGAGACTAGTGTACAAAGATGGTCTTGCATCCTAGTGCGACCGTTGCTGGATGTGTTCACTTGGTACTTCAGTTTATAGAGTATGCTTCCTTGTGGTTTATGCTTTCATTGGGATGTTGTTTATCATGTTTAGATGATGTTAGTTTTAACACATTACTTATTATGGTGATTAGCATGTGGTAGGTGATGTTATCTACTTTGTATGATTATCTTCTACTTTACTACTAGCATGTAAGATTTCCTTATGCTTTTGGTTTTAGCATGTTTTAGTAGTGATGTCCCTATCACAATAGTATCAATGATATGATTAGTGGGTTGGGATGTTACGCATGGGGGATGGCTAGGGCCCACGATGGCCTCATGATGTCATTGATAGTTGGGAGGAATCACGTACTTAGTTTTGTTGTTTTGCACATTGTGATGTTATTTTAGTTATTGTGGTGTTGCTTTAGTTCACTACGATGTTCCTTCTATATTTTCACTCTTATCTATTAGATGGTGTGATGTTGATCTTTTCGTATATCCTTAGTCTATTCGAGTGTTCTTGCCTCAAAATATGGATCCAGTACTCTCTAGTGTGGAGGTTCGGAACTTAGTTTTAATTTGTTTTTCCCCTTTTGTGTTTTCCTTAAGTGTTCTTGTGTTTCTATGGGTGACCTTTTATCAGCATGGTGTGACACAAAAATGTATCACACGCCCGTTGAAACTTTATCTAGCATCCCTTGATTCTATCGCACGCCTCTTGGAGAAATGTCATGCGATACTTTCTAGTATCGCACCTCCTTGTAAGAAATGTCATACGATACCCTTAAAGTATCACATGCCTTTAGGAGAAGTATTACCCAGTCCCTAAAAATGTCACCCTCCTTCTTTAGAAATGTTGTGCTATACTTTCCGTGCTATATTAAAGTATCGCCTTTTTTTTGTAAAAACCTATGTAGGCAAGTAGCGGGCACTTTTCCATTTGATCCAAACTTTTTTGGAGTTGATTCGGATACCCTCTTCAGTGTTCTTCAACCCTATGGTGTCACATTTTGATTTTGATTGTTTATGTATCAATAGTTAGTCTCTTGGGGTTTAAAATATTCAATTCCTTATACTTAAGATATATGTTAATATATGCCACAATTCATTTGAGATAGGTTCTGAACCTCTACGGGCTAAGATAAAGATTCTAGGAAATTTTTGGGTTGCAAGATTTCAGACTTAGCCAATTTTTAGGAGTTAGCTTTGGTCTTTTAGCTTGGTTGATCTCTGATGTTTTCTTGTTTGTGTTTTTGGTTAGTAGTGGCGTTTGGAGATTTGTTGGTGTTTGGATGATTGTTAGTCTTCCGTTGCGATCTTGTGATCCATGTATGTTGTTATCATGTACATTTACACTTGATTTTTTAAAAATCTTGCTTGCATTTCATCCTTGTTTCCAAGGATCTCTGGGTGGGGCATTACATGATACCTTGAGAAGTATGTTAAAACAAAAGTGGGTTATCTGAGGTGAAGTTGATATTGTCCCAATGATGAATGGATTCCTTTCATTTGTCTTTAACTATAAGGAGGACATGAATATGGTTTTATGTGGGGGACCATGGATGTTTGGCAAAAGTATTCTCACAGTTAAGAAATGGGAACCAAATATGGATTTATCTAATGCTTTTTCCTTAACCACTCCTATATGGGTGAGACTACTAGGCCTCCCTCTTGAATATTGGCATGAAGATATTTTCAAAAGAATAGCAGGCCCCTTTGGGGAACTTATTGCTACAGATTAGGCATTGGCATCAAAATAAAAAAATGAGTAGTGTAAGGCTATATGTGAAAGTGGCAAACCTAAAAAACCTTCCAAATAAGGTGGAATTGTTTTCTAAACTAGGGAAAAGAACCCAAGAAGTAACTTATGAGGATCTTCCAAATATTTTTTTTTCTTGTAAGAAATAGGGTCATTGGGTTAAAAATTGTCCAAAAAAAAGTAAAAACCAAGCTAAGATTATTAAGGATGAGAGAAAGGAGGTAAAGACTTAGAAGAGAATTTGGAAACCAAAAACTACTAGTCATAATGAAAAAAGGTAATACCAGAAATCCTAGAACTGAAACTGAGAATCATGTTTTTTTTCCTAAATTCTAATAATCAGGATGAAGGCCTCAATTTACCTAGGAATGGAATTCTTGTGCTCGATTTGATGAAACAAATTGTTATATATCAAAAGAATGATATGGAATGGGAAGATCTTGCTGATCAAGAGGATATAGAGGAAGGGGAAATTCTGGAAGCTCTATTTGAGGAAGACCAAGAAATGCAAAAGGAGGAAGATGCTATTGAGTTTCAGCAAAAAAGGGGATATTCAAATTTTTGAGATTCAAAGATTTGAATCTGAGTCTCTTGAAATTTCATTTAGGGATCTTGAAGAGATAAGCTTGAATATGTAGGATTCAAAATAGAAACAAAGTCAGAGGAAAAAAATTGAGAAGAATAATCCCTCAATTTCAAAGAGGATTGAGACCTGAAGTAGTAAGGGTGATCAACAATCTAAGATAAAACCAAATGTGGGGACACTGGATAAATTGGGAAGAAGAACATCAAGGAAGACTAGAGAAATTGAAAGCCTACAGAATATTGCAGATGGAAGATAGGAAACTATTCTAGATTTTACCCCTAAAAAATTATCATGAAGATCACTACTTGGAACATTAGGGGGATGAATAGTATTCATAAAATGGACATTGTTCATAATTTTTTTAGGAACCAAAAACTAGATATTTTTTGATTCAAGAAACAAAGATGGATAAGGATAAAGCTGAAAAAATTAAATCCTTCAAGGGTTATAGTTTAAAGGCTAGTATTTCAGAAGGGGCTTCAGGGGGAACTCTTATTCTTTGGAAAAAGTCCCTTTTCTTTGGAGTAGTACTCAATGAAAGTAAATACTTCATGGTGGTCAAAATGACTAATCTTTTCTAGAATTCTGAATGGTACATTCTTAATATGTATGCTGCTAATACTAATAATTTAAGGAAAAAGTTTGGACTACCTTATCTGATATAAAAAGTAAAGAGAAGAATGGTAGGTGGATCTTTATGGGTGACTTTAATGTTCCCCTCTATGACCAAGAGAAAAAAGGTGGCAATGCTAGCCAGCTTGATGAGAGGTTAGATTTATTGGATTTTATCAATAACGAGGGGCTTATGTATATGGATCTCCATGGTTTAGAGTTTACTTGGACAAATAAAAGGGTAGGCAATGAATGTATTCAAGCTCAATTGGATAGGGCCTTGATATCTCTAGACTAGACTAATGAATTTGTTTGTAAATTGGAGGCTTCTCAGAAAGTTGGATTAGACCATTTTCCTTTGGTTTTCACTACTGTTAAGGCAAGTTCTAAGAAAAATTACCTGTTCAAATTTGAAAAAATTTGGATACAACATCCACATTTTAAAAGTAAACTGGAAGAATGGTGGAACATTGAACTTGATGGAATTGCTCTTTATAAAGTGGCTTCTAAACTTAGAAATGTTAAAAAGGAGGCTAGAATCTGGAACAAAAAATGTTTTAGAAACATTTCTGAGATCAAACCTAAAATAAAGGAATAATTGAAAATCATATAGGATAGGATACAAAAGGAAGGTTATACTTTTAATCTAGTATAGGAAGAAAATGGTAAACTGGTCGAGTATCATGACATTTTCACTAAGGAGGAAATCTACTGGGGCAAAGGTCTAGACTAGTCTGGTTGGAGGAAGGGGATAAAAAAACTAGGTTTTTCCACCTTTCTACTATGAAGCATGGAGCTAAAACTCAAATTTCTAAATTATTGATTGATGGTAGGAATATTAGTGAGGAAAAGGATATTATGAAGGAAATGGTCTCTTTCTATGGTTCTTGATGACTGCTGATCCAAAAATTGATCCTCTTAACCAAGATGAAATTCTCATTGTGATTCCCCCTTTGGTTTCTAGAGATCAAAACAAGATGTTGGAATCTATCCCAAATGATAAGGAAATTTATTAGGCTATTTTTTCTTTGGGAGGGGACAAATCTCCTGGTCTGGATGGATTTCCTATGTTCTTCTTTCAAACTATGTGGAATCTAGTCAGGAAGGATGTGTGTGATGCTATTAAGGAGTTCTTTGGGGGAAAGAGAATGCTAAAAGAGATTAATTCTACTTTTCTATGCCTTATCCCTAAAAAAGTGGGTGCTAACTCTCCAGACCAATTTAGGCCAATAAGTTTATGCAATTCATTTTATAAGATCATTTCTAAGGTGTTCACTTCTAGACTACTATTGGTGCTTTTGGATATTATTGCTGATCAACAAAATGGCTTCGTTCCAGGTAGAAAAATTCTAAACTCTGTAATTGTTGTGCATGAGAATATCCATTCTTTATCTTGCTCTAATAACTAGGGATTCATTATGAAAATTGACATTGCAAAAGCCTATGATAGAGTGGAGTGGACCTTCCTTGAAAGAGTGTTATTGGCTTTTGGTTTCAATTCAAAAATTGTGAGTATGGTTCTTCAACTCATATCTACTCCCTCAATTGTTGTTTTGGTCAATGGATGCTCCTATGTTTTTTTTAATCCCTCTAGAGGTTTGAGGTAGGGAGACCCATTATCCCCTATTCTTTTTACTATTATGGCTGATTACTTAGGAAGGTATATTGGGAAACTGGTTCTGGTAGGTGACATTAAGGGATTACAACCCTCTTCCCAGCTCCTTATCTGCTCTCATGGTCAGTTTGTAGATGACACTATTTTCATGGGAAAAGTAGATATAAGGGAAGCCAAGAATTTTAAAAAAGCTATTAATCTCTATTCCTCAGCCTCAGGATAGTTGATTAATTGGAATAAAAGCTCTTTGTTCTTTGTGAATACCCCTATGTCTCAGCAAACTAAAATTGCCAAAATTCTTGGTTGTTCAATTGGTTCCTTTCTTAGTTCTTACCTGGGCCTTCCTTTGGGACTTTCTGACCTTGATTCCTTTTGGGAAGACATTATTAAAAAGTTCTCTAAGAAACTTGCTGGGTGGAAGGGAAATCTGTTGAGTCAAGTTGGTAAAGTTACTCTTCTCAAAGCTTGCCTTCAAAGTATTCCTACTTATGCCTTGAGTCTTTTCAAAGTTCCTACAAAATATGTTGATTCTCTTGAAAAAATCCAAAGGAACTTTCTTTGGTCTAGATTTGAGGAGAAGAAGATAATCACTCTTATTTCTTGGGACCAGATTTGTAAGCCAATTTGAGATGGTGGATTGGGAATAAGGACTATCAGAAGCATGAATAAAGCCCTTCTTGCGAAGCAAGGTTGGAGAGTGTATCATGATGACAAGGAATGAAGCTCCATATGGAAACATAAATATCTTTATAATGCTCCTTCTCTTTCTAATTTCCTTATGTACCCTAATGTTATGTCCCCTTCTGCTATATGGGGGGTAGTGTAAGGTGAAAATAAAATATTAAGTAAAGGGTGCTCATGGAAAGCTAGAAATGGACAGAAGATCAGGTTTTGGGAAGATTCCTGGATTTTGGATCATCCACTGATTGATGATTTTGAGGATACGAATTATATTGAACAATGTAAGTAGTTATTTGGTAGTTACGTGAGAAATTATTGGGTCAATAATACTTGGGTTAGCCTTACCAACATCAACCAGGATGGACCTGGTTCATTATGGTCAAAAGCCTAGATTAAAGGTCTAACTCCTAAGATCAATATCTTTTTCTAGATAATATTGCAGAATAAAATTTTGACCTAGGACAATTTGCAAAAAAGATGGATAAATGTGGTTAACTAATGCTGTCTTTGCAAAAAAGGCTTGGAGGATAGGGATCACTTGTTTTTGAATTGTAATTATAGTCAATATGTGTGGAACTATATCCTCATTTTTTGGAATATTGCTTGGGTCCATCATAATAAAATTGAGCAATGTTTCCAGAGTTGGATTTTTCTGAATAAAGATAGTAATAAGGAATTTCTATGGAAAATGACTCTCCCTCATTTATGGTGGGGACTCTTGAAAGAAAGAAATAACATAATTTTTAGAGAAAAGAAATGCATGATTGGCTTCTTGGCCAAAACATTATTGGTGCAATTAAGGAAAAATTCAAAGCTTAGAAAAATATTCCTATTGGTTTCTTGATTGATTTTCCTATCCAAAATATTGGTCCTAAGAACAAGGGGGAGGATAAAAGATCAAGTGTTAAATGGAAGGCTCCTCTAGAGGGTTGGATAAAGGGGAACTTTGATGGAGTAGCTAAAGGCAACCTCAGAAAAGCTAGATGTGGAGGAATTATAAGGGATCATATAGGTAATGCTATTGATGCTATAGCTATTCCTATTGGTATTTCCACTAGCCACAGAGTAGAAGCCATTGCATCTCTCTATATCACGAGACTGGTTGTGAAAACTGGAAATAGGTATCTTTAGATGGAAGGTGATTCTTTGAACATAATTAATATGCTTAATGAAAAAACCCCAAGTACTTGGACTATAGAAGATAGTATAATGGAAATCAAAGCCCTAATAGCTAATTTTGAAAAGGTCATTTTTTCACATTCTTATTGTGAGGGCAATGCCATTACTGATTGAATTGCTAGCAGGGCTATGCAAGGGAACACTACGTTGAGTTGGCACAATGACCTCAGATCTAATGTGGATTTAAAGTCACCCATAAATTATGATAGGACACATGAGGCAAAGGGAAAAATCTTCCAAGATTAGTAATTTAATGATTATTAAAAGTGGGCCTTTGGAGGAGTGTTTTATAATCCTTAGGTTGCACTTTAATGCCATTATTATCTGGATGTGGCATGAAGGAAGAGTAATGAAACTTTGGTTAACTTTAGTGAGGTTTTTGGCTTCCTTCATTTTATCACTTTCACTAGGTATTGTTTCTCTGTCAATTTTAGGACTGTGTTTGATAATGGGGGGAGAGTCCAGGAAACAAGAGCCCAAGAACTACAAGTACTGGAAGGATAAAGCTTCAACATGGAAAATTCTTGAGAAAGGTAAGGTGACTCCTTATCTAGAGTGTTTGCATGGTTCTAAGCCACACATCACTAAGGCCTTCTTTAGGAACTGGTTCAAGGAAAGGGTTATCTTGCATGGAGTCATGGTTCAAATCACAGAGGATTTTATTGCTTTAGTGACTGGTCTTCCAAAGGAGGGTATGAAATTTAGCAAGGAAATGATCATCTCCAGTGCTGCTTTAAAAAAGTTCCTAAAAATGGACAAGGAAGAGAAAAAGTTAGAGAAGAATGGGGACTTCTACGAGCTCAAAAAAATTAAGGTAATTTGGAGAGAGGTATTTTCTTGCATTTGGGAATATTTCATTTTAGATGGAAGATTAGTTCCACTTTGTATTTCTAAATCATTTTGTTACAAAGATAGGATTTCTTTTCCTTTTTATTTGGAGTTTTTATTATTACATAGCCTATATACCCATAAGAAGAAAGATACTAGTCCTATCCTTCATGAATGTCTTATTCTCTTAGTTGAGAATTACTGCAAGAATATGTCGATTGTTGCTTCCCCAATTTTGGAGAGGAAAAGGGGGTTAGTGAGTGATTCTTAGACTAAAAAGGGTAAAAGGGATGCAAGAAAGAGTGTGAAAAAAGGAATTAATGATTAAGGATACCCCCCAAAAAAATAAAGAGGAAACTATGTAATCCTCTGATAAAAATAAGGATAAAAATGTGGAGATTGAGGAAGATATAGAGATGGGGGATATTATTTGCAATTTGGGTGGTTATCCTACTTGCAAAGATGATACTAGAAAGAATGATGAGGATGAAAGTCTAGATAAAAATGAAGGGTCAAGCAATGTTGGTAATGAGGTTACTACCTAGGGTGTTGATGGAGAAGAAAATGTAGAGGAGGAGGGGGGTAAGGAGAAATATTTGGGAGAAGAAGAAGTGAAGGGTAAGGAGAATCCTAAGGATAAGAAGATGGATGCCATGATTATGGGGGTTACGCTCACCTTCCTTGATACTGCCAAGATGAAAGCTGATTCCTCTCTTCGTGGTGACTCATGGATTTACAATGAGATTATGAAGTTAAAGAAAAATCTAGGTAAAGTGTAGAAGGACTATGAGAATGACCAGACTAGACTTGTGCAGCTGGAAGCCCAAGTGAGAAATATACCTAGAAAATTGAAAGAATATGAACAAGACCTCCAACACTTGATTAAGGAAAGTGGAAACAAAATGGAGCAAGTGACTTCTAGTCTGTGTGTGGCTGTGGAAAGTTTGGGGAAGAAGATCAATGAGGTCATGTCTCTAGGTGGACCTAGTAAAAGGACCAGATTGAGCTCATGGAAGAAGGCTGCTAAGGAAAAGCCTACTGAGGATGCTGCTGGAATAGGCCTTACCCCTAATAATACTATTCTTAGTACAACTGATGTGGGTAGGTTGGAAAGATAATAAAGGAGCTATAGTAGTTCCAATTTCCTTGTTTTTTTATGCTCATTTTGAAAATTCTATAACTTTCAGGTTCTAAGTCCTTGTAAAACCTAGTCATACTTTTTGGTTACATTATGTGGTTTTAGCTCCCTGTAAAACTTGATTTTGTGTTTTCCTTTTTGGTCCTCAGGAGTGTGTTCTCCTAGTATGCTTAGTTGAATATCTTTTTATGTTGTCAAGAGTTTCGGGTCCCTTCAAAACCTACTTTTACCTTAATCTAAAACAATGTGTTTTGTACCTTTAATAAGGTTGGCTCCTAATAGGACCCACTTTAGAAGAGTGAAAAAAATAACTAGTTGCAATTGGTAGTTTTTCCCAAATTGGGTTTCCACATTAAATCTTGGTGTCATATGTGTTCATGTTATTTTCTTTATGATTCCACAACTAAGTTAATTGTGGTTAATCACATCAAACATCTTAAGAAGCATTTATTTTTGTGCTTGCTGAGTAACAACAATTCTTAGTGTTTGCCAAGTGATTCAGTGCTAACCAAGTTACAAAAATATTTTTAGTTTCAATAGAGTTTGGTTTTGATTTGTATTGACATCTAAGAGATCTGGGATTTATTTTTGTGGTAATTGATTCACCCTCCCCTCTTAGTCACTCCTCTTATATTTCCAATAGGGAATCCTTGCATTAAAAGAGTCTTAGTTCTCGATAATTAGGATAGCCTTTACTTTTGCAACTTTGTTCACCACCCCAAATTCATTATGCTTAGGGATATAAATATTTTCATTATTTTTGTCAAGAATAACCCTAATCTCTATTACACGAGGAGCTTTAAAATTTTTTTGACATAAATCCAATATGGCTCTTTTAGCACCAACAACATGTAGGATTGTATATATGTGTGATTTGATGTAGGGAGAAATAAGATAAAAGTTTGATATCTTTGTCTAATCTTGTATTGATGTTCCAAAATTGGGATGATCTCTTCCTAAGGGAATTTAATATAATTTGGGAGTCTCCCTCAATGAAATATTTTCCACCTTTAGTAGGATGCATAATCAAAGCCCTTCAACTAAGTCCTCCATTTTAGCCACACTATTTGATGTGACACCAATGGGCTTACTAATTTGACCAAAAATATTCCCATTCCAGTCATGTAATATGTATCCTATGCTTGCATGTCCTAGATTTCCCCTAGAAGCTCCATAAAAATTCAGTTTATGCCAATTATGAGGAGGGAACCAAGCACATTCAATTCTTTTTTGTTTAGTCTCTGAGCCACTGGACCTACAAAAATGGGGCTAATGAGACTAAATCATTCTTTTTTCATCTAAGCATCCCATTCCAAAAATAGTCCTTCACGATGACATTTAGACCTAAATTTATTATTGATATTTTCTACTATATTGGCCTCAATTTTAGTACACAAATATTCTTGAGACATTTTCATTCATTGAAAAATTCTATGGCTACACTTTTTCCAAAGTTCCCAATAGAGGATAGTAGGAGTAGTACTCCTAAGATTGTCATAACTACTCTTGGCCCTTTATAAAGACAAGATGATAAATGGGCAAAGAGATCAGTAGGGAATGCCAAATTTAATGAAAGTTTTTTGCAAAGCCAATACCAATATTTGAAAGCATAAGGGAACTGAAAATAATATGTGATTAACTATCTCTTCATGTTCTTTACAATGGATACATCGACAAGGATTGTGAAAACTATTTTCTTAAAACCATTCCGTCATGAGGATTCATTTTTGGGCGGTTATTAGGGAATGAGATATAGTTACTAAGAGAGTTTCCCTAGTGTTATTTGAGGGTGGCACATATATTAGGAGAAGTAGAGAGATGAAGAAGTGGGTAGCCACCCCAAGAATCCTCCCAAAATAGAACACCATGACCATTTCCCATATCCCAAGAAAGGTGGTCCAATTTGAGGGGTCTGTTATCTAATATTAAGTTCCAAACTCTAGAAGCGTTGGGGGATGAAATCATTCTATACAGGCTAAGTGGATTGGTAGGGGAATATATTTATGATAAAGGATTTTCCCAATTTCATGTCATGTTCCTTGTATAATCTCTAGACCAATTTTTCTCCAAAGAATTTCCTTTTCTAGGAGAGATTTCTGATACCTAAACCTTCAAATTCTATGGGTGTACATAGATTGTCCCAATTAATGAGATCGAGTTTCTTTTGTTGGGAGGTCCCTTTCTGATAGAACTTCTTAAATTTATTTTCTAGTTCATTCTTGGCATTGGATGGTAGGAGGGATAGGACAACTAATAACATGGTAGGGTAGAAAGAACATATTTAATCATTATTAATCGACCAACAACTGTCAGCCATCTAGGTTTCCAACACTCCATTTTGGAGTCCACTTTTTGAGAGACATGTTTCCATAAATTGGTTTCTCTAATTTATTTATCCAATGGTAATCCAAAATATTTGCGTGGGAATGATGCCTATTTGAAGTCTAGGATCAAAGTTGAAGAATACTTTTGATTTCTCAACATTAACTAACTTTTTTGAAGCCACCTTATATATGTCTATGTTATCTTTGAGGGCCAAAGACTCAATTAATGAAAATTTCCCTAGGAGGATAGTGTCATCTACAAATTGTTGATGAGTGACATTGGGTATCCCATCTATGACCTTAATACCTTGGATAGATCCTAGTTCTTGGGAGAATTTTGTGATTTTCCAAATGCTTCTACCACAATGACAAATAAGAATGGGGAGATAGGGTAACCCTTATTATGCCCCTCAAGATGTTGAAAATGACTTCTAGAGTCCCATTAATGAGTATGTAAATTTTGCAGGTTGAGATACAATTGAAAATAAGATGGATTAATTGCCTTAAGAATCCAAATGCTTCCATGCACTTACATAAGATTCTCTAGTCAAATTTTTTGTAATCTTTTTGAATGTTTAATTTGACTAACACGCAATGTGATTTTTTATTTTTAATTGAATGAATTAGTTCCTAAATGATCATGAATCCATATAGAAAATATCTTCTAGGAATCAAACCTATTTGTTCATAAGAGATGATGAGAGGGAGCACATCTTTAAGTCTATTAGCCAGAGCTTTTATGAGAATATTATATAAAGTATTACATAGGGAAATAGGTTCAAAGTCACTTGGATGAGTAGAATTTAGTTTCTTAGAGATAAGGGTAAGAAAGGTGTGGTTAATTTCCTTGAGAAAATTACCATAATTTCTACTCCCTTCTAGGGTTCTCCATAACTCATCCCTAGGAAGTGCCATCATTTTTCAAAAAAAGCCTAGAAGCTATCAAGGCTAAGGAATATTTTTGGTTACATTTAGAAAAGAACCTCAATTTCTTCTTTAGAGAACTTCTTATTAAGCATTTCATTATGATCATTAGTGATGATTTTAAGAATGATGTTTAATAGGGTGGGCCATTCCATTAAGTTAGGGGAGCTCCAATTATTAAGTGTATTTTTACAATAGGACACTAGGGACTCTGATATTGACACTTGATCCTCATTTATATTCCCTTTCTCATCTTTTACTTTTGATATTATATTAATAAAACATCGAGCCCTAACAATATTATAAAAGAATTTGATGTTCTTGTCACCCTCTTTGGCCAAGATTCCCTTGATTTCTACCTCCAAAATATTTCCTCTTTGGAAAGTAAGTTTTCTTTGTTATTAAGGAGGTGTTTCTCTTGGAAACATGATGCATTTTCTAATCCATTTACAAGGACCTTCTCATTCAAGTCTAGGATTTCCTTTTCTACCTTAACCAAGTCTTCAAAGATATTGTTAAAATAATTCTTTTTTTAGTCCTTGATTTTTAGCTTCAAATATTTCAACTTGGAGACAATGATGAACATTTTTGAACCATGAAATAATGCCTCATTCTACCAAGTTTTGAGGAGGGAAAGGAAATATTTATCGAAAAGCACATCTTTTTGAATTTGACCAAGGATATAGGAAAATGATCTAAACCCAATGTTAGTTCAATACTTGAATTAAGGTTGAAAGGAAAGGATGATAGATCTCCATGGAAAAGAAACCTATATAATCTTGCAGCAATAAGGTCATTACCAACTCTCTTATTTCTCCAAGTGAATGACCCATTAGAGGGAATTATATCCGTTAAGTTATTGAGGGAAATCCATTCCATGAAATCTCTAGAGGTTTGGTTAAGGGTTCTAACTCCCCCATCCTTTCTCCCAATTAGGTAATGGTATTGAAATCACTGCTAATAATAATATTGTTGGATTTATGGGAGGAGATAAAGGTAGATAATTCTTCCCATACAAATAATTTCTCTTAGGTGGAAATGGGTCCACACACATTGATAATAATGAAGGATATATTTGACTTAAAGCTCTTTAATTGACCAAAAATATATAGGGATGAAGTGCTTACTAGGGTGAAATTAATATCTTTGGGGTTCCATATATATAATAGCCCTCGAGAGGTAGAAGTAACAAGTTGTGAGGCCTTACCCCAATCCATCATAGTACATTTGATACATTTTATTTTGACACATTTTGACTCAATATGTCGAGACATTGCCTAATGGACTGGACATTATTATATTATTTAATGTTGTGTGATGCTTTACTTTAAAATGCTTAATCATGTTATTTTGTGTTTTATAAGAATGCATAATGATGGTGTATTATAGTAAATGAATTTAGGATTATGAATATGTTAAACACTTTAATTATGCAATTTGTGATGATCAAATATGTGTGCATAAATGAGAAAAGGTCATTTACATGAAAGATTGATGTTTTGATCAATGTGATTTTTAAATTTGGTTTAAATATATGAATATGATGTTATCAAACTACTGATGTGTGAATTGAGTGTGTAGGATTATTAACCATGGAATCTAACAAAAAATTGATAATCGGCCCTATGTACAACCTGTGAAACCCAGGGTCAATTCCAATGAAGAGACATAGATTTCATTATTTTATATTTTATTTGTATTGTAATCTAAATGTGTGTATCATTCTACCATTCTAAGGTATTTAATGTTATGTAACAATGAATCTCAGCACTCATAATTCATATATGTGTATCAACGTGTTAATTATGGTTAGCAAAGTAACAAGATAATATAAGATTGATTAAGTTAGTAACCTAAGACTAATTAGTTGGTAACCTAGATTAATCACCCTAATTAGGATTGAGTCTAAAGTTGCATTCCTAGGGTTTTAAAAAGTTCAAACATTTTAATCTAATTATATAGGTCCTAAAATAATCCTAGAGGCCAAAATTAATGCAATCCAAGTGCCTACGAGTTATGTGTATGTGTTGGGGACATTTTCCACTCTTCTAGATCCTTCTTTTGACTTTTATGATGTCTAAATATCTCATTTTCCCTTTAAAGAAAAAATTTAACATCTCTTTGAGGTTTCCAAGTTTACGCTTCTCCTAAAAGGTTGTCTTAATGTTAGGATCAAGTAGGAATACTCTAGAAGGCTTAAGTAAAGTTCAAAGTTATTGCCATTTTAGGTGGGTGGGTTTAGAAGCCTATTTAGTTTCCATTTTGAGGGTTGAAGGGTGTTCACCCATTCTCTAGATTTACAGAGATTCAAGCTTAGATTTGAATAGGAAGAAGGATTAGCTCTTCTCAAAAAAGCTCCATTGCTATAACCTTTGTGAAGGTAGGATGCTTTATGGCCTTTTTCTTCATGCTTTGTTTTTGCTTGGTTATGTAAATCTCTTGCATGTGTGTGTGATGAAATATGTGAGGGATGAGGTATTATTGGTTTTATATTTGTTTTCCTTTCATGTTTTTACATTTTGTTTTGTGGGAAAAACTATTAAGGGTGTGTTGACATTACTCACCCATGGATGGGGTAGAAGTGACCATCTATAGGAGGAGGGCCTTAGTTGGACTCTGGACCAGTGTAGAGTCTCTCCTCATGATGAGAAGAGGGAGAAAATAGGGTTTTATGGGTCCTTACTTGTCAATACAAACTTTTTTGTGTTTGGGGAGATAAGGAGTGAAAGAACAAAAGTTCTTTGTGATTATTAGCCTCGAAAGAGTTATATGTTTGGTGTTATGATTGACATCTCCTACCTTGGGAAAATCCTCCTTTTCCCTAGTCTTAGTTCAATATGGAACCTATTGTGCAAACTTGGGATGGGGTTAGTTTGCTAAACATGTCTATGTGATTGAGTTTGATTGTTACTTGGTCAATTTCAATTCTCTATGGTCATCTTTATATAAATTCATAGATTGCTTAGTTAATGCCTTGATATGAAGTGAAAATAGATTTAGAGTTTTGGTGTTCTCGAGTACATTTTTATGGAGACATCTCCTCAGGAAAAATGATCTTGATGTATAATTCATTGTTAACTTTACATTTGTAATGACAACAATATTAGGTTTTCTTCTCTAATTCTTTCCTAATTAAGTCCTTGAATTAGTTTTTTGAGTAAAATATATATGAAATGGCTAGTCCACTTATGTTTAGAAAAAAAAAAACAATTCATTTCTTATGGCATTCCTTGTACTCCTAAAAATTCATTCCATATGCAAATAATCAATTGAAAATGATGTTATACAGTTTTTTTGATTCAATTATGATTAGGTGATTAGAGAAAAATTGATTTAAATGAATGTTACTTTATTTTGCATTATTAGTAACTATTGAAAAAAAAAAATTCCTATTTGAATGCATAATATAACATTATAAACTATATCTTTAATCCACCCATGAAAATGAATTAAACATTAGTATACCTTGCTATGTTACAATTTTTATGAGAAAACTTAACAGTTGGTGAGAAAATAAACCTTGAAAAAAAAATTCACCCCTTTTAGCAAAAAAATGCTCTCTATTTTTTGTATGCAAATTTTTAATTCTCATTTGCAATAAAGAATATTCCTAAAAAATATTCTCTTTTTAAATCTTTGAATATTTCAAATAATAGATATGTAGTTATAAAATGAATTAAAATAAAAATAAAATCAAGAGAAAAACTATTAACCCACTACCCTTACCTTATCTCAACACTCACCCTATAAAATTTAATTCATAACTATTATCCTTGTTGATGTCAACCCATTAACTCCTAAGATTTCTCCATGTGATAATGGATGCAAGCTAGAGAGTATGGATTATTTTCTTTGGCAAAGGGGTCAACTTGGTTTTAAATGTTAAAAAAAAGAACACAGATTTAAAGGTTATTTTATACCCTCTACCTCATCTTCCTGAATGTAGGCTTTGTGATCAGAGAAAACACATTAAAAGCCTTGACTTTACCATCACCTTTAATAGGTTTAAAAATTATCCTATATCATCATGCAATATCCATGCAAATAGGACTAAGTTGGTATGATGTCATGAAAAGGGAGGATGGGGAATGTTGGAAATATAGATGGAGTAACTAAGAGGGGGGGGGGGGTGAATTAGTTACCACAAAAACAAATCCATAGATCCCTTAGATGTCTTAAATAACTAGTTACTACTATCACTCAGTAGCCACACAAGAAAATGCTGTAACTCGGTAAATGAACTGTGTAATAACTTATTACTAATATTTAAGCATTCACAATTATTAACATGCATGCAAAAAGAAATAACATGAACACAAGAGACACCAGATTTAACATGGAAACCCAATATGAGAAAAACCACCCAGTAACTAGCTACCAATTTTCACTCTTTTGAAGTGAGACCTATTAGGAGCCAACCCTATTAAAGGTTACAAAACACACTATTAGGTGTGACCTTGTTAGAGGATTTAATCACCCTGCTAGGAGTGGCCTTGCTAGAGGACTTTAGAACAATTCAGTAGAACTGTCCACCTTGTTAGAGGATTTACAAAAATGGCTACTAAACCAACTATGTTAAGAGATTTAAAATTCACTACTACAATTGAGAGAAAGTAACAATGAGTGACCTGAATGAGGTGCAATTGATCTTTGCTGATACAAATCTATGTTCTACTTCACTAGATCCTTACTAATCGAATACACCTTTGCTACTCCTCAAGGATATCTAATCCTTTTTCAAAAATTTCTCACACTTCCTCTTCACACAATCAACTCACTTGCATACTCTCTCATTCATACATCCATTCACACTTTAGAATTCACAACTTGACCTTTTATTTATACATTACAAATTGTCAAGTTGGCTCATTTACAAGTTACATTTACCAATAAACAATACATTAGTCGGCTACAAAAATTACATGAAACAATTAAAATTTATTTTCCAAAACAATGAAAGCCTTCATTAGCTGACCCTACTTAGTAAACACTAATCTAGAAATGATTTCCAGTGTTAACCAAGTGAAGCTCAGTAAACACTGCGAACTTTGCAAAATCCTTTGGAGATCGAGTTAACTCGGTAAGAATTGATTTTCCTTTGCTGACCTTGTGAGCTTGGTAGAAACTAACTTCTACCATAAAATCCTTTAGCTCCCGAGTGAGCTAGGTAGAAACTGTCTTCATAGTGTAACTTCTAGAAATGCTTGGTAGACTCTATAATTCACTATGCTAACCTTTTGAACTTGGTAAACTTTTTTTTTTTCTTTGCTGACCAACTGAGCTCAGTAGACTCTATTTGATAACTGATATGACATTTGTGTAAAATCAAAGAAAAACCACAATTGATCAATTGTATCCAATAATCTCCCTATTTGGCATTGATGGCAACACAACATATCATAGCAAAATAAAATTTGAGAACAAGTCTTTTTCTGACAGAATGTTTCTTCCTCTTAGATTTCATTGCACAAACTTCTCTAATACAGTAATCTCTCTCTATGAAGGAATTACATAGCTTCTTTTCAAACATCAAAATCTTCACAAACAAATTCAAATTTTAGAAAGATATGATAGTATACTCTCCCTCTTTGACAACACATGCCAAAGACAACACAAACCAAATAAAGAATAATGTACCTTATGTACTGATTCATATGCAATGTTCTCATGATTATTCTGCATCAACTGAAAGATCTTCAACTTGATACCTATTGATGCATTACTACAACTTTATTTTAGTGAGCTTTAGATAGGGGAATGACCCCTGACTTACCTCTTAGATAAAAGAATGCATCCTTAGGTAAAGGCTTGGTGAATATGTCTGCAATTTTTTCTTTTGTATGGACATATTCCAATCTAATCTCTTTATCCTACACCAATTCTCTGACAAAGTGATATTTTATTGAAATGTGCTTGATTTTTTAGTGCATTACTAGGCTTTTAGATATGTTGATTGCACCTGTATTGTCACAAAACATAAAAAAAAGTTCTTTGATTTCCTCCTTCATGCCTTCCAATAATTATTTGAACCAAACAATATTAGAATAGTTTACTACTACTGCAACATACTCTACTTCTGCTATGGATTGGGATGTACAATTTTTCTCTTTACTTATCCAAGAAACCAACGTCTTTTCAAGAAAGAATGTGCCTCCACTTGTACTTTTTCTGTCATCAATGTTTCCTGCCCAATCTGCATCAGTAAACACTTTCAAATCTAGATTACCTCCAAATTTGTACCATAATCCATAATCTTCAGTGCCTTGCAAGTATCTCATGATCCTTTTGATTGCCATCATGTGATTTTCTCCTGGTTTTGCTGAAAATCTTGCTACAATACCAACTGCAAGGGTAATATCTAGCCTTGTATGAACTACATACTACAACTTTCCAGTCATAAATCTATACAATGTATGATCTACCTCCTTTGATTCATCATCCTTGGTAAGCTTTAGACTAGTGCACATAGGAGTTCCAACTGGTTTACAGTCTTCCATACCAAAATTTTTTAGTATCTCCTTGATGTATTTAGACTGAGTGATGTAGATGTTATTCTTACTCTACTAAATTTGAAGACCAACAAAGAATTTGATCTCACCAAACATAGACATCTCAAATTTCTTGTTCATTTTCTCTAAAAACTCTTTGCATAGGTCATCATTTTCTATAAATAAAGTATCATCCAAAAATATCTCTGCCAAAACAATCTTGTTATATGGTCCTTCCTTGATATACAAGCTACTATTATCATTAGTTCTCTAAAAATCAATTTGAATAAGATAGTTATGCAATTTTTTAGACCATGCTATAGGGGCTTGTTTCAGACCATACAATGCTTTGTGTAATTTGAAAATCATGTCCTTCTTGTCTAGATCAACAAAACCTTTAGGTTGTTCAATGTAGACTTATTCATCTAGTATACCATTGAGAAATGCTGACTTGACATCCATCTAATAAACCTTAAATCCTTTGTATGTAGCATATGTAAGTAGGGTCCTAACACCTTCCAATATTGCAATAGGAGAAAAAGTCTCTCCATAGTCTATTCCTTCTTCTTGAGAGTATCCTTTACATACCAATCTAGCTTTGTTTCTTGATACCTTACCATCTTCATTCAACTTATTTCTGAATACCCACTTAGTTCCAATCATATTTTTATCTTTAGGCCTAGGTACAAGAGTCCATGTTTTGTTCTTCTCTATTTTCTCTATCTCTTCATTCATAGCCTTAATCCAACTTTCATTTTCTAATGCATCTTTGACACTTCTAGGTTCAAAATCAGTAAATAAACAAGTACCTTTTAGCTTACTTCTTTTCATAGTACCTTCAGATTTGTCTCCAATAATTTGATTTGGTGCATGATGTCTCTTGACATAGTTGGCTAATACAGGTTCCTTGCCTTATGACTTTGTGAGTGGACAAATTCAAACATCTATATGCTTTGATTTTGCAAGAATATCCCAAATATATTCCTTCATCACCCTTCACATTGAATTTACCTTTTCTAGATTATTTCAAAATGTAACATTTACTTCCAAATACTTTTAGGTAACTTACATTTGGTTTATAGCCATACCATAACTCATAAGGGGTTTTGAATGAGTCCTTCTTCAGCTATACTTGGTTCAAGGTATGAATTGCAGTGTTGAAAGCTTCCTTCTAGTATTTGATAACAATGTTCTTTTCAATCATTAAAGTTCTTGCACAATCCATGATAGATCTATTCCTCCTTTCAGCTATTCCATTTTGCTTGGGAGTGCTAGGGGTCGATACCTGTCTTTTGATTCCCCTTTCAATGCAAAAGTTATTGAACTCATGGGAGATGAATTCACCACTTCTGTCTGACCACAAGCATTTTAGTCTTTTTCCTATTTCCTTTTCTACTCTGGCCAAATACCACTTGAACTTCTCAAAAGCTTCTAATTTCTCTCTTAGGTACATGATAGTCATCACTCTAGAGTAATCATCAACAAAAAGAATGAAGAACTTTTTCTCTAGTATAGCTTTCAATTCTAATAGGTCCACACAAATCAGTATGTACAATTTTCAAAACTTCTTTAGATTGATAGTTATTACTTTTAAAGCTAGTTTTTCCCATCTTACCAATCTGACAATTCTTGTATAGACCAACATCAGGTTTCTTTATACTAGGAATGCCACTAACTTTCCTAAATTTTCTTATCTTCACCAGATTATCAAAGTTCACATGACACAACCTTCTATGACATAACTAAATTTCTTCAACGTAAGCAATAAAACATGAACATTCACCAAGTTCAAGATAGAACAAGTTACCTTTTGTCTATATGCTTGATCCAATCAGCTTTCCTTTGTTATCTAGTAGTCTTGCTTTTCCATGCATGAATTCCACTTTGAATCCATTATTGAGTAGCTATGTCACACTCAACAGATTGTGTTTTAGTCCTTCTACCCAATATGCATTATCACATACAAGCTCTTTGGCTAGTGAAGTTCTTCCTCTTCCTTTTATACAACAAGGTTCATTATTACCAAACCTCACACTACCACCATCATAGTCTTCAAATTGTTCAAACTTAGTTTTATCACCAGTTATATGATGAGAGCAACCACTATCTATGATTCATGTATCATTTTTGCTCACATGAGAGATAAGTGCCATTTTATCTTCCTCATCATTATTAGATTAATCTTTTATAGCAATTTAAACAATTTCATCTTCTTCTTCATCAGAATCATTAGAATCCTTAGCCATGCAACATGTTTTCTTACCTTTGTCCTTGAGTGATTTGAAATCTTTCTTGCCATTGCATTTGTGACCTTTCTTATCATCCTTTTTTTCTTGTTTGGGCATATAGCAACAATATGACCAATTTCCTCACATGAAAAATAGATTAGAGGAACCTTACTTTTGTATTTCCCTCTACCTCTAGAATATTTCCTTGCAAGCAGAGCTTCAACCACCTCAAAATCACTGTTTGAATTCTATTCTGATTCTTCCTCACTTTTTGAGTAAGAATCCTTTATTTTCTTGCCTTTCTCTTTGAGTGAAATCTTGGCTTAAAATGCTGATTTAATGTTCTTGGAAGCTAGAACATAGTTATCATAGTTATCTAGCTCAAATGCAGTCAATCTTCCTACTATGGCCTCTAGATTTATCTTATGATTTGCTTCACATCTTCTTTTTTGAATTGTAGAAACTCTAATTGCATAAATGGGAAGTAATATTCTAAGAACTTTACTTACAACTATTTCCTCCTCAACATCTCCTCTAGAAGCCTTGATAGCACTAACAACTACTTTGACTCTTGCAGCATATTTGGCAATTTTTTCATCCCCTCTCATCCTCATCTGATCAAATTTTCCTCTTAGACTTTTTTCTTTGGCTCTTCTCACATTATCATCACCTCTATAGATATCTTTCAGCTTGTTCCACATTTCAAAGGTAGTTTTGTAGTCCTTGACATCATCAAATTCTTCATAGCTTAGGTCAGATGCAATATCTATCATCATGATGTTATGAGTCTTTTTCTTAGCAATGTCACTAGTAGATAATGTACTAGAAGGAGTTACATATGCTTCATCTAGATATTTCAATCTTGTATCTCCAATGGAAGCTAGATGGAGTCTCATGAGACCTTGCTATGTTGAAAAGTTATCCTTGTTAAGCCTTAGAATTTCCCTCTTATAAGACATCTTGATCTTTAGCTTAGATCCTTGAAATCCTTCCTACAAGTACCAAAAGCTCTGATACCAATTTTTGGAAATATAGATGGAGTAACTGAGGGTGGGGGGGTTGAATAAGTTACCACAAAAACAAATCCACATATCCCTTAGATGTCTTAAATAACTAGTTATTGCTATCACTCAGTAGCCACATAGAAAAATGTTATAACTCAATAGATGAATTGTGTATTAACTTATTACTAATCTTTAAGCATTCACAATTATTAACATTCATGCAAAAAAAAAAATGAACACAAGAGACACTAGATTTAACATGGAAACCCAATATGGGAAAAACCACCAAGTAACTAGCTACCAATTTTCACTCTTCTGAAGTGAGCCCTATTAGGAGCCAAACCTATTAAAGGTTACAAAACACACTATTAGGTGTGACCTTGTTAGAGGATTTAATCACCCTGCTAGGAGTGGCCTTGCTGGAGGACTTTAGAACAATTCAGTAGAACTGTCCACCTTGTTAGAGGATTTACAAAAATGGCTGCTAAACCAACTTTGTTAAGATATTTAAAATTCACTGCTACAATTGAGAGAAAGTAACAATGAGTGACCTAAATGAGATGCAATTGATCTTTGCTGATACAAATCTCTGTTTTGCTTCACTAGATCCTTACTGATCGAGTACATCTTTTTTGCTCCTCAAGGATATCTGATCCTTCTTCAAAATTTACTCACACTTTCTCTTTACACAATCAACTCACTTGCATACTCTCTCATTCACACATCCATTCATACTTTAGAATTCACAACTTGACCTTTTATTTATACATTACAAATTGTCAAGTTGGCTCATTTACAAGTTACATTTACCAATAAACAATACATTAGTCAGCTACAAACATTACATGAAACAATTAAACTTTATTTTCTAAAATAATGAAATCCTTCATTGGCCCACCCTGCTTAGTAAACACCACTCTAGAAATGATTTCTAGTGTTAACCAAGTGAAGCTCGGTAAACACTGTGAACTCTACAAAATCCTTTGGAGATTGAGTTAACTTAGTAAGAACTAATTTTCCTTCACTGACCTTGTGAGTTTGGTAGAAACTGACTTTTGCCATAGAATCCTTCAGCTCCTGAGTGAGCTTGGTGGAAACTATCTTCATAGTGTAACTTCTAGAAATGCTCAGTAGACTCTATAATTCACTTTGTTGACCTTCTAAACTCAGTAGACTTTGTCTTTTGCTTTGCTAACCAATAGAGCTTAGTAGACTCTATTTGATAACTGATATGACATTTGTGTAACATCAAAGACAAAACACAATTGATCAATTGTATCCAATAGGGAATGTTTGAAAAATATTGGTTGACACATTCTTTTTAGCATTCCCATCATCTAACACATTTGAGTCTTGGGTGGAAGGGGGACAAGACCTATGTGAATTAGGCTTGGTAACATGGAAGAAGCTTAGGACAATGCACCATCCACTTGGGAAGCTGCCCAAGTATGATGGGACGGTGCGGTATGTAAGGTAGTGGCCAAGTGGCCAATTTGTGTTAAGTAAGTTAGATGGTAGTTAAGATTAGTAAGGGTTAGTTGGTATGTAGTAGGGTGTTTAGGCTAGTATACTAGATTTATAATTAATTAGGACTAGTGAAGTAATAAATTTATGATTAGGTAGTTAAAGCAAGTTGTAAATATGGTTTAATTTTAGATATTTAATTATTTTAAAACAAAAGTGGTAGAATGTAAGGATAGGTTAGTTAGAGGGTAATGTAAATAAACGTAATAAGGATTAGTTAGGATTATAATGTTTTGAGATAGTTTATCATTTAATTTATTATTGTTTTAGTTATTTTAAATTTATTTAAGTTGTGAATGGATATTTTATTTTTAAATAATCAATTATTCTGAAAAGAAAGTGAAAAGGGTTAGTTAGGTGATTTGTTACGAGTAAGTTATGTTGATTAAATTTATCTTTTAATTAGTATTTTATTATTATTATTGTTTAGTTCAATGTTAACTTTGATAAATCATATTATAAGTCATGCCTTTAAAGGGCTATATATAGGTGTTTGTTGTTAATGAAGAAGAGAGAGGTTTATAATGCTTGAGACCTAGTTTTAAATATTTCAAGTGACTTTTGATAATTAAATTTCTATTATTAATATAATATATTTAATGAAGTTGAATATGTAACTAAGAACAATAGTCTATTGGGTTAAGACTAAGTCAAAATGATATTGTAATGTTGAACTAACCCATAAGTTGAAAGTCTTGAATAATTTAATTATCAATATTTAATGATTTTAACTGGCTTAAAAGTTCATATAATAATGGTAACAAGTATTAAGGTAATTAGATGAATGTTTTGAATTGATTAAACCTAGTTCAATTAGGAAATTGAACTGACATACAAGATGAAATATGGAACCTTAGAAAACCTAATATGTCTTGCGTATCTAATTTCAAACATGTATCGACATAGTGGATCAATTAACTTAAGAAAAAAAAAATTGGTGTGTTTTTTTCCTGATATTTTGGGCATGACACATGCCTCCCCCAAACATTCCACATGCCTAGCTTCCTATTGAGACAAATCAACTCCTTGGTTTCTAGCTTATATTCTTGTAAAAGGATGATGTTTGGTTCAATGAATTTGAGACAACACTCTAAAAGGTGATGTTTAATTGGGGCATTACAATCCCTAATGTTCCATGATTAAATCTTTAAGGGGGCAGAGGGTGGAAGGGCCTTACCCTTCCCACTATTGAAGATGGAGGTGATCTTAGTTTGGTTATCAGCTTTAATTCCTTGTCTTAGGAGTTCCAATTTAGATTTTTTTCCTCATTTCCTAGAATATTTTCCATAATTTGGTGATTTATTTCCTTCTAGTGTTCCCACAATGCCCAAAGAATTTGAGGGTCACAGCATGGAGTCACTAGTTTCTATATGGAGGCTAGAATTTGGAGATTGGTCTAATATAAATTGACACTTATCCATATTTGTGATGGTAGTGGGAAAGCCATAGGGTTCATTGACCATATTAGTTACTTGGTGAAGGCCCATCATATCATAGAGAGTAGTTAATTCTATAGGAATTTTCTCAAGTTCACTATTAAGTTGTTGTGTAGATGGATGTTTAGGTGTTATGGAATGGGGTTCACTATCAAGAGAATTTATAATAACCATTTCTTCTTGTTTAGAGGTAGTATGCATATTATGTATAGATAAGGAGGGATTACCATAGGAGGGGGGAGATGGGTAGGGTTGACTAGGTTGCTATCTAGTAGAGATAAGACAAAAGGTAGAAATTGGGTTTGATTCTAAGAGTTGGAAGATGTGGCCATCTCACTACTACCCATATCAATCACATGGGGGGAGGAGGAGGATTTTTCAACATTGATTTGATTAACATTTGAAATAATAATGAGTTGAAGAGTAGGAGTGGGAAAGAGAGGGGGAGGGGGATAATTAGGGTTGGATAGGGTTGAACACAAATCTAACACTTCACTACCTATAAGGTTAGAATGATCGAAGGGGACAACTTGAGAAAGGGGAGCTAAGTAGAGAGAGTTGTTGGGGGAGTCAAAGGGGGGAGAAGATTAAATGCTCTAAGGAGGGCTTGAGGGGTGGTAAATTCATCTATGTGAGAGAAAGTCTCTTTTCATCTATAGCTCACAAATAAGTCCTACAAAAAATGCTAAAAGATGCATTGTCATTATGAATGGTCAACTTTGAAAATTGAAAGTAGGGATTGATCAAGAGTAGAATCTTCCACTCCACTTGATAAGAGGAAGGTAATCCAACCCCTAAGAAAAATCTAAAATAGTTTCAAATACTTTGGAGCCTATCTATCATTTGTAATGAGACTAGGAGGATACCCAAAATGAACAATGCCACTACCCTTTGCAATTGACATTGTTGCAGATTAAAATTATAGGACAAATCAAAGAAAAGGAAGGGGGAAGAATTAAAAAATAATTTTTCCATCATTGAACAAGAATTTACTAAGGTTTCTAGATGGGCATTAAATGCAATAAAAATCACAATATAAGGGGGGAATACTTACCTACCACATAGTTTTGAGATCCACCATTCGATCATCCTTTCTTTGTTGCACCTATTCTAGTAAGACATAATTTTGTAGCTGCTAGAAGAAACAACATTACCTAGAACTTTGTTGGATGAATCTTCCTTTTTCCTTAAGAGTGGAGGATTGAGATTGTAGGATGGATTACTATAGGAGGGGTTAGGATGGGTGGTATTAAATTTCACAAGGCTTTCCAATGGAATTTAATTTTCCCTTGTAGCACACAAGGGGGTTTGTGAAGAAAGTGGGATGGCCCAAATTCTATCCATTTTCTATGGTATGTCATGATTCAGGAGAATGTTTAGGGATGAGGGATGTCTTTTACAGTTCCTAGCACTCTCACACCTCTCTTTTTGAGACATAAAAGGAGGCTAGGGTTCCTATGTTTCTTTATTGAGTTGAAGGGAGATCTACACGCATAATTTAGAATCAACTTTTTGTAATTTTTCCCAATCACCTAGTACCAAGGACCATCCAAATGAGAAGTATCAAGTTTTCAATTTAGAAAGACTATGTAATTCCTCATCCTTCATATAAGGGTTTTGACAACAGAAAGGGGAAGTGGATGAGATGCCAATTTGATAACGACTCTTCATGAAGAAAAAATAGAATGTTCACAATTCATAGAAAGTTCGCAATTTGTAGAAAGCTCGCTATTAGCTCAAAATCATTCTTTATTAATGTACATAATATATTATTAATGAAATTGAAGATGACTCTATTATGTTTAATTTTTTAATAATTTTACTAAATATAATTTTATAACTTCAATGAAAATACTTTAAATTTTTTATCAATTTAAAAATATTACTATGTTAAAATTGTCTATTGAATATATTAATTCTTATTATATAATGATTATTCTAGACTATAATACATGTCTTTATTTTTCTAGTTAAAATACATTTATATTTATCTTCACTACCATAAATGTATATATACTTAGGAGATTCATTTAATTTATATTAATTTTTTTACTATCATTCATTTCCATTTCTTAAAATATCAAAGATTGAAAAATAGGGACACTAAAAGAACACCAAGATGATAATGACAATGAAATAAATTTAAATTGTCTAAAAATAAGGAATAAACATTTTGTAACAATAAATTAAAGATTAATTTCATTTTTGAAAATTATAAAACTGAGAGACCTCTCATAAATTAAAATTAAGATTATAAATTCATTAATAGTTTAATTAAGACCACAAAAATGTAAAAAAAATAATAACATTAAAGATGTATCTATATTAATATTTATTAAAATAAATATGTCAAAATCATATACATAAATAAATTTAAATTTAGTTTGTTAAAAAAAATGATATTTTTAATATTATATACTAATATATTCAATTAAAAATAATCTTTCTTTGTAAATATTAAAATTAAAGAATGCTAATATATAATTTTTACTTGGCAAAATCCTTTGAAAGAGAAGTAGAAAAAATATATATTTATATTAAAAATATAAAACTAGCTAGGTGAGAATGCATTTCTTTGTAACTTTTTAGTACACCACATTTATGCATTGTTATATATACCATGGGATGACATGTGAAGTAGCTAATGGGTTGAGTGCAAATATGTTGCATTGGAGTAGATATCTCTTAGAATTTGTTACAGAACTTGCAATATTCATGATGCTACTTTTTCTTTAGTGAAAAAGATTTTGAGCTCCCCTTATAGGAATAGGTTGATGACAAATCTTCCACCATCACATTTCTTTTCAAGAATCCCATCTCTCCTAAGGTAAAAAATTGTAAATTTCCAACAACTCCCTAGATATTTTGGTGGTTTCCAAATGCTAAAAACATTATGCTATCTAAATAAGCTCACCATGGGTGATATGAGGATCAACCAATTCTTGTATGCTTTTCCAAATCTTCAAAATTGGCCATCAATAGTTGCAAGAGGTACCTTAAATCTAATCTAAAAGGTTTTGACCTCTCATACTTGTATTTAACATTTTAGGCCTCTATTTTATCCTTTAGACTCTTTGCTCCAAACCTAGTAGGAATACTATTGATAAACCTTAGCTATGTAGAGATGTTACATTGCTCAATAATATAATAAGTAAGAAACATGTTAAAATTATCAACATTCAAAATTATAAATCAAGTAGTATACATCTTCCTAGTCTTGTTATACTAAACAATTTTCTAGACCTCCAAATGTTATTAGTTCATGACTACTATTTTGAGGTTAGATGGAACATGGTTTCTCAAATATTTCTATGACCTTCTATGTAGAAGGGTCAAAATTGGGCCAACACTAGTGCAAGATGTGTGATTAGTACATGGTTTATTGTACTCTCAAGCATATGGAATACAAGATTGTATGGTAATGATATTTAAATTATATTATCAATCTTCTTTTAGACATGTAGAATATGGGATGATATAATAATGATATTTGGATTCCATTTCCAATCTTCTTTTAGGCATGTATAAAATGGGATGTTATGATAATGGCATTTAGATTCCATTTCCAATCTTCTTTTAGGCATGCAAAAAATAAGATGTTATGATATTGGTATTTGGATTTCATTCTTCTTTTAGGCATGGTAGAAAAGGGGGGTTATATAAGATATTGTTATTTGGATTTTAGTTTGGGAAACTTTTTTATAGTTCACTTTTCTTTTAATGGGTCAAAATTTTTTTTTTATCTTAAAACATTTTCATTCTTTCTGCTACAATTCATTAGAAAATGGGCTAGTTGATGCAAACCCTTAGGCCTCTAATTAAGGGAGAAAATATTCCATCCACATAGTTCAATAAAAAATCATAAAAAACAAAAACAAAAACAAAACTCATCTTAACAAGAAAATACAATGATAACTTATATTTATAGATAAAAAGATATATTAGACTCTTTACAAAAGAGAACCAAAGAGAATCCCTCTTCTATTCTAACTCCTTGATAAATTAAAATATTTCATCTTATTAACCTTCCTTTCTAATAAGGACACCTACCATTAGAACTACAATCAGAACAATTGTTATATTGTCATTAATGTCAAACCTTATTGGTGAGACAACTGCTACATGAGTAGAGCCCCATTCAAGATGATTGATGAAAAGGATTTGAGAAAAAGAGATAACAAGAGGACCTAGTGGAAAGGTTGAGTTATGTGGAATTACAATGGGCAATTGATTAGTTAGACTTTGGCAAGATAATGTATTGTTTAATCATAACACTAGGTGGTGAAGGTAGTTATGTTAAAGCCTAGAAGAGTTGATCAATAAAGAACAAATTCTTAGGCTTAACTAAGCTTTAGAGTAGAAGAGTAAATAATTTATAGTGGAAGACAAGCTATGCTAGTGTCAACTGAGAAAATAATGGAATTTGAGAAAATCTAGTGTCAATTGAGTGCTAGTAAAAAGAACGAGTAACATAGAAGTTGGAATGAGCACCAATAAATGAATCGAGTGAAGACAATGTAAGATGAGTAAGTCAACATAGTGATGACCAAGTTATCTAGTGATGATAGAGACCGAGGAACATAGCATTGGCCAAGTGTCATTGTTTTACAGTTTGTGAAGGAATTTCATTTCCTGGCCAACATAGTTGAATTCTTGGAATATTGAAAGCATGTTTGAGAAAATAATTGATGAGCTAGAACACATAATTCAATGGAAAACATGTTTGAGCATTTCTATACATGGATTCAAGGAGAAGTTTGGAGAAGTTTCTAGTAGAGAAAAGAGGAAACAAAAATATGGAAGGATTTGATGAATCTAACCTAACCCTAAGATCTACAATGGAGTTTAAGAGGAAAAAGGTCAAGCTACCTATTTAAGGAGGCTTAAGAGATAATTAAAAAGGTTAGTAGAGCTGGTGAAGACATTAGCAAGGTTAGAGTAGTTGTTGATGTTATTGACTAGTGAGTTAATGTTGTTGACTAGTGAACTTCAGAAGAAGGCCAAGAAGATTTGTGAAGAGGTGAAGTGTGATTTCTTTAAGGGTTGTGAAGTAGAAAAGAGACATAGATGATAATGGAGGCTATTCAATGGATCAACATATGAGCTACATTGTGATTTGTATTTGTAAAGTGAGTTGTATTTATTCAGATCAACTTGCTATTACTTTCTAACAATTGTATCAATTTGAAATCCTTTAATCAAGGTTGACCTAAATGCCATTTATAAATCTTTTAATCAAGGTGACATTCTAATGGAATGTTCTTAAGTCCTTTGACAAAGACAAAACTGAGCTACATAAGAAAACAACTATTCTTCAATAGTTGTAAAGGAGTTATAGTCTAAAAATGAGGCAAATTTACTTTGTTTTAACATCATATACTAAGAAAAAAGTTAGGTTTGAAAAAATTTAAAAACTTTGATTATTAAACAACAATTTTAATCTATAAATCAAATCTTACTATGTGATATTTAAGATGTCATATTTTTTAAATAATATCTTTTGTCATCATAAAAATTTATTTTACATTCCAAAAGACTTAATTAACATAAATTGAAAGTGATAATTTCTCACAACTTTAATGAATGAGGGAAAATGTTTCATTTGTAGGCCACTCCCAATAGGGTGATTTAAATCCTTTAACAGGGTCACACCTAATAGTGTATTTTGTAACCTTTAACAAGGTTGGCTCTTAACAAAGATCACTTCAAAAGAGTGAACATATTCGTGACATGTTGTTGGTGGTTTTTCCCAAATTGGGTTTCCATGTTAAATCCTGGTGTCATACTTGTGTGGATGTTATTTGAGATCTTTTACATTCTACAAGTTTGTTATTATTGGGACAATGGACTACAAGTTTTATGTTACCGATATATTTCTATAGAGGCCAAGATAATGATTAAATCTAAGTTTGTTGAAGTGTCTAAAATTTTAATTGGTACATTTGTACCTAAGGATAATTGATTCACCCCACCTCTCAGTTATTCTTAATCATTCTAACAATTGGTATCAAATTAGTGGTGCTTGTAGAAGGAAAAGTTTAAAGCGACTTAAAGATAATTAAAGATCAAGATGTATAGGAAGGAGATACCCAAGTTGAAGAAGGAGAACTTTCTTGCATATTAAATTCTGATGAAGCTGCACATTGCTAGAATTGGAGATTCAACAGTATTCTACTTGGAGAATGAGTATGTGGCCATACTTGAACCTTTGACAACCCCTTAGATAAAGGAGAAACAAGAACACAATCATGTAATGTTGGAGATTGTATCTACCATAAACTACTTAAAGTTTAATGATATTAAGGAATGTAATTCTATAAAGAAGATGTGGGACAAGTTAGCAAAGATCCATGGAGGAGATAAGAATGTACTTATAGCCTAATCAAAGAGCTTGAGAGGAAACTTTTATGATATGAAAATGATAGAAGGTGAGAACATTGATTAGTATGTTGGAAGGATAAAAGAAGTTGTGAATGTAATCAAAGGAGCTAGTGGAAAGATTAGTGACAAGACTGTAATCAACAAGGTACTGAGAACTTTACTTCCTATTTATGCTATTAGATTTTCTACAATACAAGAACCAATATGTACTCTAGGTAATGACCTAAATTTGGATAGTCTGGTTGGTAGACTCGCTTCTTTTGAATTGTCAAATTTTGATAATTTTAATTTTCCTACTATTGAATCTACTTTCAAGTCACAATTAGTTTTGCATAAGTCTAAGAAGAAGAAAGGAAATGATTAAATCTAAGTTTGCTGAAGTGTCTAAAATTTTAATCGGTACATTTTTACCCAAGGATAATTGATTCACCCCACCTCTTAGTTATTCTAAATCATTCTAACAATTGTTATCAAAGTAGTGGTGCTTGTAGAAGGAAAATTTTAAAGGGACTTAAAAATAATTAAAGATCAAGATGTATAGGAAGGAGATACCCAAGTTGAAGAAGGAGAAATTTCTTGCATAGTAAATTTTGATGAAGCTGCACATTGCTAGAATTGGAGATTCAATAGTATTCTACTTGGAGAATGAGTATGTGGTCATACTTGAACCTTTGACAACCCATTAGATTAAGAAGAAACAAGAACATAATCATGTAATGTTGGAGATTCTATCTACCCTAAACTGCTTAAAGTTTAATGATATTAAGGAATGTAATTTTGTAAAGAAGATGTGGGACAATTTAGAAAATATCTATGGAGGAGATAAGAATGTACTTATAGCCTAATTAAAGAGCTTGAGAGGAAAATTTTATGATATGAAAATGATAGAAGGTGGGAACATTGCTTAGTATGTTGGAAGGATAAAAGAAGTTGTGAATGTAATCAAAGGAGCTAGTGGAAAGATTAGTGACAAGACTGTAATCAACAAGGTATTGAGAACTTTACTTCCTATTTATGCTATTAGATTTTCTACAATACAAGAACTAAGATGTACTCTAGGTAATGACCTAACTTTGGATAGTCTAGTTGGTAGACTCGCTTCTGTTGAATTATCAAATTTTGATAATTTCAATTCCCCTTCTATTGAATCTACTTTCAAGTCACAATTAGTTTTGCATAAGTCTAAGAAGAAGAAAGGAAAGTATGATACTAGTGAAAGTGAATCTGCTAATGATGATTTTGAGGATCTTGAAGCATTAATGGCTAGGAGACTTCTAAGAGGTAGAGGAAGGTAAAAAGGTAAACTCCCTATAATCTATTTTTCATGCAATAAATTTGGTCATATTTCTGCAAGATGTTTTGATAGGGATGGCAAGGATGAAAGGAAAGACAAAAAGTTCAAAGGAAAATTAGATGGAAAAGACAAAAAATGATACAAGGATTACACAGGAAAATGTAAGAAGTCTTATTATTTTGTTGAAGAAGAAAGTGATAGTTTGTCAGATAGTAATGATGAAGAAGTTGTTTATGTTGCTATGAAAGATGATTTCGATGAAGATGAGAAAAATACACTTGTTTCATATGGGAGTAAAGGTGATAAAAGGATAATTGATAGTGGTTGTTCACATCACATGATTGGTGATAAAAGCAAGTTTGAAAACCTTGAACATTATAAAGGAAGTAGTATTAAGTTTAGTAGTGATGCACCATGTTTTGTAAAAGGTAAAGGGCCAATAAAATTAATAGATAAGATCAGATGTGAAAATTCTTATTGGCTTGAAGGACTTTACTACAACTTGTTGAGTGTGGTACAATTGAATAGTTCAAGATACAAGTTAAATTTGAGAACAAGAAGTCCAAGATCTACAATGGTTCAAGAGAATTGATTAGAAGTAGAGACTAAAGCAAAGGTAATTTCTAGACCTATTTGATGATACTTGCTTGTTTGCATAGTGTGAAGATATATGATTATGGCATAAGATGCTATGTGATGTGAACTTTTAAAATTTGGTAAGAATTAGTAAGATGAAGAAATTAAGAGGGCCATACCAAAATTGAAGATACCTAATAATGTGATGTGTAAACAATGTCAGTTGGGAAAAATGATAAAGTCTAGTTTCAAGAGAAAAACTTATACTTCTAATGTTATTTTTGGATTGGTTGATACTAACCTTTGTGGATCTATTGGTGTGCAAAGCTACTATGGTGACAAATATTTTATTCTTTTTGTTGATGACTACTCTAGAATGATAACTATGATATTTTTTAAAGAAAAATCTGATGCATTTCAAATATTTAAGAGATATTTGGCTAGAGTTGAGAAAAAATAGGTAAAAGATTGACGTGTATGAAATCTGAAAGAGGAGATGAGTTCATATCTAGGGAATTCAATACATTCTATAATGATAGAGGAATTAAAAGATAAATGTCTGCACCTAGGACCCCTCCATAGAATGATATAGCTAAAAGGAGGAATAGATCAATCATGAACTATGCTAGGACATTGATGATGGAGAAGAATGTTGCACCTAAGTACTAGAGAGAAGTTGTTGGTGCAAGGGCACCTAAGGGAAGGGAAATCCCTAATAATAATTTTGGCTTGTAAATGGTCTAGAAAACCACTAACCAAATAAGGTCTAATCATAAAGTCCGAAGGTGTGTTTAGAGAGTGTGTAAATAAGTTGAGTTCAAGTGTTGTTCATGATCTAGTTGTTAAGACATAGTTATTGCTCTAAGACCTTGATAGGGTCAACTATGGTCAAAGTTGCGAATACCTCAAAATTGAGAGATAGGTGTTAAAATATAGTCAATAGGTGTTTTTATCAAATTGGATGGATTTTAATCAAATTGAATATGTTTGAAGTGTTAAAAGGTCACCTTTGCAAATATTGAAAAAGTTGCTCATGACAAATTTGCATTTTTGCAAAGTTGTCATGACAACATTTCCACAATTTTAGGAAGAAACACTAAATAGGTCTAGAGTTTGACTTGAGGGTCTGACAAGTCAAGAATAATGTATATAAGGACAAGCCACTCCATTTTGAGGGTTGGTGATTGTCTTGTATGGATTGTTCATGAGCAAGGAGCAAACTATTGACATGAAACATGTTATTTTTGGTGTGAGATCTATTATTTGGATTGATGCTTTGAATATTTTGCATGGATTGGCTTCTTAAAATCATGTAACTAATTTTTCAATACTTTTTTGAGTAATTTGGATGCATTTTTATAGGGTTTGAAAATTATCTAGTTTTGCTTTTCCTACTAGTCTATAAATAGTAGTTTGAACAAGAATGACTATAACTTGAGTTTTCATGGTTAAAACATAATGGCCTTTGGGATTAAAGTAGTATCCTTTGTACATTATGTAAATATGAATTTTGGAGGTTGTGCAAACAAGTTAGGTATTTTTGCAAGCGAGCCCTAGGCAAGCCTAGAGTTGTTTGGGTAGGAATTGGAATGCTTATAGGAGAGTTGTAATGAGTTGGCTCAATTGGTTTGTGCTACTGTTACTTGGGGAAATGATAAAGGTCAAGTCAAGTTTCCAAAAGATAAAGGAGAAGATCTAAGAAGAATTTCCAAGCATCAAACAAATTGGGTTGTTGTCATTTTCCTAGAAACCCTCAAAAATTGGCTTTTCTAGAAAAGTACAGTACATACACTTTGTAGGGCTAAAGCCTAGAAAATCATTGAGCACAGGTTGATATGAAACAAAGTATAGAAGACATCAGAGTGGATTTTTATGGCATTCTAGGAGTTATAGTAGGTTCCTTGTTTCTGGGAGGCCTAATTGGAGCTCATAGGGCTACAAGGCTAAACTATGCAAGTTTGTGATTTTCAAGTTCAAAACCTTGAAAGTAGATGAAGAATGGTTGGGAAATGTCAAAGTACCACATGAGGGTGGTCTAAAAACCTATTTACCTTAGTGGGAACCATAAGTGGGTTTGATGGCCTTGAGTATGCAAGAAGTTGCATATATGCATTTTGAAGGGTTAGGAGAGTAACTTGAATTGATAGGTGAATTTTTAGGTTGGAGAGGACTAGGAAGAGATCCTTTGAAGTAGGGTGTAGAGAAACAATCCTAGGAAGGCAATGAGAAATCCTTGGATGGAGAAAGAAGGCTCTAGGTGTGAGAAACTTCCCATCAAAGTGGTATCAAAGCCATTGAAAGGCTTGGGAAGTGAATGGTTGATGTTAGTAGAAGGAGAATCCATAGGGGAAAACACTATGGTGACCAATGCAGAGTTGGAAAAGGAGGTGAAAGAATAAAGGAGAACAATGGATGAGAAAACTAGGCTTCTAGATGAAGCTATAGAAGAAATGAAGGAGAAATTGAAGGAAGTTGTAGATATAGCTTTAAAGAAAGAAGATGGTGAGACCAACACTAGCAAGGGAAAGGAAAAAGTAGAAATAGAGGATGAAGTATCTAAACTTGATCCTCCATTAGGCAACCAAGAGCCATTCATCAAGGAATTAAAATCAATAGGAGGGAAAAGTCTTGAAGGCATCCCAATGTTTCATAGGAAAATGAATGTAAAATTAGTCCCATAATGGATTCAACACATGGACAATCACTTCAAATGTGATGGAGTGTCAGAGGCTTAGAAAGTCAAAGTGGCTAAATCAATATTGAGAGGGAACACACTGATTTAGTTGAAGTTTGTGTAGGATGAAAGGGAAAGCAAAGGGAAGAAACCAATAGCTAATTGGAAATCTATGGTAGCCAAAGTAAAGGAAATATATCAGCCAGAGAATTATGATAGCCATTTGTACAAGAAGAGGCAAAATCTCAAGCAAAGAGACCTAGATGTGGCTTCTTACAAAAAGGAATTTGGAAAATTATGTCTTAGGTCAAGGGTGTAAGAAACAAAGATTATAAAGGTTACAAGATACTTTAATGGGATCAAATGAAAAATACAAGAAGAGCTAAGTTTATTCAACATCACTACCCTACATGGATGTTATCAAATGGCCCTAAAGGTGGAGGACAAACTACAAAAGAAGTATGATGCAAGTTCAAAAGGAAGAGGAAGGGGCATAGATCTAAAAGATGGCTCTAGAGGTAGCTCTAGTGGTAGAGGTAATGAACAAAAAGGCTATGGAGAGTCCAAGTGGACTAAACAAACAAATGAGGCAAGTTAGAGAGGTGGCCCTAATAGGTGTAGAGGTTCAAACAGTTGTGGAAGAGGAAGATTTGGAAGTTGCAATAGAGGATCACAGTTTAGGAACATGAAATGTTATCAGTGTGGAAAGATAGGACACCCTACCTATAGATGTCTAGATAAGCCATCAACATCTTATGGTGAAAAAAAGATTAAATATGTATAAGAAGGGAACAATAAAAAAAATTGAAGTGGATCTTGAATTAGAAGAGGGAGAGAATTTGATGTTTAGAAGGGTTCTAGTCAAGGAACCAGTAAAGGAAGAAGATAAAAAAATGAGGGCTCTTTTTAAAACTACATGCAAGATACTTGGGAAAGTTTGCAAGGTTATCACAATCTCAGGGTCTACTAATAATGTGATATCAGAGGAGGTAGTAAAATATCTAGGACTAACAAAGATTCCTCATGTGTGTCCTTATAGGGTGACTTGGCTAAACAAGGGTCAGAATATCTTGGTGAATGAACAAGTGTGGTGGATATTTCTATAGCGAAGTATAAGGACAAGATCCTTTTTGATGTGCTTCAAATGGATGCCTTCCATTTGTTATTAGGAAGACCTTGATAGTATGATAGAGATGTAGTTCAACATGGCAAGGAGAACAAATAGTCCTTTAAGAAGGATGGAATCACCTATAGAATATAGCCTCTGATAGAGGATGATAAAGTGGAAAAGATAAATGCCAATGCATTGTTAATAAGTGTGAAGGAATTTCTTTAAGACTTGAAAGAAGGGGATGGAGTTGGTTATGCAATTATAGTGAAGCACCCCTACCTGTAGAAGTACAACAATTGTTGGACTAATTCAAAGACATAATATGTGATGGAGCACCACCTACATTACCCCCAACAAGAAAAATAACTTATTAGATTGAATTCATACCAAGTGCATCTTTTCCAAACAAAGCTACATACACGATGACACCTGAGAAAAATAAGGAGATTGTAAGGCAAGTCTAGGAGCTTCTTGACCAAGGGTTGATCAGAAAAAGCATAAGTCCATGTGTTGTTCTAGTTTTCCTAGCACCTAAAAAGGGAGGTAAGTGGAGAATGTGTATAGATTCTAGGGCAATAAATAGGATCATAATAAGATATAGATTCCCTATCCCTAGGATAGAAGATTTAATGGAATGTCTTAGTGGAGCTAGATATTATTTAAAAAAGTGATCTTAAGAGTAGCTATTATCAAATAAGGATGAAGGAGGGGGATGAGTGGAAATATGCTTTTAAAAGCAATGAAGGACTCTATGAGTGGTTGGTAATGTCATTCGGTCTTATCAATGCACCAAGTACCTTTATGAGGGTAATGAATGAAGTCCTAAAAGACTACATAGGTGTGCTCATATTAGTATTTTTGGATGAAATCCTAATATTTAGCAAAACAAAAGAAGAGAATATGAAACACTTGGAAATTGTGTTGAGGAGACTCCAAGAGGAGAAGTTGACAATAAGTCTTGAAAAGAGTGAGTTCATGAAGGAAAAACTTGTTTACTTTGCCTTTGTAATTTCCCAAGGAAATTTGAAAATGGACAAAAGTAAGGTAGATGCAATCTTGAATTGGTCTACTCCTAAGTCTGCTACTGAGGTGAGAAGTTTTTGTGGACTGGCCCAATTTTACAATTTTTTTTAAGAAGGTCTAGTGAGTTTCATGCTCCTATGAATGACACCATAAAAGGAGGCATAAAAACCAAGTTTGTATGGACTAAGGAAAAATATGAGAGATTTGAAATATTGAAGAAGGAAGAGGCAACCCAAACAATATTGGTCTTGCCAAGATTTGAAAAGTAGTTTGTTGTAGAATGTGATGCCAATAAAATTGTAGTTGAAGTAGTGCTAAGCCAAGAGGGAAGGCCTATGGAATTTTTTAGTGAGAGGCTCAATGAGGCAAAGTCAAGCTATTTAGCCTATGACTTGGAGCTATATGCATTAGTTCAAGCTCTCAATAAATGGAGACACAATCTACTACCTTAGAATTTGTTGTCTATACTAACAATTAGGCACTTACTTTCATAAACACACAAGATAAACTTAGCCTTAGAAACATTGAGTAGATGAAATTATTACAATCCTATACTTTTACAATTGAGCACAAGAAGGGATTCAAAAACAAGGTGGTTGATGCCTTAAGTAGAAGGCTTTTGAAAATTCAAGAAGTCAGGTGGAAGAGCATAAGAATTGAGGAGTTCAAAGATCTTTAAAAGAAGGACACTAATTTTGAAAAGGCATATAAGGTATGTAAAAATATTGAAAACCATTTCCATGGTAAATTTTCTAAATTTACTTTTTAGAATGGTTTTTTTTTCAAAGGGAAACAATTATGTGTGCCAAGAGGGTCTATGAGGGAAAACCTCATTCAAGAAAAACATAATGGGAGTATGGATGGTCATTTTGGCCTAAATAAGACCCTTGACCTAGTAGAAAGGTTCTACTATTGGCCCAAGATGCAAAGGGATGTAAGGAGGTATTTAGAGTATTATGGGATATGCCATAAATATATGGGCACTTCATCCAATGTAGGTATCTATTAGTCATTACCCATTTCTAATAGGCCTTGGGAGTGCATTAGTATATATTTCATAGTTGGCTTTCCTAGAAAAAAGATAGGGTTGGATAGTGTATTTTTTTTGGTTGATAGGTTTAGTAAGATGAGCCATTTTATACCATACAAAACCACACATGATGCTAGTCATATATCTCACCTTTTCTTCAAGGAGATAGTTAGAATACATGGTTTTCCAATGAGTATTGTTGCAGATAGAGATGTAAAATTTATGGGGCATTTTTGGAAAACTCTTTGGAAGACCTTAGGCACTAATTTGGCTCATAGTTCTACCTATCATCCTCAATAGATGGGAAACCATAATTAATTAAGAGAGTTCTTGGAACCCTATTGAGATATTTAACTAAGGAGTATGGGCAAGGATGGAAGCAAGTTATTCCTTAGGCAAAATTTGCCTACAATGATAATAAAAATAGAACAATGAGACTGAGTTCTTTCCAAATAGTCCATGGGTCACATATAAGGGGCATTATGAAGCTTAAGAGCTACCAGGACATGATAAGATTAGTGGGCATGCAAATGATTTCTCTCAGTCAATGAAGGAGATTCATGATCAAGTGAAGCAAACATTAATGGAGGAAAATTAGAAGTTGAAGGAGAAGAAAGATGAGGGAAGGAGAGATCTACAATTTTAGATAGGAGACTTGGTGATGGAATTGTTGAATAAATCTAGGTTACAAAAGGGGATTCCAAAAAAAACTCCAAATGAAGAGAATTGGACCATGTAAGGTGTTAGAGAAGTATGGTTCAAATGCCTACAAAATTGACTTACCTAAGGACATGTGAATCTCTCCCATTTTCAATGTTAAAGACTTGATAAAATATAAGGGACCAAGTCTTCATGAGGAAAAATATTAGATAGAGATGAACAAGGATATGATAGAGTTACAAATACCTAAGAAGTTGCAACCTCAAGTTGAGACGAAACTAGATTCTAGAATGCAGAAGAGTACCAGGAACATGGTCTACAAGGAGAATTTGATAAAGTAGAAAGACACCCCTAAAGCTGAAGCAACATGGATTGCTGAGTGACTTTAAGAAACATGGTATCATCAGGGAGTTCCTCTCACCATAAGTAACTTAGTTTTTCTTGCAAGGGGTGTATGGTGCAGGGGCACCTTAGGGAAGGGTAATCCCTAATAGGAATTTTGGCTTGTAAATGGTCTAGAAAACCATTGGATAAATAAGGTCTAATCATAAAGTCCCAAGGTGTATTTAGAGAGTGTGTAAATAAGTTGAGTTGGGTAAGTGCACCAAGTTGTGGTGCCAAAAGGGGGGTATAAGTGGACACCTTTTTCTTGAAATCAGCAATTTTTGGACTTCAACAAGAATTTGAAGATGGTTACGCTCAAAATTTTAAGATATGACAAAAATAAAAGTCATAATCCTCTAAATCTAGTTTCTAAACTACTAATTTTTTTTCAAAATGGTTTAGTTTTAGGTCCTCAAAAAAGGGGGCCACAAAAAGTGGTACTGTTTATTCCAGAAAAAACATAACATAGTACAAAGTGTGGCCCCCCTAAAATTTTAACTTTTTAAAAAAAAATCTTTAATTGCTCCAGTCAAAAGTTACCTAACACTATGTAGTTTATCCTAGATTTTTTGGATAATTTTATAATGTGTATTTTTTTTTATGAATTTTTTAATCAGACATATCCCAAAAACATGAAATATTTGTGTGCTCCCCCTAGAAATGATTGAAAACTAATCTAAAATCAAAACTTCTTTTTTTCAAAGTTTGTAGAATGGAGTCTAGTTTCTAAAAAACTAAGTTGTTGCAAAATTTGATGAACGAGCTAAAATCTACAACCCAATTAGTACATGTTGGTTTTTGACAAAAAATGGACATACATTCAAAAGAAATTATAGATGAAAGGCTTGAAATAGTTCAAATAAAAAATAAATTATATGGTTGTGTAGCTAACACAAAGACCTATAGTGTCATGTAACCTGATTTTATCGATGCTCAACCACGAGGAAACTGGAAGGAGAGCACACAAGAAAAATCAATCATTTTTTGTATGTTTGCAGAAAAACACGTCTCAGACCAGTTTATAGACTCCAAAGCTTTGGGTTGGATCCCCAAGGCAAAGCCAAACATTAGGCTTGGTAGAATGTAAAGCTTTAAATAGTGTGTATGCCCTATAGTGCATGCGCGCTATAGAGCACATGCACTATTTAAAGCCTTTTAAATTTACTTTTAAATAGTGTGTACACAGTTTGTAAATTTTTTTTTTTGAAAAGTGTGCACGCACTTTAATGCGTACACACTATAGCGCGTACACACTATAGCACGTGCACGCTTTGCAAAACTAGAATGAGAAAAAGAGGTGTCATCTTTTTGCCACCACAACTTGGTGCACTTACCCAGTTCCAGTGTTGTACATGACCTGGTTGTTAAGACCTAGTTATTGCTGTAAGGTCCTAATATAGTCAACTATGGTCAAAGTCACAAAATACCTCAAAATTGAGGGATAGGTGTTAAAATATGGTCAATAGGTGTTTTTGAATCAAATTGGATACGTCTAAAGTGTTAAAAGGTCAACTTTGCAAATATTTCAAAAGTTTCTCATGACAACTTTGCATTTTTTGCAAAGTTGTCATAACAACATTTCCACATTTTTAGGAAGAAACACTAAATAGGTGTAGAGTTAAGCCTAAGGGTATTATAAGTTGAGAATAAGGTGTATAAGGACAAACCATTCCATTTTTAGGGTTGGTGATTATCTTTTATAGACTATTCATGAGCAAGGAGAAAACAATTGATAAAAAAAACATTATTTTTGGCATGAGATCAATTGTTTGGATTGATACTCTAACTAATTTGCATGTATTGGCTTCTTAAATTTTTTAAACTAATCTATGTATACTTGTTTGATGAATTTGGATACATTTGATAGGGTTTGAAAATTATCTAGTTTTTCTTTTCCTATTGGTTTGCACATACTAGTTTGAATAAGAATTGATATAGCTTAATTTTCCATGGTTAAAACCTAATGGCCTTTGGGGTTCAAGTATTATCCTTTTTATATTATGTAAATATGCATTTTGGAGGTTGTGTGAGCAAGTTGGGTATTTTTGCAAGAGATCCCTAGGCAAGTGGTGTAAGAGCACCTAGGGTAAGGTCAAACCCTAAGTCTACTTTTTGGTTTATGGATGGTCTAACCAGCCATGGAAGTAATAAGGACTATTAATAAAGTCCCAATGTGTGTTTGAGAGGTTTGTGTTAATAGGTTTTGATTTAGCAGTCTAATTTGGTCAATTAGGTCCTCATAAGAGGAAATTGAAAAAAATTGCTCTGAGAGGTAAAATGAGGTAAAATGCCATGAAAATGAGAAAGGAGTGTGTCAAAGTGGCCCATAGATGTAATAAGGTCATCCTAGGAGGTTTGATGAAATTTTTTGAAGTTTGGAGAATCTAGGAGCAAAATTGCAAAAGTTATCAAAAAGTTGTATTAACAACTTTTCAATTTTGCAAAATTGCTTGATAATTTTTTAGGTATTTTTGAAAAACCAATGATTTTGGTATTTATGGTACAACATTCAGAATAGGAGGAAAATTAAAGTCTATTTTATACTTTTCCAACTCAATTCCTAGGGTTGGATAGTTGGGTGTACAGACAACACTAGCAACATGACAAGTTTTGAACATTTGAGCGTAGTTTTGGAGTTTTTTGGTTGGAATTTTGGATTAAATAGAAGACTATTTTTAATGAAGTAGAATATGGTGTTCATGTTTTGAATCTATGCGCAATTTTTTTGGTTCCAAGTAGGCATTTAATAAGGTTGAGAATATTATTTGTTTTTGTTAATCCTACTATCTAGTTTTGAGTAAGAAGCATGGAATGGGCGATAGATTGAGTGTCTTTGGTCTAATCACCATGTATCTTTGAGAACAAGAAATTTAATCTATACATATTGTAAATATGTATGTGGAGGTTTTGGAAGGCCATTTTTTTTTACAAGCAAGCCCTAGGCAAGCTAGCAAGCTTGGCAAGGTGAAAGGAGATGCTTGTAAAGAGTTTTTGTGAAGAACATATGATTGGCATGGGTCAATCTTGAATTGGTAAGGTAGGAGAAATGTGTAAGGGAAGATAAAATCAAAGGAGGAGTCTAGGTATAGATTTTGACACTTGCAAGGGAGAAACCACTAAAATTGCTTCCCAAACCCTTAAAAGTAGGGTTTTCTGAATTTGTACAATATAGACATTGTTGTAACCCTAGACCTACAAAATTTTCAAGGGTTGGTCATAGGGAAACAAAGTATAGTATAAAAAAGGGGCCTTATTAATGGTTTTTTTGAGTTATAACTCTTTTCTTGTTTCTAGGAGGGCTAACAGGGGCTTTTAGGGCTATAAGGCTAACTAGCCAATTTGCTGATTTGGGAAAAAGAACCTTGAAAGAATGGTGCAAAATTATAGAGAATGAGTTAAGAACCTCAATAATAATATTCTAACTTGGTTTTGAGGAACTTTTTGTTCTTAGGGAATTTTAAGCATTCTAAGCCAAAGAGTGCATTTTAGGTGAATTGGGAGAATGACATTGAAGTTTTGAATTGGTGGGTGAGATTCTTGAGGAAAGGGAATTATAGAGAGATCCTCTAAGTTAGGGTTAGGAGAGAAAGCCCTATGGTAGTATAGGAGTATCCTGGAAAGAGATAGAAGCTCTTAGTCAAAGAAGCTCCCCATAAAAGAGGTATCAGAGCCATAAGATTAGGCTTCTGGTGGCATGCTATATTCTTCTAAGTCAAGTGGATCTTCCAAGATGGTGACCAATGTAGAGTTGGAAAAGGAAGTAGATGAGAAAAATATGCTCTTAGAAGAAAATACCAAGTTTCTAGATGAGGCCCTAGAGGATATGAAAGGCAAGTTGAAAGAGATAGAGGATGCATCCCTAGCTAAGGAAAGGATAAAGAGTTAGGAAAGGATAAAGAGAAGGTGAGTTTGGAGGATGAGATACCTAAACTAGATCCTCCACTTGGTGAGCATGAACCATTCCTTAAAGCCCTCAAGGAATTTTGGGGGAAGATTCTAGAGAATGTGTCTTTATTCCATGAAAATATGGATGTAGAGGTAGTCTTAGAATGGCTTGATAGCATTAAGAATTTCTTTGAGTGTGAAGGGACAAAAAATGCCCAAAAGGTGAGGTTTGCAAACTCTTAGTTGAAAGGCCAAGCTTTGACATGGTGGAAGTTTGTGTAGGAAGAAAGAGAAAGTGAGGGGAAGAAGCCTATAGAAAATTAGAAAACAATGGTGGAAAATATCAAAGAAACATATCTACCAGAGGATTATGAGATTCAAATCCATAAGCAGAGGCAGAACCTCAAACAAAAAGGACTTGATGTGGCTACCTATACTGAAGAGTTTCAAAAGTTGGCACTAAGGTCAAGGGTACAAGAAGTAGAGGGTATTAAGGTGGAAAGATACTTAAATGGTCCATATAGGATGAGTTGAGTTTGTTTAGCCTCATAACTCTTTAGAGTTTCTTTCAAATGGCTAGGAAGGTTGAAGAAAAACTAAGGAAGAAAGGGGACTCTATTTCTTAGAACATGGGTAAAGGTAAGGACTTTAGTGGTGGTTCAAGGGGAGGCTCTAGTGGTAGGAGTAATGAGTAGAGAAACTATGGAGACTATAAGTAGAGTGAGCCAAATAATGAAACCAGTCAAAGAGGAGGCTCTACAAAGGTAAAGGATCCAATAATGGTGACAGAGGCAAACATGGAAACAACAATAGAGGTTCACACTTCAATAACATGAAGTCCTACAATTGTGGTAAGCTAGGACACCCTACTCATAGATGTCTAGAAGAGTCATCATCTTCTTATGGGAAAAGAAGATTAACTATATCCAAGAAGAGGACAATTAGAAGGTAGGAGAAATGGACATGGATGTGAAGAAAAGTGAAAACCTCATGTTGAGGAGGGTATTGGTTAAAGATCCAATCAAGGATGATCCAAGGTTGAGGAGAGCACTGTTTAGAATCACATGCAACATATTGGGTAAATTATGCAAGGTGATAATAGATTTAGGGTCTACCAATAATGTCTTGTCAGAGGAGGTAGTAAAAAAATCTTGGTTTGACCAAGATTCCACATGTATGCCCTTACAAGTTGACTTGGTTGAATAAGGGATAGAGTATTCTAGTGAATTAACAAGTGTGGAAAGACATCACCATTGACAAGTATGAGGATAGGATATTATGTGATGTGCTTCCCATGGATGCTTTTCACTTGCTATTGGGAAGACCTTGGTAGTATGACAAGGAGGCAGTGCATAATGGGAAGGAGAACAAATAATCCTTTAAGAAGAATGGTGTCACTTATAGAATCCAATCAATAGTGGAAGAAGATAAGGTAGAGAAGTTTACTACTAAAGTATTTCTCATGAGTGGAAACTAACTCCTTAAGAACTTGAAGGAGAGTGAAGGAGTAGGTTATGCTATTATGCTAAAGCCTAAAGAGGAGAAGACATTTACATCCACACCTATAGTTGTAGAAGTACAAGAGCTATTGGACTAGTTTAAAGACATCATCTATGATGGAGCACCACCTACCCTACCACCTAAGAGGGCCATAAGTCATCAAATTGACTTCATACCAAGAGCATCACTACCAAAAAAAGTTGCATACAAGATTAATCTAGAATAGAACCAAGAGCAAGGAAAATTCAAGAGCTACTTGATCAAGGGTTGATTAGGAAGAGTATCAGTCTATGTTCCATACCAATGGTCTTAGCACCTAAAAAAGGAGGTAAGTGAAAAATGTGTACTAATTCTAGGGAAATTAATAGAATCATAGTTAGGTATAGATTCTCCATTCCTAGGATAGAAGATTTGATGGATTGTCTAGGTGGAGCTAGGCACTTTTCCAAAATTAATCTTAAAAGTGGATACTATCAGATTAGGATTAAAGAGGGGGATGAATGGAAGTCTACATTCAAGACTACTAATGGTCTCTATGAGTGGTTAGTAATTATATTTGGCCTTACCAATGCACCAAGTACCTTCATGAGAGTCATGAACGAGGTTTTGAAGGATTACATTGGGGTATTTGTTGTGGTATACCTAGATGAAATTCTCATCTTCACTAAGACCAAGGAGAAGCATATGAAACACCTAGAGTTTGTATTGAGAAAGCTCCAAGAGGAGAAGTTGATAGTAAGTTTGGAGAAAAGTCAGTTCATGAAAGAGGAATTGGTGTATTTGGGGTTTGTAGTATCCCAAGGAAGTCTTAGGATGGACAAGGACAAGGTAGATGTTATTTTGAGTTGGACTACACCTTGATCTACTACTAAGGTCAGTAGTTTTCATGGATTGGCAAAATTTTATAGAAATTTTGTAAGAAGATTTAGTAAAATATGTACACCTATGATGGATACAATCAAAGGGGCCATGAAGAATAAATTTGTGTGGACCAAACCTAGAGATCAAATTTTTGAGAGATTGAAGAAGGAGGTAGTAACCCAACCTATCTTGGTTCTACCTAGTTTTAAGAAGCCATTTGTGGAGGAGTGTGATGCTATTAACATCATAGTTGGGGTAGTTTTGAGCTAGGAGGGAAAATTGGTGGCATTTTTTAGTGAGACAAGGTACCCAACATATGATCTAGATATTTATGAACTTGTCCAAGACCTCAAGAAGTGGAGGCACTACTTGTTTCCTGAGGAGTTTTTTGTCTTCACAGATAACCAGCCTTGAGTTTTATTAACTCATAAGAGAAGTTAAGTTTGAGACACATCAAATGGATGGATTTCTTATAGTCCTATACCTTTACTATGTAGCATGAGAAGGAGACAAAAAATAAGGTGGAAGATGTTTTAAGAACAAAATTTTTGATAGTGCAAGAAGTCAAGTTGCAAAGCATTGGTTTGGATGGCTTCAAAGATTTGTATGAGTAATACATTGACTTTTTAGAGGCTTATAAGGTATGCACTGGTTTTGCTAATCATTTCCATAGTGATTTTTTTGAATATACCCTATAGAATGGATTATTGTTCAAGGGTCAATAGTTGTGCATCCCAAGGGGATCCATGAGGGAGAATCTATACAAGAGAAGCACAATGGGAGCATGAGTGGGAGCTTTGGTCTAAATTGGACCTTAGACCTTGTGGAAAGGTTCTATTACTAGCCTAAAATGCAAAGAGATGTTAGTAGGTATGTGAAGTAATGCAATATATGTTCAAAAGGCAAAGGGAACTTGATCAAATAAAAGGCTCTACAACCCTCTCCCGATTTGTAACAGGCTTTGGGAGTGCATCAATATGGACTTCATAGTGGGATTACCAAGGGCTAAGGCATAAATGGACAATGTTTTTGTGGTAGTAGATAGGTTCAACAAGATGAGCCACTTCATACCATGCAAGACTATACATGATGCAAGTAATGTTTCCAACCTATTCTTCATGGAGGTCATTAGGATAGATGGCTTGTCAAGGAGTATAGTAGCTAATAGGGATGTTAAGTTTATGGGGTACTTTTGGAAGACCCTATGGAAGAGTCTTGGAATAGACCTATCACACAACTCTACCTACCATCCTCAAACTGATGGTTAGATAGAAGTGATAAACAAGGTATTGGGAAACCTATTAAGGTGCCTCACTAAGGAATATGGACAAAGTTGAGAGCAAGTTATTCCCCAAGATGAGTTTGCATACAATGATAGCAAGAATAGGACAACAAGGTTAAGTCCTTTCTAAGTGGTATATGATACTCATCCAAGAGGTATAATAGAGTTGAAGGACCTAACCTCACATGACAAGATCAGTGGACAAGCTAATGACTTTGTACAATCAATGAAGGAGGTATGTGATCAAGTAAAAAAAATTTAATGGAATCCAATCAGAAATTAAAGGAGAAGAATGATGAGGGAAGGATAGAGTTGTAGTTTTAAGTGAGATACTTGGTGATGGTGTATCTCAACAAGGCTAGGTTACAAAAGGGAATCCCTAGAAAATTGTAGATGAGGAGAATTGGGCCATGCAAGATCCTTGAGAAGTATGGACCCAATGCCTACAAGATAGATATACCAAAGGGCATTTCTCTTTCTCCAATCTTTAATGTGAAAGACCTAGTACCATAAAAAGGTCCTATGATGGATGACATAGAGTATTAGGAAGAGTTCAAAAGGATGTAGTAGACAAGAAGGTATCTAAAAAGAAGCAACTATAGGTTGAAAAGATATTGGACTCTAGGGTGAAGAAGAGCACAAGAAAGAAGATCTACAAGGAGTATATGATGAAATGGATGGATTTACTTGAGGCTAAGGAAACTTGGATTGCTGAGGGTGACTTCAACAAGTTTGACATTAGTACCAAGTTCTTATCTCTAGAAATACCTTAACTTCTTCATGCAGTGGGTGAATGGTGCAAGAGGTAAGGTCAAACCCTAAGTCTAGTTTTTGGTTTGTGGATGGTCTAACCAACCATGGGGATAATAAGGACTAGTGATAAAGTCCCAAGGTAAGTTTAAGAGGCTTCTATAGATAAGTCTGGTTGATAGGGTTGAGGAAGGAAGTACTATTGATTTCTATTATTCTACAAGGAATAATACAAAGACCATTTAGATAGTGGGTTCATTGGTTTTTCCCTTGAAGCTATTTGGACAGTGGGCCCAACTGTCTTCCACTACTCCTAATGGGGTTGGAATCTCCTAATAGGGTCCATCCTCTAACAAGGAATATTTATATTAGTGCATAATCTTGTGGGTAGCATCCCCATTAGGGTTTTCCCTCTGATTAAGGGTTTCCATTATAAACATGTTTGGTGTTATTTTGCATGAATATCTTGTTGTGGTTTCTAATTATATTTCTCATAAGGTTAAGTTTATTTTAGGTTGATAAATGTGATAATATTTGGATGCTGATTCACCCCTCTTAGTTATATTGTTGGACTATATATTCTAATAGAACCTATCGAGAAACAAGAAGTTATTTCCAAACAACTAGAAGAGCAAGTAGTTATACATAAAGTGCTACCTAAAGATGAACCTAAAGTAGAAGAAAACCTATATTAGAAAAGTATGTAAGAATACATCATGCACCTAATCAAATCACTGGAGACAAATACTTTAGACTTATGAAAAGAAAAAGAATGAGAAGTGACATTAGTTTACTATGTGAATTTGAGCCCAAATTAGTGAAGGATTCTTTGGATAATGAACATTGAATCCAAGTCATTAATGAGGAGATTGAGTAGATAGAGAAGAATAAAACATGGTCACTTGTGCCTAGACCAAAGGATAAGAATGGTATTGGAACAAAGTGGGTATTCACGAAAAAATTGAATAAGAAAGGATAAGTAACAAGAAACAAAGCAATACTAATTTGTAAGAGATATGCACAAGAAGGAGGAATGACTATGGGGAGATATTTTCTCTTGTTGAAAGATTGGAAGGAGTGAATACTTCTTGCATATGCTACTTACAAAGCTTTCAAAGTATACCATATGGATGTCAAATATGTATTTCTGAATGGAAATTTGCAAGAAAAAGTATACATTGAACAACCTAAAGGATTTGTTGATCCAAATAGATGGTATGTAAGTTGTACAAAGCTTTGTATGGATTGAAACAAGACCATATTTTATGGTATGAAAGATCACATACATATTTGGTAAATATTACTTTTGCAAGGAAAAAAGACAATGGAAATATTTACTTGAAGATTGAGTCTGACAAAAAGATAATATTAGCTGAGATATTTATTGATGAAATCATATTTGGATGAAAGGATGCATTGTGTAAGTCATTTTTAGATCAAATGAGACAAGATTTTGAGATGTCTATGTTTGGAGAAATCAATTTTTTTGTTGGCTTAAAAGTGTATCAAATGAAGAAAGGTATCTACTTATACAATAAAAATATGTCAAGGAGATATTGAAACCCTTTTGTGTGGAAGACTCAAGATTGATTGGAACACCTATGGCTACTAGACATAACATTTCAAAGAATGATGATATTACTAATGTGAAACAAACCTTGTATAGATCAATAGTTGGAAATTTGCAATATTTTATTCATAGTATACCATATATTACACTAGCAGTTGGGATTACTGCTATATTTTTCGCAAATCCTAAGGAGAATCATATGATGGGAGTGAAAAGAATATTGAGATATCTCAAAGTAATAGAGGATTATGGACTGTATTACAAGGAAAATTACAAGGTTGAGCTAAAAGTGTATAATGATGTGGATTGGGCTAGTAATGTTGATGACAGAAATAGTACAAGTGGTAAAGCTTTATTTATAAGAAAGAGACTAGTTTCATGGACAAGGAAGAAGGAAAATTGCATTTCCCAATCCATAACAAAATCTAAGGATGAAGCTATAGAGATTAATTATTCTAACATAGTGTGAACCAAGCAATAGTTGAAAGTAATGAAGGAAGAGATCATTGGACATGTTGTTATATTTTATGATAGTACAAGTGTTATAAACATATCTAAAATCTTGCAATGCATACCAAGACCAAGGATATTGATATCAAGTATAATTACTTGAGAGAGTTGGTACAAGATAGATAAGTAAGATTGGAATATGTGAATACAAAGGAACAAATTGCTTCCATATTCAAAAAATATTTACCTAAGGATGCACATTAATAGCTAAGAGGTAAACTAGGGGTGAATCCCCTAATTGAGGCTACTTAAGCTATTATGGAACTTTGCAACAAATGTGTTGATCATAATATCTTATAAGTTGATGCAAAAAGTCACACTTTAGGACTTACCTAAAGCTATGAAGTAAGAAGCACAATATGTTGAAATAGTCATAAGAAAGATGACAAAAGAAGAACCTAGTTCAAAGAATTTACCAAGAGTTATTTTCATGTTGAAGATGTATGTGAAAAAGTTACCTGGTGATGGTATTGTAGTGTCTTTGGCATTGTTGTTAGAGAGGGAGATATTACATAGTTACCATCCAAAAGGGAGAAATTTATGAGAAGGAAAATAGAAAGATATATTACAAAGAGGGAGAGTGCATTAAAAGATAAAATAATGGAAGGTATTACATATCATAGTTGCATGGAGGAGAATTAGAATGAAACTAAAAAGGGAAATTGTTGGACACTGAGATGAGAATTAGAATGAAACTAAGGATATTAATGAAGATCTAATACTAAAAAATAAAGGGAGCTCCTTGAAGAAATTTAATATTTTGGATTGCATGGTAACTAGAGTTGTTTCCATCAATACCAAAGAGGGAGATTGTTAGAGGTATAATCAGAATAATTTTTATGTTTTCATTGATGTCAAACCTATTGGTGAGACAATCGCTACTTGAGTAGAGTGCCATATCAAGATGATTTTTGAAGAGTATTTGAGAAGAATAGGTAATAAGAGGAACTAGTGGAAAGGTTGAGTTATGTGGAATTACAATGGGCATTTGATTAGTTAGACTTTTGTAAGATAATGTGTTGTTTAATCATAACACTAAGTGGTGAAGATAGCTATGTTAAAGGCTAGAAGAGATGATCAATAAAGAATGAATGCTTAGGCTTAACCGAGCTTCAAAGAAGAAGATTAAGGAACTTATAAAGGAAGTCAAGCTATTCTAGTGTCGACCAAGAAAACAATAGAACCCAAGAAAATTCAATGTTGATCGAGTACTAGTAAATAGAAAGAGTAACAAAGAAGTTAGATAGAGCACTAGTAAATGAACTAAGTGAAGACAATGTAAGTTGAGTAAGTCATTATAGTGATGACCAAGTTATCTAGTGATGACCAAGGTTGAGGAATATAGTGTTGGCCAAGTGTTAGCATTTTACAGTTTGTTAAGGAATCTCATTTCTTGGCCAACATAGTTGAATTCTTGGAATATGGAATTCGTGTTGGAGATAATAATTGATGAGTTGGAAAATTTAACTCAATGGAAACCATGCTTGAATTTCTTTATGCATGGATTCAAAGAGAAGTTTGGAGAAGCTTCTAGAAGAAAAAGGAGGAAATGAAATAATATGACCTAACCCTAAGATCTATGGTGGTATTTAAGTGGAAAAAGATCAAGCTACCTATTTAAGGAGGCATAAGGGATAATATAAAAAGGTTAGCAGAGTTGTTGTGAAGACATTTTCAAGGTTGGAGTAGTTGTTGATGTTATCGACTGGAGAACTTGAGTAGAAGGTTAAGAAGAGTTGTGAAGAGGTGAAGTATGATTGGCACTTGAAGGGTTTCCAAGAAAATAAGAGACATAGGTGATAATGGAGGTCAGTCAGTGGATTAACATATGAGCTAAATTGTAATCTATATTTTCAAAGTGACTTGTATTTATTTAGATAAACTTGATGCTACTTTCTAACCATTGTATCAATTTGAAATAATTTAATTAAGGTTGACCTAATAGTCATTTGTAAACCCTTTAATGAAGGTGACATTCTAATTCAACATTCTTAAGTCCTCTAACAAGGACACTCCTAACATGGTGATTTAAATCCTTTAATAAGGTCACACCTAATAGTGTGTTTTATAATCTCTAACAGGATTGGCTACTAATAGATCACACTTTAGAAGAGTAAAAATATTGGTGACATGTTGTTGGTGGTTTTTTCCAAATTGGGGTTCTATGTTAAGTCTTGGTGTTGTACTTGTGTAGATGTTATTTGAGATGTTTTACATTTTTAAAGTTTGTTATTATTGGGACAATTTATTACAAGTTTTATGTTACTGATTTATTGATATAGAGACCAAGCTACTTTATCATTAAATCTAAGTTTGTTGAAGTGTCTAAAAGTTTAATTGGTACATCTGGACCTAAGGATAGCTGATTCACCCCCTCTCTTAGTTATTCTAAATCATTCTAACACCTACTTCTAAGAAGACTCTTTATCCATTTTTAGTATCTATTTATGAACTAAATAATTATAATAAGATTTGACTCCTAGATCAAGGGATGATCAGTTAGATAAGTCAATCAGTTGTGTTGCCTAAAAGAAGAGGAGGGAATTCAAGATTATAATACAAAAAGAAAAGAGTTGAGACTACGAAAAAAAATTACTTTACTATAGGAGGAGGTAAAAAATGTTGTAAAAATAGAAATAATCAGGCCATTATAAGGTGATGATAGTAAATTCACTTACTATTTCTAGACCTTCAAGTTGATTCATAGTTTATACTAGAATAACAACATAAAATCTATGTGTCTACAATGTTAAACATTGATTCTTTTAATAGTTGTTGTTGTGCACAGGTGGTGGCTTAAGAAAAACATTCCTAGAAAAGTTAGTTAAAAAGAGATTAAGTGATTTGAACTACAAGTCAGTAAGGTTGCAGATATTTGCATTGGTCCATCTTTGAATAAAAAAACACATTTATTTATTATCTTAAGGTGAGACTCCACAATTTCCCTTTTTTTTTTTGAACCTATAATATTATGTCAAATTATACTCAATAGAAATAGTTTAATAGATGACAAGAACATTAGTTCAATATACACCCTATTTAAAATCCTTGAAGATAAGTGAAATGAGATTTTGTTTACTTTACAATTACAAGCCCATAGTGATAGTTATTTTTGTATAGTACCATTTGATTTTGTAGCAGGTGTCAACATGATATTTTCTATATTTTTAACTCATCTCTAGAAACCCAATTGTATCCTAACATGCCAACCACTATTGTTGGTGAGGATTAAAAAGGTGACTGTAGTTATGTCTTGAGCATACTTGTATGTTTTACAAATCCATAATAGTAATAAACTATTTAGGAGAAGAGGGAAGGAGTGTAATGGATCAACCGAGAAACTAAGTAAGATAACTTAAAGAAGTTAATTTTTAAAAAAAAACTATAAGAATGGTGGGTAGAATATAAAACTTCTACTTTATCTTTACTAAATATTCTATTATAACAATATTGAATAAAGCCTATAATAATAACATAAAGGATATGAAGTATACTCATGTAATCCAAAAGAGATAATAATTTCATTCATATTTGAAAAATCCATACAATGGACTATATTACAATGTATAAAACTCATTCCACTTAACACCATGGATCATAAATTACATACTGCTTACATGTTTTCTTTTGTTTCCCCAATGCAAGAGCTTAAAATATCAAAAAATTAAAGCATCATGTGATACAAGATTACACTAGTGTTCAAAATCCAAGGAACTCCAAGAAGATATTGAGGAAGCTAGAGTGTCGTGAGAAATCCAAGGAACCACAAACTAAGAACTTGAATTTAATAGAAAAATGCTCACAACCCAACCATGTGGATCTTACGATGCACCCATGAGCTTGGGGATGAACCTAAGGCCCACACAACCTAATTAATAAAAAGCTTAAAAAATGATAAATTTCTACATTATGGAAATGGAGTTCACAAATACCAAAATACTTAGTAGGATTAACATATAAAACCAATAGGGTTCCAAAGAAATGATCACATTATGATCAATATCACAAAAGAAATATGAGAGGTGTGATAAAAATCTTAAACTAGTGGGAAGGGTAAAAATAAATTGAGGTGATCCTAGGTTTTGATTGAAGGGTTTCATACTACTAGATCAATGTCCCATGGATAGATAGGCTACTAGCTCAATGTCTCATAGACATACATGTCTTCTCTACCCACCCTCGTGAAGAGAGCATGCATTATGTAGGAATGAGAGAGGAATTGTAATATTTAATTAGTGTGATAACCAAACCCAATTAATTTTAATTAAGTTTCCACTTGATTTAAACTCTAACATTAGGTTGCCCAGGACACTTTAGGCTCTAAACCCTAATGTGAGCCAGCCTTCAACTTTATCACTAGCAATCCCTCCCACAATAAAATATCATAGGAAAAGAGAGGAATAAATCCAATAAGTAGGACTTGGGGGGTACAAAATAACCAAATCCTCAAGTAATAAGAAACAACATTTCTATAAGAACATTACATAGCCATAAAATAAAATGGTAATCAGACTATGCATCCAAAATTATAATTATGGTTAAATGCCCAAAGGAGAACAAAGCTCAAAATAAATTCCAATTTCCATGATAAGACCATGCAATAAAATATGAAATAAAAGGCATAGAGGAATGGGATAGTTGTGCATACCAAAAGAAAACAAAGGTCAAGGCTCAACAATAATGCAAGACAAACGATGTGTTTCTTTAAGCACACTAACAAAATTAATCGATGCTTCTTTAACATTGAACATTCAATCAATATCTTAGAATATAAATAAGAATTTACTTTCTTTTCTTCTTATATATATATATATATATATATATATATATATATATATATATATATATATATATATATATATATATATATATATATATATATATATATATATATATATCAACCTACATTTTTATATGTTTTAAGTATTTGCACTAACTAGCTTTTGTTAAAGTAAGGTTATATGATCAATGAAAATATTTGAGAAGAGATTTAAGATGAAAATAACTATAAAATATAATGATTATGGAACAAATTATAACTCATTTATTTTCTAATATTATAATCTTGACAAGTGCAAGCATTACTTACTTGAAAGAAAAATTATAATAATTTATGAACAACTTTGGTGACTAATTATTTTTCTCTTTGTTAATAATCTTGGCCTATATAACATCTATTATGACTCATATAAGTGATCCTCCTAACCTAAATACTCATTAATGGTACAAGCACATTGCACATAAAGTGAAAACCACTAATATTGATGTAGGTACGCTCTGCTACCACTAACAAAGGTATGCTTTGATACCACTAATGAAGGTACACTTTGCTACCACTGACAAAGGTATGCTCTGATACCACTGATGTAGGGCTGCACACCCTTACAAATTCACAACCAAAAATGCAACAATATGGAGATAGAGAGATGACAAAAATGCTTCATAAAGCATCCATTAATACTTGAAAATTCCTTACAATATTCTCCACATGGAAGAACTTCAAATTCTCACAATATAAGAGAGATTGTCTTGAAGACTTCTACTTCTTGAGCTTCCTTACTAGAGATTACATTCCAAGAGCTTATACAAGAAATCACATTTGAAGAGCTTGATTACAAATGAACATAAGCCTTCCTTAAATAGGCACTTACCACCCAAGGCATGATTTATCCACAACATTCTAGAATTTCCACAACCTTCTACAATATCTACAACTTTTTAGAAGTTCCACCTAAATACAACTAAGTACCACTATGTGGCCCAATTAGAAAATTAAATTTCCTTTATGGATCACAACAAATATTAAATGCATGATTTAAGGAACTTTCCACAAACTTCTAAGATGCCACCTACATACCTCGATTAATAGAATGACAACTATTTTAAAAATTTTTCTATTTATGCCACCTATGCATCTTGAAAATAGAAATTCCTCTTTTCTCTCTTTTTTTTTTTTCTATTTTTCAATTTTTTATTATTTTCTTTCTATTTTCATCACTTTCTCTCTCCTCCACAATTTTTTTTTTTAATAATTTAATTTTTCCATGCAAGCTGCTCCTGCATTAGACTCCCCTGGTAGATATAAAAGTGTGTCCCACACTTTGACGCCAAAAGAAAGATATAAAACCATCTTCATCTTCACTAAAGGCTTCCACCTCAATAGGGACAAGAAAACCAACATGCAAATCTTCCACATTTTTGTTTTTATATGCTATCCAAATTCACATTACATTGCACCATGATTCTTAATAGAAATCAGATTTACTACTTGACTTTATAGATAAAAATATTGAAGCAAGATTAGAATAGCTTTGAAATCTACCTCAATCCAAGATTTCTACAACTTATAACCAAATTTCTTACCGCTCATAGAAAACTTCAGCACCTCATTCCCCTATCTTGACTGCAAATTCTTTTGAGAATAGAGACACAAAAAATATTTCCTTTCCTCCCTCAAATAGCTAGATAGGTTTTTTCTCTCCTCTTAGTTAATACCCATACACTAAAGTATTCTCCAACATCTACACAAAAATAATCTTCCAATCTCCCAACTCATGCTATTTCTTCAACCCCTTTTACTAATACAAGTTTTTAAATATAAATTATCTTCATACTTCCTATATGCTTCTCTCTTTTATGCAAATGAAAGAGCCTTTATTACCCACCACACTTTGCCCACTTCTGAATTTTCCTTTTAAAAAAATGATGTTTCTATCTTCATAAAAACTTTCTTTTTCTCCACTATGTTTTGTTCTTCTTTCCATAAATCTACGTTTTCTATTGGAGTTCTTTTCCTTTTAAAATATTGTTTCTAATCTCATCTTAATAAATTGATATAGCATTTATACAATTTCTCCATCCATTATTTTTAAATTTTTATATGAGGTCTTTGAATACGATATCAATGTTTACTCTATTCCCACCCAAATATATTTATTAATGTTTCTAATATTCACACTAATAATAATAATAATATAATCTTTGATTAAAAATTTTAGTTATCAGATAATGATATTAATTATAATACTAATATTGATAATGATAATGATAATGATAGTAATATGCTCCCTCATCTTACATAACTCTCGTTTATACTATTGTCATATACTAATCCATTTAATCAACATACTTATTATTCTTTAGCTAACCATGGTATCACCCTTAATATGGTTTCTTCCTCTATTAATGATGATGTTTCTAATTAATTTAGATTCTTATTAAATTTACTAATGTTACCCAAATTGATAAAATTAATTTTATCATTACTTCCTTGGAATTTCTTTATAATATTTCATGTTTCTATTATTTTGATCACTAATATTATTTTCCATTGTTTTGTATAGGTCACTCACATTTCCCTTCTTTTCTATTGGTAGAGGAAAATGGGTGCAAGAGACAAAATGGTAAGCGAAAGCTCAAAATATTAAAAATGTAAGAAAATAATGTGCAAGACATGACATGAAAAGAAATACCAAATCAAAACAAGGGTAGTAGGGGTCTAAATATCATCTCCACTAACCATTGATTTTCCACTAAGAGATGACACACTCAATCCTTCCAATTTAGGGAAATATGCATGCTAGCTACAACTACATCAAAAAGTTGAAACAAATATATATACAAATCTCTAAATATTAAGATAGTATGATCATATACACATCCTCCATAAGGTTAGTATTGTTAGTACAAGATATATATAAAATAAACATATATATGAAGAAAGGAACCAATACAATATCCAAACAAATGATAATTAATTTTAAGACAAGTAGCATCATAAAGTAAACAAAGAAATTCATAATCTTAATTCCCATATATAATTGCAGAAATATCTAATTAATTCTAATTCATGATAAATTTTATAGTCATTTATTGATCTAGAGTCTACATTATGAAATCAAAACCATAGAAATAGAACATCTCTAAGATTAACATATAATATCAAACCATAATAAGTCACAAAAACCCAACTAATTTTCAACCATGAAATCCTAAGTAATTAATAGGATCCTATCATACTGTAATCTCACCATTAAGAGAATCACCATGAGTCTAAGAATATCACATGATGTAAATATCAATAGTGTGTCTAGTGTCATCAATATAAGTATCATCTAGTGTCTATCTCATGTACATAAAATAAATATCTAAATAATTGAGACAAAATAGAGGGGTATTGCTACAAGGAGAGGAATCACATTGGATATAAAAAGAATATTTGTTGGTTGTGTATTTTTTATCAAAATTTAAATTATGTGTGAGAAATTATGAGTCAAGGTGATAGATTGGTGACATAATTTGTCTGGGTTTTGAGTTGTGAGTTTGAAAAAGATGGAAATGGAGAAGTAGTTTGGATAGATTTGCATGTGGTTTTGAGATAACAAAATGAAGGAAATGAAGTATTAGTTGGATCAGTGTTTTCTATTATAGATTTATATTTAAAATTTACAACTAAATAAGCTAAGGTAAAAACCAAATTAGATCTCTCATAGGATTCTAAAATCCAAATCGATTGGGACTTTGTTTTGACATGAAATGCAATACATAATGTAAGACACATACTCTATATTTTTCCAAGAGATTCTAAACTAGGCCGTAAAATTTGATAAACTATTAAAAACTAGACTATTGGGACTACATAAGTATTTGAAATTCAATCTAAACATTTTTTAGGAAATCTCAACACTAACTAGAAAGGTAATTTTATTTCCTTAGAGGACATCATTGCAAGGTTTCGGGTTTGTACTAGATTTATCAAATATAATGCCATGTATTGCAAGTATAATTTTTTTAATAGATTTTGTTCTAATTTTAGAATACATCTATCATATTCATCCCCTTACTATGCTCAAGGTAATGGAGAGGCTGAATCAAATGGCAAAGGTTTTTTGAAGATCATTAGAAGGATACTTGAAAATAACAAGAAGTCACTTGACTCAAAATTGAGATCAATTGTTGGAAGTCTAATGGGAAAGTAAGATACAGAGAGGGTGGGGGGGAGGGTGAATCAAGATATATAAAATTTAACCTTTCAAATAGTTATTCAATCTGATAACTTCACCATAAACCCTCATCTCAATAATATCATAAATCAGATAAGTATTTATTGCAATGATGTATTAAATCTAACTATTAATCACATCCATAAAAATGAAAGTAAATGATTAACACATGACACAAATATTTTACTTACCTAGAAGCCTCCAAGGTGAATGTAAAACTAGGGTGGGAATGACACCCACAAATCTTCATTACTACAACAACAAAAAATGTCTATTAGGGTCATTAATTTGATCACTTTTGATGATCTACCTTGTGAGAAGTCTACCTTGTTAAGAGATTACAAGAATTACTTAGTCTACCTTGATTCACTTTGCTAAAATATATCAGTACCTAATCCTTAAGTTTGCATTTAATATATAGATCATAGATCTCCTCTTTCCAACACTAATCCTTTCCTTGATTTGATATAACTTTGTTTGACTTTTCATTCCCTTTGGATTGCCTAGTCACTCTATCTAATTCACCTTCAAACTTCACTTCTAGCATCCAAACTTAGCTTCTCTCACACTCATATGAAATAAGGGTTTATATCCTTCTTTTATAACCAACTGTTAAAGTTTCTAAATCAAGTTTCTTATACTTTCCATATTTCTAGATTGGATATTCACTATGCATAGGTATTAATGGTCTTCAAAAAAAAATGTAATCATCTCCTTAGATGACTCTATGATCATTAAATCATGCATACAAGTTGATTAAAATGGTTTACCTTAGTGTTTGTGCCATTCAAATAAAAATATACCAAAATTGGCTTGCTTGGCACATGAACACTTTGATGCTCAGTATTAACTAATATCCATGTTGCCCTCAACCTCTTATCTTCTCAAAACATACTATATGACTTAGGGTGAATTGAATTTGAATAGCTCAACTTATATATCATTCTAATCAATTGAGCTTTTTAGGAGTACTTGATGTCCATAGAATTAGACTTACTTGACAATATTAGTATAGTTCAAATTCAACCAAAATAAGAACATGTCAAATACACAATGTTCAACCTTCATAGGAAGGCTCACTTGTAGTGATGACCAATCAACTCTACCATATGAATGACTACGTGTTTAACACTAATAGAAAACAAGACTTAGGGATCAATAATCTCCCTCTTTGACATTAGTGGCAAAAACACTTGGTCATGACCAAACATTACATCCAAAACTAAAAATACTACTCCCCCTTAGACTATGACTCAATCTTCATAAATAATTCAATAAATACAACATATATACATGACTTTTAACATACTCTAACTTAAAAAATGAGTATACATGACAAAATTTTAAAAATTATATACACACTTTACATTCTTTCCATGCATACCTTTGATCATATCCATATCCATGTCCCCCTTTTTGGTCACTCATGACTATTAGGGTGATGGGATCAAACTGTATTTGTCCAAAATGGTTTGTGAATCTATATAATTAATTGCTAATGCATTTCCCAACTTGTTCTAATAGATTCCAAAACTTGAACTTTGATTTCTAGCTGAGCAACTAGATTAGTTAGACTATCAACCATAAAGAGGTGTAAATCCTTTTAAGCTATCTCCTTGGCTAAAGTTAAATCTCTCTGCATAACCTCTAAATGAGGCATCAACATTGACTAAATTGATATAACTTTTTCTCTTATCCTACCATTTTTAGCTTGTTATTCAGTTAATCTTCCCTGCATAAATATCAATCTATTATAATGAATAGAATTTGAACTTGCATCCATGGTTAGAGAATGTCCTATTGATTTCACATATAATTGAAGTTTCTCAAATATATCCTGAATATCCTTTTTAAATCTTGGTATATAACATAATTTATTATGTACAAAGTTTGGATATTCTTTATAACTCATCCTAAATTATTTGATAAGGTTAGACAGTTCAAATTTCCTTATGGAAACTTTACTTGACACTTTCTCCAAAAATTTCTTCTCAAATTTTTTCTTAGACCACTGCATTAGCTTTTCATTGGCCTCAATGCCATCATTATTCATCTTTTCTACAATATGAACTAATTGTACCATAATAGGGGCTTTTTCATCAACATCATTGATATCATAAGAATCAACAAAGATATATTTAATCTAATATAGTATCTATTTCTATTGATGCCCCCTTCTCAATTCTTCTTGTCTTATCCTCCTTTCCAATAGTTCTTGCAAGGTTTGCATCTATTCATAATTTATATTATCAATGTCATACTTTGGAATCACTATAACTTAATCAAGTATTACTAGCTTGTTAGGTAATCTAGCCTTCTTCTTCAACATTTTCTTCTTCTTAGACTCTAGTGTGCTATTGGTTGACAAGGATATGACAGAGAGTGTGATGAGACATCCAAATTCAATCTCTTCATCTCTTAGGCTCCACCAATGTAAATTCATATTGGAATGTTTAGAACAACTTGGGCCAGGGGGTGTGAATCATTTATCTGAGGTCCAAATGTACAAATAAAACTTTTTAGTACTTCAACTTATACTTATGCATGCATTGATCATTCAATATCTTAAACTTTTGCATATGGTTGTCCTAGGTCAAAATTACTTTGCAAAACTATAAACATGGAATACCATAAAATCAATCAGACATTTTGACACAAGGATTTTACATGGAAACCCAATTTGGGAAAAACTACTAGTAACATGCTACCAATTTTTACTCTTCTAAAGTGAGTCCTGTAAGGAGCCAACCCTCTTAAAGGTTACAATGCACACTATTAAATATGACTTAGTTAAAGGATTTCAATAACCCTATTAGGAGTGAGCCTTATTAGAGGACTTTAGAACATTCTATTAGAATGTCACCATATTAAAGGATTTACTCATGAATGTTAGGTCAACCTTAGTCCAAAGGACTTATCTAGATTGATACAATCATTAGAGAGAAACAACATGACTTGATATGATAAAAAAAAAACTCACATGTAGATTGTAGATCTCACATTCAGTCCTCCATTCTTCTTGGTAGTCATCTTCTTAATCTCAAATAGCCTTTTCACCCTTCAAGCCTTCATCCCTTAAGACTTCTTTCTTAATAAGCCAACTAAAGACTATTTCATTTAGCCACCATATGAAGCAACACCCTAAACTTCTTATCTTTCTCAAGTTCACACTCTCCACTTTTTGCTTCTAGCCTATTATCTCCTTATATGGAGAATTTAGGTCTTTTTCCTCTTAACCAAAATCATCCCTTTTAGGGTTAGGTTAAATTCATTGAATCTTCCCATATTTCTATTTTATTCCCTCTAGAAACTTTCTTTACAATCCTCTTTGAATTCATCTTAAATGGTTTATCTTGAATTTTTTTCCACCAGCTCATCATAGTAATCTTCCACATGCTTCAAACAATTCAAGAAATCAACTTTATTGGCTTAGATTTGTCAAATCTTTGATCAAACTCATTTTACTGTCACTCACCAATAACAAGTTGTTTGCTTAACAAACACTATCTTTTGATGCTTAATCAACACTGCTCAACATACACTAACTTTTGCTTGGTCACTACTACCATCTTCTAACACTCGGTACATACTAAACTTACTTCTCAGCTTCAACTAACCTTTTTTTTGGCCTGCATTGACTTGCTTGACTTTGACTATTATCTTGATCAGTCTTGATAGACACATTTATTTTCCTAGCCTTCTTCTATTCTTTTCTCAAGTATCCTTTCATTATAGCCTTAAGTAGATAAAAAATACACTATATCATCAAAGTCTTGCTTGATCTTAGTGCTCCATTTATACACCATATAACTCAACATTTATTAGGTTCTCTTGTTATCTTTTCTTTTCAAATCCTCTTCATCAATAAATCAAATGATAGCATTTAGACCAATGTAAGCAATTCTCTCACCAACAAGTAATAGGTTTAACATTAGTGACAAACTAATGATTGTTCCATGATAGGTTTCATCAATCTTCTTCATTTCATCACTCTCCCTCTTTGGCATTGATGGAAAACCAATACCAACAAAAAATGCCAAAAAGAAACTTAATGAAATATCTCCCTTTATCAATATGTGTGCCTTCCTTTGTATACTCTAATCTCTTCCTCAAATTTCTCCCTCATATGGTCTTGTCCCTCTTTGACAATCTTTCTCCTTCCTTCTCTGATCTGATCTCTTTGATATCTCCCTCTATACATTCTTAGTAAACTCTCCCTCTTTGACAATAATTTTAAAGACTTCTCATATATACATGTAGATATAATCAATTTAGGTTATTTCTTTGTCACCTTGCATGTGACTGTAAATCTTCTATTTTTAGCTCCTTTCTTACTTCAAGCAAGTCCTAAAGTAAGATCCACTACATCAAGTTGTAAAATATGTTCTTCAACTCAAATGATGCAGGGAACTACTCTTACTTCTTTAGTAGCTTTGGATAGGGGTATCACCCTTAGTTTACCTCTAAGATATTCATATGCATCCTTAGGTAAAGCCTTTGTGAATATATCAACTATCTTTTCTTTTGTATTCACATATTTCATTCTCACTTCTTTGTCTTGAACCAATTTCTCTCAAGTAATGATACTTGATTGAAATGTAATTTTTCTTTTTATGCATCACAAGGTTCTTAGATATGTTTATAGCACTTGTATTGTCATAGTAGAGTACCACAGGTTTAGTTATTTCTTCCTTTATACCTTTGAGTAACTATTTAATCTATTGGTGTAAATAAATATTTACTTATTACACTTACTTAAGTTTACTTAGGTTAATGCATTAGTTTATTTAATTTGCATTATTTTATTAGTGAGACACTTAGGAGTTTGTGCACTCTTGTGAGTTGTCTTGATGACATCACAAGGTGTTTGCACCTCTTTTAAGCACATGTTGTCTACAACACAGGCATCTTCTACACACATATTAAACTTTGTCATTCTTATCCACTCATCTAGAATGTTGGATAAGGTGCTTAGTTTTCTTATCTTTTGGTTGTTTCTAGAGACATTCTAGGTGCTTCCTGAGAGGCCTTTATATACAGACACTCCTAGTGTACTCTTAATCATGGCATATTGAATATATTGTCATTCTAATCATACTCTCTCTCTTTGGTATACTGTGTGCTTATGTTTGAGTTCTTAGTTCTTGGGTGAATTTTTTCCTTAGGAAAATTCTTACATGGTATCAGAGCAACTTGGAGATTTTCTCATCACATAGCCATTCGAGACTACGCTTACTTCATCACCTCAACTCAAATCCAAAGTGCTATAGAAATTGAGAGCATCTAGTATCAGATCTGACCTTGCCATTGTGTTGAGAATGCTGAACCGGTGAAAGTCAACTATAAACTCAGCTATCTTGGCCCAAATTCGACCATGAGGCAAATTTTTTTTGCAAATCAAAACCCGGAGGCCCCGATTTGCAGTTCAGGTATGGTCATTTTTCGCAAATTCAATTGATTTATTTCAAATCTGCAATTTTATTATTTCTCTGCTATTTATTTTCCATCAGATTATTTGCAAAAATTTGGAGAAATTTTTTTTAGCAGACCCGGGCAGTGACACCTCGGATCTACCATGTGGAGGTTTTAATTATTTGGTCATAGGAGAGGTTATTTTTTATCCCAAAATCACTAAATTTCATGGCTATGCATAGGGTTAGCTCAATTCAATATCAGTGATAACCCTCCTCAATTGATGGCTAGATTAAACATTCTGGCATAGACCCACCAGCGCCGCCCCAACATCTCTAGTGGCTTAGCTTTATTTGGTAACTTGCAGCATTTTCTATATAAAAAGAATGAGTTTACTTCCCATAGTTGATGTGGGATATTTCCTACAATCTTTGGTGGCATTTTTTAGTACTCTAGTGTCATGCATGCGATATCTTGGTGCGGTCAATAGTCTCCGCCGTGTCTTCCATTTCTGACCCACGGGATTGACACAGTAGAAAGATCTTGATGAAATCATAGACTATTAAATCTACCATAGATGCTTTTCAAATCCCAACATCCTACCCGTGCATTTATTTTTTGGTGTTGGCTTTAGAGTTTTTGGCGGTGCCCTACATCACAATATTCCTACATAGCAAACTTTCTCTGATAGCAATGATAGTCTCTCCGAACTCCTGTGGTCTTTTGACACCTTTTTTCATTCCTACCTGTGAACACATATTATAGTGAATTTTTTATTTTTTTTGGTACCCTGTTTGCAAATTATAGTCACAAGTTGCAATAAACCTTTGCCTGCTCGCTACCACGTCCTTCCTACACACAGACACACGTCAGCTAGCAACTGTCTAGACTGCCACATGTATAGACTACTCAACACATCAATAAGCTCTTGGTATTGCCCATGTCAACCACATGGACAGCTAGCTTTTTTGACCCATCACTGTACAAATTTTGACACGTGTATTGGCCATATAGTATAAATGCTGACTCATCCTACCACGTCACCCCAAGGCGTCCATTTTTTGCTAACATCATCATTTTCTGAGTTTAAAATTGATGAATATTTGATCATAATTTCCAATCATTTTACAACTATAGTGACACCCATTTGACCATCAAATTTGGACTCGCAATTTTTGATCCAGACCCCTCTTCAGATTGCATTTCAGTTTGGCAACCTGACTTTGCGAGCCCATATCTCAGACATCCAAACTCCAATTTAGGTGCAATATTTTTTGAAATTGGGTAGAATTTCTTGAATTTTTTAGTGGAGGTGTTGTTTTTTAATTTTGGTACACAAATTTTGCAAAAATTGCATTTTTTGGTGACTATACCTACATAATCTTGCATTTTGCAACTTCAGAAGCTCCGTACAGGTACATCTAATCACTTTTTCAAGGTCTAATTTTTTTTTTAAAGTGTGTATTTTTTTTTCTACTTTCTAGATCTAAAGTAATATTCTAGGGTTGTGTGGACCATTTTCTCACTTTTAGAATTAGGCCTTCTTTGGCATTGTAAAGCTTTGATTCTTTCTCAGAATTGTTGTAAATTTGAGCTATGGTGCTTAAGTGATAGATCTCAGCCTCATAAGGTAGTTGTAAAAGAAAAATTAGAAAGTCCACTTTGTTCATTTTGACAAGTGGCCCATTGTAATGCACTACTTATAAAGTGCCAACAACATCTTTTTTGGGGGGGTCTTTTGATTGAGTGAAAAACGGGGGGGGGGTGTATTGTGTTTTTGTGTCTCTATTTTGTGCTCTTTTCATTTTTATATCATGGGTTTTAAATGTCCTCCTCTAACTTCACGCAACTATTCTACATGGAAAGATATTGCATGGAGTAGATTAATGGAAAAAGGATATAGTCTATATGTTGATGGTACAATTACCAAACCTACTGATTCTAAAGAATCATTGATTAGCAAAATCAAGATCGACAGGCTTTAGGTGTTATCAAGAGTTGTGTATAAGGGGATCTTCTCTTCCATATTAAAAATTGTTTAGAATCTAAAGAAGCGTGGGATAAACTTGAACAGTTCTATGGTAAGGTGGATGAAGAAAAGGGATTTCAGATTGAGGATGATCTACTTCTCTTGGATCCTAAGAATTATGACACAATTCAAGATTACATCATCAAAGTCAATGAGTATAAGGCACTTCTTAAAGATTGTGGAAACCCGATGAAGGATGACAATTTGATTCATCACATCTTGAAGAAGCTACCTTCTGAGTACACCAAATTTGTTTCAAGTTTTAATACTCACAAGTTGACCATGGGATCTTCTTACCAAAATCCTTCCTTTGATGGATTTGTAGACATTTTTGATTGTTGAACAATCTCACTTGGTATATTTTGGACTTCTCAAGTCATCTAAGACCAAAGCCTTCGTGGGTAGTGATGATCAAAAATCAAGTCAAGGGGGGATAAGCAACAACAAGAAGAAGTAGTGCAAGTAGAAATCACAATCTGAGACACAACAATCCTCCTCTCAACAAGGCGATTCTTCTCCAAACAAAAAGGGAAGTAATGAAAAGAAGGAAAAGCTTTTTTGTGCATACTGCAAAAAGTCAAATCATGATGAGCATCATTTCAAGACAAAAAGAATCAATGAGTTAGAAAATCTACTCAAGAAGAACAAGATTCAAGTGCCAGGTACTGCCAAGGATTCAAGTCCAACCTCTTCAAAAGGTAAAGGTCAAGCACTTATGGCAAACTCAAGTTCTTCTTTGGAATGGATACTTGACTCAGGTGCCTCCTATCATATGGGTTCTTCAAAGGAAGACTTTTCCTCATTGAAGTAGTTAAAGGTACCACACATCTTCATCGGAGATGATGCTAAGATGGAAGTTGAAGGGAAAGGATATGTGGAAATGGAAAATGGGGAATTCAAAGATGTACTCTACATTCCAAATCTTAGCTCCAATCTCCAATCAATTTACCAAATCACTCACCTTGGAGATGGTCATAAGGTTGAGTTCCTTCTAGATTTAGTGATGTTGTGAAGTCTACAAGATGATTCATTGGTTGCACTGGGGAAAGTCAATGATGACAAGAGGCTTTATTACTTCTCCCACTTTGTGCCTAAGAGTCCTTCTCAATCCTTGTTGACTCACTCTACTTCAAACATCAACTTATGGCATGAGTGGTTTGGTCACCTTGACTTTTTCTCTCTTCAGCAACTTTGCTCAAAACACATGGTCAAAGGTCTACCTAATATCAACTTTTCTAAGGGAGAATGTTCATCTTGTTTAGTGGATATGAATCTCAAGGAGAAGTATGATAAAGGGAAGTCTTCTCAAGCTCCAGTTGTTCTTCAGCTAGTTCACATGGTATTAGCAAGACCCTTTGTAGTGACTTTAGGCAACCCAGGCTGCTACATACTCACATTTGTTGATGAATTTTTGAGATTCACTTGGGTCTTCTTTCTTCATCATAAGAATGAAGTGGTTGATAAGCTTCAAGATTTTAAGACTCATGTTGAACACAAGTCAAGGAAATCCATCAAGGTACTAAGGGTGGACAATGAGAACATATATGTTGATAGAAGACGTAAGAACTTTTACAGAATTGAGGGGATTGATCTTCAGAACTCACTAGCATTTAGTCCACACAAGATAGATGTTGTAGCTATGAGGATTAGGACTCTCAAGACCATGGAAAGTTTCTTGATTAAGGCCAAGTCTCTTGATCCTACACTTGAAGTTGAAGCCATTAGCAGTGGTACTCACATACTTAACATATCTCCTCATCTAGCCTTAGATGGAAAGACTCCCTTTGAGGCATGGTATGGCAAAAAAATGGTTGTGAGTCACTTTAGAGTCTTCAGTTGTCTAGCATGGGCTAACCTATCTTCCAGGAGTTGCAAGGCACTGACACCTAGGTCTTGTACCTTCATCAATTATGAAGATAATGTGAAGGCTTACAGATTGATGGATCATCTAGAGACTCATGAGATCTTTGTGGAGAAGGATATTCATTTTGAGGAGAGTTCACCCAACTTATCCTCAAATAATCTCCGCACATCATACATAGTGGAAACTGATAGTGACACCAGTGATAGTGCTTCAACAGGTTTAGACACATGAGGTTCTATCAACAGTTGCAGTGAGAGGTCACATCAGTCTAGTACACATGCTTATATTGCCATAGCGAAAGGTCCAACACAACATGGTACATCTCGTCTTCCACCTTCAACTTCAGTTGACTTGGGAGATAGACTTGAGGACTTACATCTTCTCATTAATGAAGGTGATCCTTCTATAGTTGTTGCAAGGGCTCACTCTGACCCTCATGTCCATTCTCTACATGATCAATCTTTATAGGTTGGCATGATTGTGGATCCTTATGAACAACAATTAGTGGAGGTCTCTTTATCAGTTGAGGAGAAAAATGGTTTAGTGGAACAAGTTCAACAGACATCCTTGATTGATTTGCATTCATTCTTTTTAGTACAGTTGGAAGGAGTGAACTTCAGCATTAGTACAGGGATACTTGAGTTGGTTTTAGGGCCAACACACATCTTCAGGAGTGTACCTTTTCCTTTGTTTCTTCTCAAGGAGAGGAACACCATTCTGCATTCTTTGACCAACTTCTTCATTGGAGCAACTTTCACTTGTTGGCCTTCTTCTTTTGGGGGGGGGGGGGGGGAGCCTATTCTGTCTCTCTTCCTTCTCTCATTCTCTTATGTATATACTAGATGTATGTCATCATGGGGGGGTCTTGGTTACTCCATCCATCAATGCATCCTTATTTATCCTTCTTTTTGGGGGAGGGTTTTTCCCATGAGGTTTTCCCTCTTTCCCTTCTTTATGAGAGAATTTCATCTTCATTATGTACATGGGTACCTAATATGGCCTAGTAGCCAGGACCCATTTTGCATCTTCATATAGTTTTGTAAGCTTAAGGGCATTCTCCTAAGTTGCACTTAAGGGGGGGTGTTGGTGTAAATAAGTATTTACATATTATACTTACTTAATTTTACTTAGGTTAATGCATTAGTTTATTTAATTTACATTATTTTATTAGTGAGACACTTAGGAGTTTGTGCACTCTTGTGAGTTGTCTTGATGACATCACAAGGGGTATGCACCTCTTTTAAGCACAAGTTCTCTACAACACAGGAATCTTCTACACACATATGACACTTTTTTATTCTTATCCATTCATCTAGAATGTTGGATAAAGTGCTTAGCTGTCTTATCTTCTAGTTATTTCTAGAGACATTCTAGGTGCTTCTTGAGAGGCTTTTATATACAAGCACTCCTAGTGTACTCTCAATCATGGCATATTGAATACATTGTCATTCTGATCATACTCTCTCTCTTTGGTCGACTTTGTGCTTATGTTTGAGTTCTTAGTTCCTGGGTGAATTTTTCCCTTAGGCAAATTCTTACATAATTTATACCACATTTGTGCACTTTACAATAGCAACCACATATTTAGATTCAATAGTAGATTAAGATATATAATTTTGTTTCTTGCTGGTCCAAGTAATCAATTTTTTTCCTAAGAAAAATGCTCCACCACTCTAGCCCAATCAACATCTACATAGGCTCTCAATTCAAACTTGTCATTTTATTATAGTATAGGCCATAGTATTATGTTCCTTTCAAGTATCTCATAATCCTTTTAACAACCATTAAATGATTCTCCTTAGGATTTGTAGAAAATATTACAACAATCCCAATAGCTAGTGCAATGTCAGGTCTATTATGAACTACATATTACAATTTTCCAATCATAGACCTGTTTAATGTTTGATTTACCTCAACAAAATCATCAATTTGGATAATTTGTGTTTTGTTACAATAGGAGTAACTAGTTTTGAATCCTTCATACCAAAAGTTTTCAATATTTTCTTCACATACTTGGATTGAGTAATGTAAATACTATGTTTTATCTTATATACTTGTAATCCAACAAAGAGCTTTATTTCTCCAAACATAGACATCTCAAATTCTTTCATCATTTCATTCATAAATGTCTTACACAATTCATTTTTTCCTCCATATATGATATCATCAACACATATTTCAGCTAGTAAAATTCCTTTACCTCCTTCTATCTTCAAGTAGAGTTTATTGTTGTCATCAATCTTCTAAAAATCAATATTTACAAGATAGTTATGTAATCTTTTATGCCATTATCTAAGAGTTTACTTCAAACAATATAAAGCTTTGTGCAATCTATACACCATGTTCTTATTTTTTGGATGAAAAAACTTCAAGTTGTTCAACATAAACCTCCTCTTCTAGAATACCATTCAGAAATGTTGACTTAACATCCATTTCATAGACTTTAAAACCTTTGTAAAAAGAGCAAGCAAGAAGAGTTCTTACTCCTTCCAATCTTGCAACTAGGGAAACTATTTATCCATAGTCAATTCCCTCTTCTTGTGCATATCCTTTGCAAACTAATATTTCCTTATTCCTTGTAACTTCACCATTTTTATGCATCTTCTTTCTATACACCCTCTTGGTTCCAATAGCATTCTTGTTCTCAGGTCTAGGTACTAGTATCTATAATGCCCCACCAAGGGATCCAAAAGAATTAACCCAAATTTAACTAAGTTTGTCAAACAATTTATTTTTTAAAACAAGAAAGATAAACCATTCATATCAAACACATAGTAGCGGAAGTAATAACATACATGCAACTAAAAACATACATAATAGATTACATTCCTTAAGGATCCCAAGATGTTGAGTCACATTTAAACTAATTAATACTAAGACTAACAACCACCACATCGACATGAAAGAATAATGAAAAGTCCAAAGTCTATACTATACATTTGTTTCGAATGCCCCTTGGCAAATGAAATCCAAAATACTCAATCATCCACTATACATGTCATAGGGTATGAAAGGCTTAAAAGATTAAACATACATAAAAATAAAGATGCATCATCCTCATTGAATCCATGATACAAGTGCTACAAAGTAAATGAAACTATTAACATACATGATACATCCATCCATCAATAAAGATATAACAACCATTGTAAAAGATAACCATCCATCATAAAACACAACTAACTAAGTGTGCAGTTCCTCCCAACTGTCAATAGCATCATTAGATCATCATGGGCCCTAGCCATCCCTCTATGTGTAACATCCCAAATCACCAAAGAGATCATCAGTATTAACATAGTAGAGATGTCACTCCTAAAACATACTACATCATATGCAAAAAGAAATCTAACATGCAAGAATAAAACATAAGATGATCCTACAAAGTAGACAACATCATCTATCACATTCTAATCACCAATATAAAGAAACATGTCAATAAATAACATCCATCAAAAGATCCAAGAATGGAATGAAGATAGATGCCAACAAGGAATGCATCAGCCACAGTGTTTTAGATAGATCTCAAATGGTAAGAATGAAAAAGCACTACCACTCAACCATGTGGAACCTAAATGGTCCACTCCCACCATGCTAAGGAGATAATCACAAGTCCTATACAGGTTATCAATCACATAGCACAAATACTCTCTAAGTCCAAGAATCCTAAAAGTATACTAACTAAAAGGTTCCAATAACAAAATGACATCTAATCCTAGAGGCACAATAAAGACACGTAGGAAACCTACTATGTAAGTGGGAAAGTGTCATCGCATAGATCATGCTAGAGTTATCTTGGTAGTCTCTCAATAGACTGTGGCCCCCTAGTGATCCCTATGTAGCCACTAGTATCCTCTCATACTAACAAGGCATACTACAGAATGCAAGGTCGCAACCAAGTATTCTCTCTACTCTCATCCTAGTCTGTACTAGCACTCGAAGCATGGGCGAGAACAAACAATTATCTTATTAGGTTCATTTAATCCCCATTTAGTGTAATGTTTTCACTTATTAATACAACTTATAATGAGTTACCCTGGCAGCCACTTAGGGCCTCGACCCCCATTTCAAGTCACTTCTCAACACTACAAGTAGATAACCTACCCTAGGCTCAATAAAAGAAAAAATCCATAATCACATAAAATCACCCTATTCCTAAACAAGCGAGTGGAAAAATGCCAAAAGATAATCCACAATAAGAACATCAAATCCCCATGAGCAACTGAAAAAGCATCCATTGATAATCATGATCACAACAGTTCTCTATTAGCAACTGAAGGTATCAATGATAATCACAATATCCATATCAATGATAAATCACCATATCCATTGGTTCTCAATGAGCAACCAAAAAGGCATCTCAAAGAAAATAATACTAATTGAAGACTCCAAAATGGTTGAGGCAAAACATGTCACAACATGACAACATCAAGAAATAAATTGACACTTCAGTCCCATCATGGCGACTGGAAAGTAGTCCAAGGATAACTGATCGATGACTCAAAATGGTTAAGTCGAGTGTCTCAAATACATACACTTCAGCTTCACACAAGAAGACTGGAAAGCAATAACAATCAATAAATACAAACATCTCATAGAGCATGCCATCATATTACCATGGTTGGGTTTTAAAAAGATCGAGATCAAATAACATCAACATGCCATCACATTTTCATAAATCCCAAGCCTCTGGTAGACATCCTAACTAGTCAACACTCTAGGACCATCCAAACCCCAAACATGGATAGCATAAAGAACAAGATACAAACACATATTTTAGTTTGGTTTCACAATCACATGGTTAAGCTAAATATTAGGTTTCAGTTTTTGTTTTCCAGTACATTTTAAGTGTATACGATTTTTCATTTAATCTACAACTCAACCCATTTATCTTTTTGGAATAAAACATAGAATTATCCCTCTATTGTATTAAAATAGTTCTCTAAAATAATCATAAGATAATTATTTACTTATTTAAATCATTGAACTAGTTCCCATTGACTTTTAGATAAAATCATTCACATTATTCATAGCATTAAAATAATACTTATCAACTTTCAGATAATTAGTTTACAATTTCCTTTAAACACTTCAAGGACAATCATTTATTTAAAATAATCCTCATTGATGTTAAGTAAAATCAATATAATTAATAGTTCAATTATTTAATTCTACTAAATACTTATTAATATCTCTTTTCTTTTAATTTTCCCTCATTTAAAAATCCATCTACTAAAATTGACTATAATTAACTACACTTCTTTCTACTATTAACTAATCCTAATTAAATTAAATTTAATTAGATTAGTTAATAAATCATATAAAACATATGCATAATAACTAGATTCTATTTTAATTCAAACCCAAACCCAAATCAATTTCCAAATCTTGATTCTACTAAGGGAAGAATGCAATAATATTTTTAATTCCCATAACTAGATGAAACAATATGCATGCCCGAATTGCAAAATTGAAGATTCATTCATGGAGAATTATCCAAACAGTCATTTAGTACACACAATGAAGATAGGAAGAGAAAGAGAAAGCATAATAGAGTATGCAAAATAATCACGAGTGCCCACATGGACACTGATGCTAAATCACTATGCCTCAAAAAATTGTAGAGAAGCTCCTACACTTAGAACCTTCTCCGTTTCACAAATTCCTTCCTTGTCCAACATTTGCAATTCCTCCAAGAAATGAAACCCCCTTGAAGTGATTAGGAGTGCTTGTAGAAGCATAAGAGGATGTCCATACACACTAGGAGAGCTTGTATATAAAGTCCTCTTAGATGCATCTAGAATGTGTCTAGAAAGAACTAAGAGATAAGCATGACAACTAAGAACATAACTTCCACAATAAGAAGATAAACATGATGAGGTTTCTAGAATGTTGTAGACACCATTGTTAGCTTAAAGAATAAATTTGACAACTGAGTGTCAATACACTTAACCAAGATCAAGAATAGGTGCCGAGTGCAATAGATGCCGAGTAATCTTCAGGTGCCGAGTAAAGTGTAGGTTCCGAGTAAAGTGTAAATGCCGAGTAAAGTGTAGGTGCCGAGTAAAGTGTAAATGCCGAGTGAAGATTAGGTGTCGAGTAAAGTTTAGATGCCGAGTAACACAGTTTTGTGTAAGTGCCGAGTAACTCAGTAGAACAACATGTGTCGAGCAATAGAAATATTTCAGGAGCCGACTAATCCAGGATATCAGCATAAGAGTTTGGAATCGCACAAACTATGATGAAAACAATCTTTACAGCCGACATAAGGAAATCTCGAAGGATTTAATGATCAGATCGAATCTTTTATATTTCCTATGTAATTTGCATGCAGCCAATAAGAAAAATGATAAAGGCATGCAACCAATCAACAAAAGATAAGTATTAAGCGAAAATGAAGATTGAATATGGATCGTAGATCCAGACCTAACCCTAAATACTCAAATGTCTTTATAAGGAAGATGATATCTCATAGAGAAGATATGGTAGAGAAGGAGATGATGAAGATTATGATATAGAGGAGAAGATATAGAGTGGTTGATATACTATTTTCAGAAGTGAAAGATATCAGATCACAAAGGATCAAGATCAGACGAAGCAGAACAGAGCCAACATTCAGCAATCAAGGATTGTAAACTATCAGGTTCATTTTACCTAATACTTTCTAGCCATTGTATTAGCATGGAAATCCTATGGTGATAGGTTAGCTTAATAGCTATTTCATTGATCCTAGAGATAGGTGATTAAATCCTTTAACAGGGTGACACTTCATGTTAAGTGTTTGTAAATCCTCTAGCCAGGTCACTATTGATACAGTGTAAAGCCTTTAACAGGGAAAACCATCAGAAGTGGTTAAACAATATTGCTACAGTAATTTTTGTGGGTATCATCCCCACCCCAGTTTTACCTTCTTATTCCTGGAGGGTTTCTGGGTTACCAATTTCAGGTGTTATGTGTTATTGATGCATGTGTTAGTTTCATGTTTACTTAATGTATTTACATGCATGCAATTTATTTCCACATAAAAGTTTTATAGGAAAAATTTTAGTACTTTTGATTCACCCCCCCCTCTCATAAGTACTCTTTCCACATTTGAATATTCCAACAATTGGTATCAGAGCATTACCAGGTTCTCATAAGGAAAAGTTTAACAGCTTGGAGGAAAAGATCTAGGGATGGAAGCTTTCAAACTTGGAAAGATCATTGAAAATCAGGTGATAGATGTGCAACTTGCTCTGCATAGCTTGGAGGAATTTAGAATCAATTTGAGAAACTCATTAAAAAAAAGGAAAGATCTGGCCATAGCTGAGAATGATATACACTACAAGGAAATTGATACCACCAACATATTTTCCAACGGAGATACCAAAGAGTTTGATGCAGCAATAGCAGAACTGATGGAGAAAAAAAAAATTCAAGCAGAAGAGATTAGATCTCTCAAGATGGAACATGAATCACAGGCCATAATGATATGTGAAATTACAGAACAAAAGAAAAGAGCAGTTGATGATAAGGTCATGATGGAAAATGACAAAAGGAATCTTGCAAACAGACTTGAAGAAAAATGTACTGAACTGACAAGGATCTCAAACATGCAGATGGATACACTTGCTCAAATGATGAACCTTCATCATGAACTCAATGTGAAGGACATTGAGATCTCTAATCTGAAGATGCAGAATGAATAAATGTAGAATGAATTGAACAGAGAAAAAGAGGTAGCAGAAAATCTCAACAAGTCAAGTAAAGCCATCAAGTATTTTGAACAGTTGCTAAAAACTCCAAGATCTGCCCATGATACATCAGGACTTGGTTACAATAACACTGAAGTTGGAGAATCATCAAAAAGTGCTGAACAAAGAAGTGACAAAGGTAAGAATACTAAACCCACTTGTCATTATTGTAATAAGAAGGGACATACTGCTAATGTGTGCAGGAGCAGAAGATTCAATCAACCAAACACACCCAAGAGTAAGAGTTTCTGTCACAAGTGGAACATGCAAGGACATATGGCACAAGATTGCAGATCCAATTTCACAAGGACTTAGAGATTTGATGGACATTGTTATAATTGCAATAAGTATGGACATAGGGCATTTGAATGCAGATCAAAACCTATGTGGACATCAAATCAACCAGTAAAAATAGAAGGAAAAGAAAGTCATCATCATTGGGATTACAATACCAGGTATAGTTGTCATTATTGTCAAGAATATGGACATACACCACAGAACTGCATAAGAACACATTTCAGAGGGAACTACAAAAGATGGTTGAACCAAACCACATGTTTTAGTTGTCTGAAAACTGGTCATATCAGCAAAAACTGTCCTACAAGATCAAAGGCACCCAAGTCTGAAGAGAATAAAGGCAAAGAAAAGATTGATATTGAAAAGATAAGGGGGCAAATGAACAAGAATTGGAAAAAGAGAGATGAGTGCAATACATCAAGTGAAGGGATCACTTCACCCAATGGGTCAAGTGATCACACTTCATCAAACTAAGCATGAGAAGTGTATGGGATTGATATACAAAGTTATATCAGACATCAGTCCCAAGACAAAGAAGCAATTCGAAGTATAAATCTACATGAAACAAGATGTCAAGATGAAAACTAAATGTTGATGCCGAGCTACCTTTGGATATTGAGTCAAAACTCAAAAGAGATGCTGAGCTCCCAACAACGACCGAGCTGATAATCGATGTTGAGTTGAAAAACTCCAATAGAAGCTGAGTAGAAAGGAAATTTAGTAGATGCCGAGTTAGGTTGAAATTTCTTCAGAAGTCGAGTTGGCAGTTGAGCATTTAATGCGATGAAATCAGGGTATATTATCGCGATTTCAATCAATTTTTCGCATCGCGATCAAGAAGCAAAGCTGAAAAAGGAGTGGAGAAGATCAAGAAAAGTTCAAAAGCAATTCGTGAAAGATTCCAACAACGATCTCATCGATTCAAGGTATTTTTTCTTAAGTGCCGAGCTACGTAGGTCTCACAAACTTGTTTGAATTATAAAACCCTAATTTGGAAAACAATGGCATCCGGGTCACGAACCACCAAGGGTTTAGAAAGCCATGAAGTTCAGTTGGTCAGCAACAAAGTAAAACAACCTGAATTTAAGCCCATACCTGAAGTAGCATACAAGAATGATCCTACAGGTGCATTATCAGTTATTCCAGATAAATTTGTTATGGTAGAAGATGTTCGCAGATGCTAAAATTGTAAAAATGGTGCCATAGGAGACTTAGAAATTCATAATGCATATGATAAATTATGTGAAAACAAAATACTAAAAAATGAGTTTTCCATTGTAGAAAGAAAAGGATTAACCAAAACCCTAGCATTTCCGATTGTCTTCAAAATAGAATGGGTACGGATAGTTTTGAGCCAAATACATAACGAAGCTTTTTGGTTAGAGTCAGGGCCAGTAAAATTCACCAAGAAAATCATTCATAGGGTTACTGGTATTCCAACCCTAGATCGGCCAAAGACCCTACGAAGTGACAAAAGGGAAGTAATTGAGAGAAATACAGGTGCAAAATGGAACAATAGAGGGATGACTATAGACACAGTCACTAATCCTCTACTAGACTTTGTTGTAAGAATTATTTCACACAAATTCTATCAATCAAGCAGATTAAATAGTGTACCTTGTATAGCAGTTGATGTTGCATACAAGATAATAAAAAGGGATCACACTTATGATCTGGTAGAGCTCATGTTTCAACAGATTAATGAAAATCTAGGAGCTATAAGGAAGAGCAAAGGAGCTCAATGTAAATTTGGATCAGTTTTGATATGTATGTTTTTCTATTTGATGAAAGAATTTCCTTCTATAGTGAAAGTTAAATGGAATCCAGATAAAACAATTGTTGAACAAATTAATGGATACATTGAACAGATGGGTGAAATTTTTGATGCCCAAATGACTGGTTATTTTGAGGACTTCAAAAAGTCCATGAAACAAAGAATGAGAATTCCAGTTTCAATGACTGAGAAATATGAAAAAGATATTTGTTTTCTTGTAGATATAGATTATACTTATGTGCAAGCAGTTATACCTAGAATAAGATGGCTTAGGCCACTAGGATATGAACTTGATGTTGATCAAGCCTCTGCAACAATAACAGCCTTACTTGCAAAAGAAGTAGACAAAAATGCAAAAATCTTTGGAACTTATGATGTTGTCAAATCAAAGATAATAATAGAGTTGAAGACTGCTTCAGCAGTAAAGAAGAAAGAGAAAATGGTAAGACAAATCAAAAGAAAGTTTGGTGTAGAAGAAGAAGGGACAACAGAAGAAGAAGGAGATGACATTAAAAAAGAAGAAGAAGACAAACTTCAGGATCAGACTTAAGGGTCAAAAGGAGACAAAGAGGAAAGTGCTGAGGTTGAAGTAGCCAAGGAAGCACCAGTCAAGAAAAAGACCACAACTCCATCTGCTCCTAAATCCAAGGGGAGGAAAGTAGCTGCCCCAACACCAAAAAGACCAACCACAAGGGCCATGACTCAAAAAGCAAAAGAAGAGGCTAAAGGGAAGAAGAAAGACTCAAAGAAGACTACTGATGAGTCAAAGAAGAGGAAGTTCATTCCCCAGCCTGAAACAGATGAGGAGGAAACAAAGTCAGAAGACAACAGTCAATCTCAAGAGGTAAGACAAATACCCCAGATTGATGTTGATAAATTATGTACAGAAATTAGAAATAATGATTGCAAAGGATTAAAGAATCTGAATTTTTCTAAGCTCACCAAAGGAGAGAAAAATAAATTAGAGGAGTCTGTGTATGCTATGATGGCTGAATATAAGCACACACCTCTAGAATTAGATGACTCTATGCCGAGAGAACTGTATACAATCATAGAGGATAAATGGCATTTTTGTTTACAAATGGAAAAAGAAATAAGGGAGTCAACATTGGAAAGATTGTTGCCTGATTTGACTAGAGATCAAATAATAAATGCCATAAAAAGGCATAATAACAGATTCACTCCCAAGTATAGAGCATTCAGTATTCTACAGAATAAAATTGAAGAGGTAGTTACCAAATCCACAAGATTGTGGAAAATAGTTTACAAGAAGATTGAAGATGTATATAATGAGGAATATAAGGTAGAAGCAATTGCCAAGATAAAAGAAAAGAGAGCATCAGAAATAAAAGAGAAGAAACTAGTGGAGAAGGAGAGTAAAGGAGAAAAGGAAGGAGAGGCACTAAATGAGGAGAAAGAGGAAGATAAAGATACAGCTGAGCCACAAGATCAAAGTATGCAAGACATATAGGTATCTCCTCCTAGTCCTCCTCATGCCACCATCACACCTACAGATTTCATAAAAATAAAGGATGTTACAGAAATTTTAGTTCAAAACATCAATCCATTAACTGAAGAGGATTTGGAAATCCTTGACCAATCATTTTTAGTAGCAAAATTAAGTTCAAATCCTATATTGGTCAGTGTTGATGAATTACAAAATCTAGAAGTCAAAGAAAAAGCAAGGGTAAAAGCAAAAATGCCACCTTTGATCACACAAACTACTGGTATTCTATTCCTTCGACCACCACCTTCACCAAGTATAAGTACTGATACACTCCAAGTGCCAAGTACAGCAGCAGGGGAAACAAAAGAAAAATCTGAACAGCCACCAAGTTCAACCTCATCTAGCATTCAAAAAGGGGATACTCAAGCTGAAGAAAAAGAGACACAGAAAAAGGAGGAGATTGCAATACAAACACTGGTTGCATTACCCAAATCTGGGACTCCAACACAAAATCTTCAGCAGCCGAGCACAGATGGATTACAGCTGAAAATCAGAACACCAGGCTTGAGTTCATCAAAAGCAGTCAGGAGACTTCACTATGGAGTTCCTGAGCTTGATGAAGAAATTAAAATCCCATATTATGAATCTAGCACTCTTACAGAAGAAAAGATTAATGAAATTCAGAGTGCACTAGACAAAAGAAGGAGACAAGAAGCACTAAGAAAGGAATACAAGCATAAGCATACATTGAATGAAATTAAGGACATATTCACGGAAGCTTTTTGCTTACAATCTCCAGATGAGTCAAGACCAATCATCGAACAAATTTCTGATATAGTTGACCAGGTGACTAATGAAGACTAGAAAAAAAATGTAAAATTACTTGAATGGTCAAAAAAGAAGTTCCAAGGAAAAGTAAACAGTAAAATATCCAGTGATATAGCACTAGCACAAGAAGAACTGGCAAAGAAAGTTACAGCAGTTAAAATTGTACTAGGAAACATCTTTTCCCTATACAACAAGTTGTGTAATTTTTCAACATTCACACAAGACACTAGCCAGAAAATACTGAGTTTGGAAAGCAGTTTGAAAACTTCTAGTATGCAACTCCCTACAGATCCATCTCAGAGTGAGAAGCATTTTGTCCAATCGCTTCACACACAAAGAGAGCTAGCCATTTTGGCAGTAGAGGAGGCGACTACAAAAGCCAAATTGATACAAATGCAATCATCAATTACTCCTCATTTGGGATTACTTCATAAGGAGCAAATAAATGCAGAGACAGTCCTCAGGAAAGACCCCAATCTTTCTTCATTTGATGGACTTGTACACCTAGCAGCAGAGATTGCTATCCGACATAAGACATTAGATGTTGCATTAGCAAATTGGGATGCAGCTCTGAAGATACTCCTTGAAGTAAATAGCACATTTTTGGCCAAATATGGCATTTCATTGTAAAGACCCTTGACATAAGTGTCAAAAAAGGGGGAGAATAAGTAATTAAAGAAAGAAGTTGAGTACAGGAATGAAATGATAAGTATAATAAAAGGGGGAGTAAGTATAATAAAAGGGGGAGATAGCAGAGATAGCCAATTTTGAAATTTTAATAGGGAGATACCAGAGATAAGAAAATTTTGGAATTTTGGGGGAGAAAGCAAATTTTGGGAAGCAAAGTTTGAATGAAGGATTAATTACTGAGTCACATGGGTTAAATGTTTTTGCCACTCATGTCAATGGGGGAGATTGTTAGCTTAAAGAATAAATTTGACAAGTGAGTGTCAATACACTTAACCAAGATCAAGAATAGGTGCCGAGTGCAATAGATGCCGAGTAATCTTCAAGTGCCGAGTAAAGTGTAGGTGCCGAGTAAAGTGTAAATGCTGAGTAAAGTGTAGGTGCCGAGTAAAGTGTAAATGCCGAGTGAAGATCAGGTGCCGAGTAAAGTTTAGATGCCGAGTAACACAGTTTTGTGTAAGTGCCAAGTAACTCAGTAGAATAGCATGTGCCGAGCAACAGAAATATTTCAGGAGCTGACTAATCCAGGATATCAGCATAAGAGTTTGGAATCGCACAAACTATGATGAAAACAGTCTTTACAGCTGACATAAGGAAATCTTGAAGGATTTAATGATCAAATTGAATCTTTTATATTTCCTATGTAATTTGCATGCAGCCAATAAGAAAAATGATAAAGGCATGCAACCAATCAGCAAAAGATAAGTATTAAGCAGAAATGAAGATTGAATATGGATCGTAGATCCAGACCTAACCCTAAATTCTTGAATGTCTTTATAAGGAAGACGATATCTCATAGAGAAGATATGATAGAGAAGGAGATGATGAAGATGATGATATAGAGGAGAAGATATAGAGTGGTTGATATACTATTTTCAGAAGTGAAAGATATCAAATCACAAAGGATCAAGATCAGACGAAGCAGAACAGAGCCAACATTCAGCAATCAAGGATTGTAAACTATTAGGTTCATTTTACCTAATACTTTCTAGCCATTGTATTAGCATGGAAATCCTATAGTGATAGGTTAGCTTAACAGCTATTTCATTGATCCTAGAGATAGGTGATTAAATCCTTTAATAGGGTGACACTTCATGTTAAGTGTTTGTAAATCCTCTAACCAGGTCACTATTGACACAGTGTAAAGCCTTTAACAGGGCAAACCATCAGAAGTGGTTAAACAATATTGTTGCAGTAATTTTTGTGGGTATCATCCCCACCCCAATTTTACCTTCTTATTCCTGGAGGGTTTTTGGGTTACCAATTTCAGGTGTTATGTGTTATTGATGCATGTGTTAGTTTCATGTTTACTTAATGTATTTACATGCATGCAATTTATTTCCACATAAAAGTTTTATAGGACAAATTTTAGTACTTCTGATTCACCCCCCCCTCTCATAAGTACTCTTTCCACATTTGAATATTCCAACAACCATGTGCTCAAATAATGTGCTAACTCCTAAGTGTAGACAACATGTGCATAATTAGAGTGCAAACTCTTGTGTTGTCAACATGACAACTCACGAGAGTTCGCATACTCCTATGTGAATAAATATTAAAATAATGCATGTTAATTTATTTAATTAAATTTATTTATTTAATATTCATTTGAAACCTTTTTAAATTAATTTATTAATTTTAAATCTCATGCACTCACTTTATTAAATCCACTTGTTTTATCTTAATATATTTTAATCACATGCACACATCACATGATCTAGAATCTTTTAATAATTTTACTATCTTTTCCACTTTTAAATTTATTTTTGAAACTTAATTGATAAAATATTTACTAACTTAAATAATAATATTATTTAGCATTTATTTAAAAATAAACTCTAAATATATTATTATTAAATTAAATAAATATTATCACATTCCAAATTTAAACTTATAACTTTTATCTTCAAATTTAATTTACTTATTTAATTAATTTCCCAATTAATCAAATAAAATTAAATATTAAAATATCATAATAATTTTCCATTTAATTAAAGCATTAATTAAATCTTTTAATTAGACCTAATTAATGGAAAATACACCAAAGACTCATAAAATAAAATACAAAAACCCATCATAGCAAAACACATACAAAATCAAACTAAGGTGTTAATATCATGAATTACATCATCCGATGCATTCAGAGGGTACTCAACTTAGATACTTGTCCTAATTTTCAATTAAGACAAATGGCTTAAAGGGTTGGGATTTGGACTTGAGAATAAATCTCCCCTCTCTTACCATTGAGATAATGCGATAGGGTATGCTCATCCTGGAAATTTAGGGAAGTTGATACCTGGTACCTGCAACCTGCATAAAATCTATGCATGTAAAAGAAGAATATATACTAAGCTAAATAGGCAATGGCAGGAAGTGGTGCATCGTGTAGATCCCGACTAGTAGGTGACTACAACTCCCTTCCTTAACCACATCAGACACGCCATACATAAAGAAAACAAACACGCACACCATACACATGCAAGTATAGGGTAAGTATCCATAAAAAAACACATATGATAATAGATTATCTAACTAATCATCATCAACAATTGCAAACATTGTAATAATCATCATGCATACATGAAATATAAAGTACCAAGTAATCTCATCATATAATAAAACTAAATCTAAAACAATATCTAATAATCTCAAAATAATGTCACTGATAATCATCAACGTAAAACTATCCTAAAAGGGTTTGACAATGTAGAAAAATACGAACTAGGGGTAGGCACTATAGTATCCATGTTTTGTTCTTCACAATCTGATCAATTTCTTCTTTCATGGCTTGATTCTAGTCTTCATTTTCTAATGCATCCTTCACTGACTTAGGCTCATGCATACTTAACAAACATGTATCATTTCTCAATCTAATCCTTGCATTGGTCTCTTCTTTTTCTCTAATGATTTATCCAAAAGGGTGATGTCTTCTAACATACTTTGACAACCTTGGCTATGTTCTCCTTTCTACAATAGATTTTTCATGAAATTCAATTTTAGATTCAGTGTGCACTTCTCTATCAGGTAATTCAACATTAATTTCATGTAAATTGATCTTAGTATCAAAATGTACCTTGGCTTCTAATTGCAACTTGACTTTTGAATGCAACCCAAAATCCATTGTATGTGACTTGACAATCACTGATTCTTGTTGATTAGAAACTTGGTTTGCAAAATTGTCAACATTATCTATCATGTCTTCATAGTAGTACACAAAGGTTCTATAATTTTCAGGTTCCTTCTTTGGTTCATCTTCATGCACTTCTATATTCATCAAACTTTACATTTGCACTTTCCACAACTTTGTTAGTGTTAGTATTTAAACACTTATAAGCTTTACTTCTTGTGGAATAACCTAGGAATATACCTTCTTCACATTTTGCATCAAGTTTACCATTTCTATTGTCATTAAAAATGTAACACTTTCTTCCAAATACCTTAAAATATTTGACATTGGGTGAGCATCCATACCATAATTCAAAAGGTGTGGAATTTGTACCTTTCTTGATTTGTACTCTGTTCAAGCTATAGATAGTTGTACTGATAGATTCTCTCTAGTATGTCAAAGAAACATTATTCTCCATTATCAATGTTCTAGCACAATCCATTATAGATATGTTCCTCCTTTCAACAATCCCATTTTGTAGAGGGGTCTTAGGTGCAGAATTTTGTCTCTTGATTCCTTTGTTATTGCAAAAATTTTTGAACTCATTTGATGTAAACTCTCTACCTTTGTCAGATCTCAAAAATTTCAAGCTTTTACCAGTTTTATTTTCAACTCTTTCCATATACCATTTAAACATTTTAAAAGCATCATATTTTTTTCTTAAAAATATTGCTGTCATCATTCTTGAGTAATCATCAACAAATAGGATAATATACTTGTCACCTTTGTAGCTATGCACATCAATTAGTCCACATAAATCATTATGAATTAACTCTAGAATTTCTTTTGAAGTATGAGTCTTACTTTTAAAACTAGACTTTGTCATCTTACCTAACCAACATTGTTTGCAAATCACATTATTAGGTTTCTTCAGTTTTGAAAAACCTCTAACTCTTTTCATCTTACCGATACTGACCAAATTGTCAAAATTAACATGGCATAACCTTTTTTTCCATAGAAAAACATCATCAAATTATACAACAAGACATGTAGCATCATTCATGTCAAGATAAAATAGATTACCTCTAGTCTAATCTCCACTTCCAATTAGTTTTCCATTAGTGTCATAGATCTTAGCCTTGCTGTTATCAAATTCAACTTTGCATCCCAAACTATTCAATTATGACACACTCAACAAATTATAGTTAAGTCCTTCCACATAGTAAGTATTGTCACACATGATCCTTTCCATCAATCTTACTGACCCTTTTCCTTTTATTAGATAGGGTACATCATTACAAAATCTAACACTATTTCCAATGTAATACTCAAGGATAATGAACTTACTTTTGTCATTAGTCATGTGATGTGAACATCAACTGTCAAAGATCGATTTGTCACTTTTGTTCACATAAGATATCAATGTAGTTGCCTCATCTTCATCAGTATCATCCTTCATAGAAACATAAAGAACTTCATCATCATGATCATCATATTCATCATTGGATTCTTCTTCAATAATGTAACAAGCCTTCTTTTGCTTGTCCTTAAAGCCATTTTTACTAGCATCTTTTCTACCTTTGTATTTGTCTTCATTCTTGTTATTTGACTTTTTAGGAAATCTTGTTGCAATATGACTAAGCTCATTATAATTAAAACACATGATGCATAACTTACCTTTGTATTTTCCTTTTCCTTTTTGAAATTTCCTAACCAATAGTGCTTCGAATTCTTCTAGCTCTTCATCATTTGTATCACTATCACTAGCAACATGTTTGATCCTTTTTGTTTTCTTATCTTTTGGTCCTTTTAGTGTCAACTTAACTTTGAAAGTAGATTCAACATTCTCAGATTCAAAATTATCAAAATTTGAAGTTCAAAAGTAGTGAGTCTACCAACCAGTCCTTCAAGGGTCAGATTACTACTAGGAGTACACCTTAGTTCTTGTATAGCAGAGACTCTAATACATAGATAGGAAATAGGGTTCTTAATACTTTGTTTATCACAATCTCATCTTCAATCTATCCATCAGATCCTTGAATTACATTAACAACATCTTTGATCCTTGCAAAATACTAGACTATATTATCACCTTCTTGCATTCTCATTTCATCAAATTTTCCTCTAAGACTTTTAGCTTTGGCTCTCAACACATTCTTGTCTCCTCCATAGATCTTTTGTAGGGCATCCCACATCTTCTTAGTATAATCAAATCCTTTGATGTCATCAAACTCTGAATAGCTTTGGGTAGATGCAATCTCCAAAATTGCTTGATTGTATTCCTTCTTCTATTTCAATTGTTCAGCAGTTGGGGCACAAGTTGGATCAAAATGCTCAATATTGATAGTAGACTGTGCATAATCTTTGAGTCCTTCTAGATGTTTCTTCATCAAACTTTTCCATGCAAGACTTTTTTCCTTATTTAACTTGGGCACCTTCTTTCTGTATATCTTGATCTTTAGCTATAAGTACCTTCAAATTTTTTCCTTCACAAGCACTTGAGGCTTTGATACCAATTTACAATAAAGGGGGGGGGGAGTGGGTGTGAATTTGTTATCCAAAGTCTAAAGGAAGAAATAAAACTTTTCATTACTTCAACTTATACTTATGCATGCATTGATCATTCAATATCTTAAACTTTTGCATACTAATGTCCTAGGTCAAAATAATTTTGCAAAAACGTCAACATTCAATACCACAAAATCAATCACACATTTTGACACAATAATTTTATGTGGAAACCCAATTTGGGAAAAAACCACTAGCAACATGCTACCAATTTTCACTCTTATGAAGTGAGCCTTGTGAGGAGAAAACCTTGTTAAATGTTATAATGCACACTATTAAATGTGATCTAATTAAAGGATTTCAATCACCCTATCACTAGTGAGCTTTATTAGAAGACTTTAGAACATTCCATTAGAATTTCATCCTATTAAAGGATTTACTCATGATTGTTAGGTCAAACTTAGTCCAAAGGATTTATCCAGACTAATACAATTGTTAGAGAGAAACAAAAAATGTTGATCAGATAATAAAACAAATCACTTGTAGATTATAGGTTTTATATTCAATTCTCCATTCTACTTGGCATTCATCCTCTTTGTCTCTAATATCTTGTTCACCCTTTAAGTCTTCATCCCCTTAAGCTTTTTTTCTTAGTATTCCAACAACATACTATTTAATTCAACCACTATATGAAGAAACACCCTAGACTTCTTGTCTTTCTCAGGTTCACACTCTTCATTGTTTGCTTCTGGCCTATTATCTCCTTATATAGAGAATGTAGGTATTTTTACGCTTAACCATAATCATACATTTTAGGGTTAGGTTAGATTCATTGAATTTCCCATCTTTCCATTTTATTCCCTCTATAAACTTCCTTTATAATCCTCTTTGCATTTTTCTTGAGAAAAATGGTTTATCTTGAATTATGTGCCACCAACTCATCATATTAATCTTCCACATGCTTCACAAAATTCAAGAAATCAATGTTGTCAACTCAGATTCATCAAATATTTGATCAAAATCATTTTACTCTCACTCAACAATAACAAGTTGTTTGCTCAACAAGCATTGTCTTCTTATGCTTGGTACTAAATTTCTCGAGATACAGTAAGTTTCACTTGGCTGCTACTACCATCTTTTGACACTCAACACATACTAAGATTTCTTCACTTGGCAACAAATAGATTTGTCTTTTCACAACACATATTGAACTTGTTGCTCGACTTCAGCTAACTTTCTGCCCAACTTCTACTATTTGATTGGTCATGCTTAGTAGAGACAATTCTTTTCTTAACCTTCTTCTAGTCTTTCTTCAAGTGTCTTTCATTATAGCTTTAAGTAGATAAACAATACACTATATCATCAAATTCTTTCTTGGTCTTAGTGCTCCTTTTATACACCATATAACTCAACCTTTCTTTAGGTTCTCTTGTTATCCTTTCGTTTCAAATCCTCTTCATCAATCAATCAAATGATAGAATTTAGACCAAATTAAGATATTGTCTCACAAAAAAGTAGTAGGTTTGACATTAGTGACAAAATAATGATTGTTCCATGATAGGTTTCATCAATCTTCTTCATTTCAGCAATCTCCTTTCAACAATTCCTATTAAAATTGACTCCCTCTAAGTTGTAATCACCTACTATCCATGTGTGAAATCTTTTTAAGATTCAGTTAGTGGAGGAGGTGCTATACTTGATGTCGAAGTTGTTTCTTGAGTAACCCCTTTCTCCTTTATATCCTAACCCTATTCCTTAGTGCTTACATCGGTTGGTGGAACTATCTCCTTTGTTCCCTCTACAAGAGGACCTAAGACTTGTAGTCTTACTTCACCAGTAGTATAATTCTCTACTTGAGTATTATGGTCCTATTCATTTCCTTTGTATTCATCAATATTTTCCTATGTGGTCTAATCTTATCAATCTCTTCTACATTCTTCTCTATATTAGTTGGCACACTTTGTTCCTCGAGATCTAGAACAAGTGTCTTTTGCTATAATTGTGCATTATAATAAACATTAACTATATGTGATTCCATTACTATAATGATTACCTATTGATATATATATATATATATATATATCTCTTTAATCCATGGACATTCCTTGATTTGCACAATAACTAGATTAGGGCTGAGCAACATGCTAGGTGTTGGCATTTGAATAGGTGCATCATGCTTACGTTCTTGCTCAACCAATACACCTATATCATACAGTTCATCACTCACTAGATCTTTAACAATGATGGTATCTTGTTGCTCACTTTCTTTTAACTTCTTCTCAATAGCCTCAACTAATGTCTCAGTATCATCATATATGTCCTAATAGTTCTACTTGTTCAGATTCTTTCTTTATATCATCTTTTTCAGGTGTTAATCCAAATATTCTTTTCCATATCATTTTACTCTGTTCAATAATTCCTTCAATCCTATTCTTCAAAACTTGAAAAGCCCTTATCTTAGGAATAGATACTCCTCTATTCGTATCAATACATTTATCAATTTTTTTCTTAGACAACTCAAACATAATTTGTGCAAGTGTTGCCTCTCTAATCCATCTCTTGGTCATAATGGCGTACTACTATTTCTCATCAATATTTGCATATAATTCATCAAGAATATTATGTCATATTTCTAATGGTGTGGTTCCCATTATATCAATCATATCCTCTTTAATTATCCCTTTATCATCTTTTCCTAACTTCTCATATTTAATGAACTTAAATCTTGATAGGCCTACACTACTTCTTATGTTATCACATACCTCATCAATATTCTTGGGAGGTTTGTGCACTGCAACTCGCTAGTGGCTTACACCATCTAATTTAGTCATATCCTCATCTTCTTCATTGTCTTTCTCCACAACTAGGTTTCTCTTGGGTCTCTTTGTTGGTCTTCTAGATTCATCCTTTTGAGGATTAGCCTTCCTCTTATTTCTACTTGTGCCTTCACAAGGTTTGGTGATAAATACCACTCCCTTCTTCTATGGCTCAACTCTTTTTGCCATTGTAGATTCTCTTATACTTGGTATATATTGACTAAGAGGAGTAGGGGTCTGAATAGGTTTATGTTGAGCTATTGTTTTGCACAATGCTTAATGATAGGAATCCTTTCAGATTCCTCTCTTGAAAAGCTAATTTAGGATCAACTCCAAGGTTTTAGGTGATCTTGTGACCAACTAGAATCCGCTTAGTTGAAGATTTAAATTTTTTGTTCACAGGGAGGCCTTTGCTAGTTTTGACCAATTTGGATAAGATTTTGAATCTACTTGCTGTATCAAAAGAATAACCACACAAAAAAAAAAAAAAAAAAAAAAAAAAAAAAAAAAAATATATATATATATATATATATATAATGTTTTTTAATGAATGCAATCTAACAATGCAACTATATGAATTCCCAATTTAACCAAGGGTTAGTAAAGCAAATAAAAAAGATAGGGTAACAAGAAATTTAAGAAAATAACTTGAAAAGTAAATTCCTAATGGACATAAGCTACAGAAACAACACATCTACAAATTAAGCCTTTGAAAAGATCAATAGGTAACCAATGAAAATAGGAGCAACACTTCCTTAATTCCATTGATGCAATATTGATGGGGAATTCAATAACTTTCACTTTTCATCATATTGCAAGGCCATGGAAAGTGTGCCCATGCAAGACAAAATTCTATGCAAGAGCAATAAGGTGATCTCTTCTCAAACTAAGTACAACAAACACTAGAATTAAAAGATTGCACAATCAAAGCAACACAATAAAACTATTGTCTCAATTACATTACATGAACATACATTCACAAAATATAATAGACTTAGGCAAGACTCACTACAATCCAAATGTGAGCACCAATAACATATATTATTGCATCAAAATAATAACCTGAAATACATATTACATTCCTGAATTTATAAGAAATATTCTCCTCAATTTGTGTTGAGAGTGAGAGATATATTTATGCAAACATATGCTTCTAATTTAATAAAACAAATCTATTTATGTACAAACTAACTCTCTAACTAGTGCTTAATAGGACTCCATCCATATTTATATCATTAAATGGATGCATGAGCCTTTACATGTCTTAGAACAAAGAAAGCATGAGAAAATAAGATGAAGAAATCCATTAGATGGTGTAGGAGTGTTTGGAATTTCCAAAAATAGAAGCTCCATCTTTACTAGGTGTCTATAGGAGTTAGACTACTGTCAAAACACATTTTTGATGCATGGAAAGCTCTAAATTTAGAACTAGTAGTTAACTGTTGGTGCACCTTTGACTTCTTCAAAAACTTCTGGCACACTTGTGAAAAAGTGCACCTTAAAAGTAGTGCACGTGTACACCTAGCACACCAACACACCTCAAAACTAGGTTCAAAAAATGAAAATTTTCACCAAGTGTCAAAACTAAAATTATAGCTTCTAGGTTTTTTTCCCCCTTTGTACCAAAGCTATGTCTAGGTATTTTCTCTTGAACTTTTCAATAATTTTGGTGACTTGGGCTGCATTTGGAAAATCTAAAGCTTCATATTTTTTCTTCACCTTCTACCTATAATTTCCCACCTCAATGCAAGTCTCTACAAAATCTCCCAATTTCACATCCAAGTCTAATAATGCTTCTTTAATCCTAAATACTTGTCTAATATCATCATCATTAGAAGTTTCTTCAAAATTCTTTTGAAACTATGCAACAACAGCTTCTACAATCATCAATTTGTCCCTTGAATCATCTTTAAAAATATCTAAACATGCATCATTGTAATGTTTCTCTCCCTCAAAAATTTTCTCTTGGGTTTGATCCTTGAGCTTATGAATATCCACGCATAATTTTTCTATTACTTTATTACCATCCACAATATTCTATATCCAATCATCAATTTTATCTAACTCTTCTACTATATATACCTCCATTAACATTTGATACCTTTGACCCTTGATTGACTATAGTACTTGTAGGTCTTTTCCCAAGGTATGTACTTCATCCATTAACCCAAAATCCTAGTTCAAAATGGCCACTAGCTTATCTAAATTATTTTTCATATGGTGTAGGTGTTTAAGATTTCCTTGTATAATCAGCACACCTATCTCTTCAAAACTTTCTCACTATTGTTGCCAAGCCTTCAAAAATGGATCTAGTTGCATAGTCTCCTTATCTCTTTTCTCTAGTGCCACATTCAAAGTCTCCTTGAGATTTTTTGGATCTAACGAACCAAATTTTTTGTTTAGATAGCCCTTTATGATCTCATTCTATTTTTGAAGTGTTATCAATTCCATATCATCCTACTCTAAGTGCTAAACACTTATTTGATTCCCATTGTCACCATTAACTTAGTAGTGTCCAATGTGGGTTTCCCAAACACAACCTCCCTAATTTGATAATCTTTTAGAGTCAATTCCTCAATATCTACATGTGGAGGAGGGATAAAAACATGAGTAAATAAATCATAATTATGATCACTCATGATAAAAGCCAATGACTGTGCATCTTTTGGAGGTGACTCAAGTTTCCTAAGGAATTCAATCAATTCTCTCATTCCCTCTTCCTTGGTATCATACCATTGCCTTTTGTTTCTAAACACCTCTTTTCTCAACCATCTCAGAGCATGTTCCATCAAAGATTTACCTTTTGATGATGGAGGAGTTTATTCTACTATGCTCTTCCCCTTATCGCTTCTCTCTAGAGTCTTCTCCTTTTGTGAGAGATCCACATTGGGAGTCTTTGTATCTTCTAATTCCACAGTTCTCACCTCTATGCCTTGGGAAGTCTACTAAGGTTCCTTATGTATTTGACCTTCCTCTAACACTTCACTGATAGGTTTTTTGTGTGGCTCTTCCTCCTATATTTCTTGGACCTATTCTTCATTTCTCAAAGGAAGAGGAGTAGTTAAACCTTTCTCCACAAAAAATGCTCCTTGATTTGGTGATGATGGAGCTACTACGAGTCCTTGTGACTGAGATGGAAAATGACTCCAATCCTCTTGTTGAGGTTTATTAGTTGGAGTATCTCTTATCTTATCTCCCACCAGTTTAGTGCCAATTGGCATAAAGTCAAAATTTGACATTTGAAAGACACCAGCCCCTTCACCCTCCTACTAATCTATCCATTGTTGCAACTCATCTTTTGAAGTGGTAGATTGAATAGGATACTTAGGGATGGATGAAAGGTGTAATGGTGGAGCTTCTCCTCCATTCTAACTCTCTTTCTCTAGCAATATGGGTCCTCTAACTCAAAGGAAGGTTATCTTCTTTTTCTTCATCATCCTCTTCTTCCTCTTCTTTTGGGATAACCTCTAGTACTGATGGAAAAGGAATAACTCTTCTAATCACCTTTTTTCTTCTCTTGAGTAGAGTTTTGATCTTCCTTCTACTAGGAGTGGATGGGGCAACTTGTACCTCTTAAGTATGTGAAGAAACTTCTTGTACTTTTATTTCAACTCCTCGTTGCCCTTGATCTATTGGTGGCACTTGAGGATTATCTTGGGTCTACATAGCTTCTATATTCTTTGACCCTTGTATATTTTCTACCCCTTGTTGTGGTAATGCTTGATCTGGTTCTTCTTCTGGCTCAACTTGTTGTGGAGAATTTCTCTTCCTCTTGCCTTTACCCTCCTGAGCCCTATAATATCTAACTTCTCTATCAAGTTGGTGTACTTTTTTTGTCCTTAGTAGGGACTGAGCTTTAAAAGTATGCATTTTTACCTTGGCTCCTCTACCCCTTGTTGGGTAGGTTGTAGCATGGAAAGATACTACCTGAGGAATTGGATCTAATTTGAAAGGTGTTTTAGTCCAATCCTCGGTCAATTTGATGATGTACTTGCCCCTGTGATTAATATCTATTTTTGCTTCCTTACCACTCTCTACATTCATAATGGGTTGATAAAAAATCTTGTCTCTATTGTATAATGGATCAAGAAAATCCTTAGTATCTTGTTGTATTACATTTAAAGGAACCTTTATCTTCAAAGCATTGCTTGCCAAATAGAGAGTCATCCTACAATAATCCCTTATATGGATATCATAGTCATCTACTACATTCATCCCTTCATCCTCAATTGCATCTTCATGTTGGAATTTTTTTCTTGCTAAGTAATACACTCTTCCAATGTTATCAAAATAAGGATGAGAATAGTTATATTCCTCCAAGGGATAATGATCCCACTCAGGCTCAAAAGATGGAATATCCTATCTTTGGACCACACTAAATGGTCCTATAGTAATGGGCCACACCTATGTTATCTTGTGTTGCTTCCTTACTCTATCATATACAAATAAGAGTTGTTGAGCAATTTCCAACAATATAAATCTATCACTTGGATACCTAGGGAGATTCTTGGGATTGATAGTCATACCTGCTACCCCTCAAATAGGTGAATTTCCTAAATTGGATGTAATAGGCACCAACTTCTAATCTAATATCCTTTTTGTATAATCTTCTTCAATGACCTGGATAATTGTGAAAATAAAAGCATCATTCACTATCCTATATTCCTTTCTATGCTTTGGAAGCTTTTTCTTCACCAACTAGGGACATACTATATCGGGTCATGTGTTTGCATCTTGCATGTTTCCCTTTTTGAAGAGTCCTAGATTATTTTTTGCCCTTGTTGCTAATAAGTACACCAAATAAGATGTCATGTAGAACTTTTAGTTTTTCTTAACTCTCACTACCTTCTCATCCAAATTCTCACTAAGAATGGAAGCGCAATCAATTGACATCTTCATTGTTTTGATGGTCTCAATGAAATGCACCATCCATATGTTTGGGTGTCCTGATGTTGGTAACCCCATAAGTCTACTCAAAAGCATTATAGAATATCTAATATCCTCTTTCATATAACCCCTTGTTATATCAAATTTTCTTTCTTTGCATCTAAGAGGAGTTTTCTCAATTAGGTATGAGGATTGAATGATTTTAGATGCTTCCTCTACATGTTCTCTATACCATCTTTTAGCCTAGTGATAGGTTAATCTGATAAAATGATCTACCCTCGAAAGATGGAATACCTTATTTATGTTCTTAGGTTAGAGATCTAGCACAATCTCTCTAGTTATACTCTTTATGACCCTTTCCTCAGAGACATAGTTTTCTGCCAGTTCCATAATCAACTTTGAGTATTGTACCGATACTGGGTGTGATGCTACATTGACTAGTTCTAATTGAATAAGAGTAGATATAATTGGGGACCTCTTTGTAGGTTTATTGCACAATACTAGGAATGTAATCTAGTTAGTATGGCAAAGTTCAATGTCACATATCTCTAAATAATCATCTTGGAAGCATGACTTTGCCAAAACACCTTGAAACTTTAAAATCACTGGTTTTGGGATAATTTTTGTAGTGAGGGAGGATGATGAGAAGCCATTGAATATGCACAAAATCAAGATCCATAAGTCTAGAAGATTGAAAAAATTAATTAGGAAAAACCCCCTAATTTACCAAAACTGATTGAAAACATCAAAAAATCTTATTAAACTCTAAAAACAAAAAAGGGCACACCTAGCACACCTATGAGGTGCACTAGGTATGCTTTTTTCTTTAGTAAACCCTTGAAATAAAGGTGTGCACCTAGTACACCTCTAAGGGTGCACTTGGTGTGCACCCTTACAATACATGTAAGTGAAAAAAGGGTGTGCATTTAGCACACCTCATGGGGTGCGCTAAATGTCCACCCTTTAATCCTTTTAAGAATGCTTATCTTGTTGGAATAATGATACATTTGTCATTAGTTACAACACTTATTTGATTCTGAATGCTTACTGAGTTTATCACTCAGTTTATAGTTCATACCGAGCATTCGTTGGTTACCAAGTATGTTCAGCAGTGTTTACCGAGTCAGGAAGGTAAACAAGGGTTTTAGTGTTTACCGAGTCACAAAGGTAAACAAAGGTTTTAGTGTTTACCGAGTCAGAAAGGTAAATGAAGGTTTTGGTGTTTATCAAGTCAAGAAGGTAAATGAAGGTTTTAATGTTTATCGAGTCAAGAAGGTAAACGAAGGTTTTAATGTTTACCGAGTCAGAAAGGTAAACGAAGGATTTAGTATTTACCAAGATAGAAAGGTAAAAGAAGTATTCAGTGCTTACCAAGTGAATTGAAGGAGTTAGTTTCTACCGAGTGACACAATGTTTACCGAGTCACCAGTGGTTACCAAGTTCCAAGCTACTCAGAGTGATTAGTATGGACCAAGCCCCTACCTCTACCGAGTGCATGATGATGCTGTGTAATGTAGTGGATGCCGAGTGTCAGAAGGTCACCGAGTGAGTTTGAGGAACCTGAGTTTTCTACTATCTGGCCGACTCAGTAATGTTTTGTCCACTTGTGTTTGGCCGACCTTGTTGCTGTAAATATTGGAATGGTATATATGTAATGTATTGTGCCATTTGCAATATAGAAAAATGATGAAGTTAAGTAATAGTGAAGTAAGGGTGAATTGAAAGAGAATCAGCAGTGGAGTATTCAACAAGGTTATCAAGGAGCAGCAAAGATATATCCATCACATCAAGTGATCAGTACATAAGATCTAATCAGCAAACCAATTGCAAGTAGATCCACTACTTCATCCTAATAGGTGAATCAATTTTGTAAATCCTTTAATAGGGTAGACTTAACAGTCTTTTGTAAATCTCCTAACAGAGTGCATACTTCATTGTATGTTTGTAAATCCTCTAACAAGGTGGATCTAGCAGTCCTACTTGCTCCTAACAGGGCAGATCACTAGAAGTGATCACTGTAAGCCTTAACTGGCCAACTTTATACTACAGTATTGAAGTTTCGTGGGCATCATCCCCACCCCAATTTTACTTTCAATTTGAAAGGTTTCTGGGTCACCAAATCAGCATGTTAATCTTTTCATGCATACAGTAAAGTAGATGAATGAATGGTGAGTTTGTTATTATGCTGAATTGGTTTAAATTTTAAAGTTTATTGATTCACCCCTCCCCTCTCAGTAACCTTGTTAGTCCTGAATATTTCCAACAATTGGTATCAGAGCTTTGTGGTTCTCAGGACAGAGCTTGACAGTTTGAGCAAAGATCAAGGACAATGGAGATATTCAAACTTGACAAAACTATTGAGAATGAGAAGCTAGATTTGGAGATGGCCATGGTTCAACTCAAAGAAGCAAAGGAACATCTTTCTCAATCCCTAAAAAGAAGAAAGGAACTTGCAAGACAAATAAATGACCATTTTTATGTTGAAGAAAGGATTGAAGATTTGTTACCATCAAGTAATTCAAAAGAAGCTGACAAAGCAATCAAAGAACTTTTAGAAAAGAATGGATCTCTGCAAGAAGAGGTAAGAAAGCTTAAAAGAGAGCAAGAAATATAGTCAATCAGGCTATGTGAAGTTTTGGAACAAAGAAACAAAGCACAAGAAGAATTGGAAGATAGAAGTCATGAAACTCAAAATCAATCCCTTGGACATGAAGATCTAGCAGATCAACTATCCAATGCAAATGAAGAAATCAGGATTCTCAGAGCACAAAATGAAAGTCTACAGAATGACTTAAGAACTGAGAGACAAACCAATGAAAGCTTGGAAAATGATCTAAATATTGAAAAACAAGTCAATGAAAGGATGATGAAATCTCAAGCAGACATGAGTCAATTGAATCAGCAAAATGAGCAAAATTTTTATAAGCAAAAGGGTAAAGCTGGTCTTGGATACAAGGAAGAAGGTGAATCCTCTGAACAAGGTACCCAAAGGAATCAAAGACCCACTTGTAATCATTATGGCGAGATAGGTCATACATCTAACAAATGTTGGAGTAATGGTAAAGGTAAATTCAATGGCAAATGTTTCAATTGCAATCAGCATGGTCACAAAGCCAATGAATGCAAGGAGAAACCAAAGTTTGAAGGAAAGTGTCACAAATGCAAGAAACAAGGACATAAGGCATCTAAATGTAGATCAAAATCACTCAATCCAGCAGAACAAATTGTCAAAGCAATATTTGGTTGGGATTACAATACTTGGTGTAGATGTCACTATTGTGGAGAATATGGACACATAGGAACAAACTGTAGAAGGCATCACCTAAGGAAGAAAGATACAACCATAAGATGCTATACTTGTACTAAACTTGGTCATATAGCCAAGAATTGCATGAATATAGGAAAGGTTGAAGATGAAAAGAAAACTAGAGCTGATAATATTCGAAAGCAAATGAAACAACAGTGGATTCCTAAGTCTACCGAGCAAGAAAATTCAAATGATGGAAATGTCACTCTAAGAATGGGTGACTCCACCATTCCTAATTAGACTTATCAAGAAGGATAAGGGATTGCATCTTCAAGCCATATCCTAATCAGTTCCGGAAAGAAGGAGTGGAAATGATAAATTAGTATTGCAGATACAAGTCATAATTCACAGTGTCGCATCTACCGAGTAAGGTTGATTTTCAGACTTCACCGAGCTTGGTTGGGAAAATAAGAAAGGTTTTGTGTGTTCACCGAGCTGCAAGGTTTACCAAGTAAGTCGGTGACTATTTATAAAACCCTAATTCTCAGCTACCTACGTACCCGAGCATTAATGATAGGATTTCGATCAAAAAGGCAAAATTTGATCTCATTTTTCACTACGAATTCAGAGTTCATAGAGCATATATATTTCCAAGTGCATCCAAGAAAGTTCAAGTAATTTGAAGCAATTTTCCAGCAAAGAAATTGTGTTACAAAATTGTTCTCTCACCGAGTAGCAATGGCATCCGCAAGCACCAGTGGCAGCAAGGCGAAGAGAGGTTCTAAAATTCTTGTGAAGGGAGTCGAATGGGAGGCACCCAATTTCAAAATTGTTCCTGCCATCACTGAATCACTCGACCCGCATGGAGCTCAATCGTAGATCCCTCCAAAGGTACTTCTAATCAATGATATTCGTACTCATTTCAAGTGTACTGTGTAAGAAATAGGGACACTAGATATGGATAGTACCCTAGCTGAGTTATGCGTGGATGGAACCCTAAAACTTGAGTTTAAACATTTGGAAACCAAAGGTTTAACCCATATCCCGCATCTGCCAAGAAGTTTCCAAGTGAAATGGGTGAGGTATATCTTAAGCCATATGCATAATGGACAATTGTGGTTAGAACAACCCATCCTCATAACAAAGAAGATGATCCACAAGATCACGGGCTTACCAATGTTGACCAAAGCCAAAACCACCAAAACCCTAGGTCAAGATGAACTTCAAAAATTAACCCAAGTCGAATGGGATGGCAGAGGATTAAAGCTCAACAATGTTTTAGATATAGAACTAAAATTTGGTATTTGTGTTATTGCATACAAACTGTATAATTCCAGCAGGCTGAATAGTGTACCCTGTGAGGCTGTAGATTTGGCATATAAGATTGTAAAGAAAAATATGGAGTTCGACCTAGCTAATGTGCTATTAAAACAATTGAATAAAAACATGGATAGCATAAGGACTGCAAAGACAAACCCTTGTAAATTTGGCTCTTTGCTAGTTTGTTTATTTTTCTATGTACAGAAATTCTTTCCATCTAAGGGTGCAGTTGTATGGAGGAAAGATACTCCAATTTTGTATCAAATGAACGAATTCATAGCGGAAATGGGTATGAATTTTGACAAAGTAATGGATAATTATTTTGAAGATTTCAAGGAAAGGATGAACAACAGGTTCAGGATACCTCCAAAACTTGTTGAAGAGTATAAGGATGATGTCTATTTCATGGTTGACTATGACAGAGTCTACATCCAGGTAGTCAAACCCCGAGTGGCATGGGTAAAACCATTTCCCTATGAGCTAAATATTGATGATGCTAGAGATATCATTGAGGCACTGGTAAATGAACCAGTGGATCCCAAGTTGCCTACATTTGGAACCTATGAAGAGGCAAAGGTTAGAATAGAGCTTGAAATCAAGCTTCCTCAAGCAATCTCTAAAGGCAGGAGAAAGATAGAAAAGCTAAAAGCTGATACTGGACCTCTCATGATAACAGAAGGCAGAGGAGAAGATGAAGAAAAGGAAGAAGAAGAAGAGCCTCAACGAAAGAAAGGTAAGGTGACTATCACCAAACCTACAAAGAAAACCACTGCAGTATTCTCCAGGAGAACAAGACAGGGAAAGAAGGAACCTGTATTTGTTAAGCCTCCACTCACCTTTGAAGCAAGACTAAAGCAATTAGATGAAGGAGGTAGCTTCACAAACTTCAAAGCATTAAAGTTCAAAACCAGAACAGAATAGGAGAAAATGCAGATTGAGGATCTGGTACTGAACAAAATGGGTAAATGGAAATACTCCCCAGACCAGATAGCCTCTCAGATCTCCAAAGAGCTATTGGAAAGATTGCAACCAAAATGGGAAGCTGCAACCAAGACTGTCAAAGACATTTATGAGCAGACCGTGAGGAATCTCCTGCTAAGTCTCTCTAATGCTGAAGTGAAGAAATCACTGAAAGATCATGAAGGTAATATGATGATTAGATTCCACACTTGTTTGATACTTGTCAAAGACATTGAGCATGTAGTAAATGATGCAAAAAACATGTGGAAAAATATCTATCATCTACACAAACCCAGTGAGGATACTGTTGAAATCACGGACAATGACAACAGTGATGATAATGATGATGATGATGAGGGTGATGAGGGTGATCCATGATGTGGTGGAGAGGAATTTTTCTAAGATGTATGCTCAGTTTGAAGCTACTTTGGTTGGTTAGTTTGAAACTAGTTCAGTTGATCAAGATAAGGACAGGATGAGGAAGACATTTCATAGATGTTTGTGGAGCTACAGTCTAAGGATTTGGAAGACAGTTGTATGGCTGGTTAAGAGACTTGTTCGAGAGAAAAGATGGCATCGTAAGGTTGAGGTGGAAGAGGTTGGTTTTGTTGATCAGATTATGGAGTCTAATAAAATACTTATAGAGCAGCCATAGGTTGTTGCTAAAGATATTCCTAACCTTGTTGATGCTTGGATAGACATTAATTTTCATGGTCAGTTGGTTGGATCTGACATGGAAATTATAGAGCACTTGGTCATGGATGATCTAGTTTATTTTGGTGATGAGTTCTATGTTGTAGAGAATCTTGTTGTGAGCAATGAGGTTGCTTGTGTTGAGATTTTGGCATATGTTTCTAAGGAGCTACATATTGATGTTGATGTGAAGTTTGTTGCTGCTGGTGTGGATTCACTAGTTGCTAATGTGGATGAGGGTTTGCTGATGAAGCCTTATGTTTAGTTTGTTATTGGGTGTGAGCATGCTGATTGGGTTGCTAATATGTATTGAATTTTTATTTTTCAATGGTAGAAGCATAGATGGTGGATTTTTAGATTATCTCTAGTGACTTTGATGAAGTGGAAGCCTTTGGTAAAGATGAAGTTTGTTGTAGATCTTTCTTTAGGCATCAAAGTGTGGGACACACTTTTCTATTTACCTGGGGAGTCTAATGCTAGAGCATCTAGCTTGGATTTTGGTAGAGATATGATTTTCATGGTTAGGGATGTGTTGGAGACACATTAGGAAACCTTTCCTCATTGATGCAAGAGCATCCAGAGGTATAAGGGCAATCTTGTGTCACCCAAAAACATGTACTTAGACTTAGTTTTTATTTCATGTGTTTTCATTTTTGGATACCCATTTGGGTCAAATAAAGGTTCCAACTCTCACAGTTCCACTATAAGTGTTCTAGGATAGAGTATTTGAACACTTTGGCATACATGTAAATGCCAAAAAAATAGGAGTATGTAATTGAGCCATCATTTTGGTAAACTAGAAGGTGTAAATTGGTCGGATTATTGTATATTTTAATTTAGAGCATTCCAAAAAAAGAATCAGGTCAAAAGGCCCCACGGTTTGAAAGTTATCGCAGTTTTTCCTTTTTTAAAGACCTCCTAAGAATGCTTCAAAGTTAAGTTAGGAGCATTAAATGACCTCAAATAGGGCTGAAAAATGGGGAATGATAAAAGCTGGTCCATAGGGCTATAGAGTGCTTCGAGAGCTTTTCAAAAATGTAAATAGTTCGTCAATCGGACTATAGTTCAAAAGTTATGCCTCTTGAAAGTTTGGTTACTGTTTTTGGATTCTTCTAATTTTGTGCTAACTTCTAATGGATCTTTTGGAGCCTTCTATTTGGTTGGTGGATGCCAACTAGCACTTTCTAGAATGTATTCCTAATCCTTAACCCTCCAAGGTTTATTTAAGAACATTTTTGGCATTGTAAAAGGCAGTTTGGAGTGGAGTTTGAGAGAAGGTACTAGGAGAAGAATTTATCTCCAGATTTGTGCTATTGTAAGCCCTTAGGGCATGTTTTGGAGTTTGTTTCTCTACACTAAGTGTACTAGCATATTTTCATAGTTAATAAAATTTTCCCTTTCCTGTTGTGTCCATTCTGTGCTTGAGTTATGTCTCCATCAAGTGGTATCAGAGCAAGTTTTCCTGAGTGTGTAGACAGAGTGCCGATTGTGAGGCAGTTTGCACCAGGACTGTGTGGTTGTGGGTTCAAGTTAAGAAGATGCCTCCACAAATATAGTGTGGTAGAAGGGCTAAAGCTATTAATCCTAAGGAGGTTAGAGCCCTCCAAAGGTAGGTCCAAGCATTGCAAGAGGAGCTCTGTAGGGGAACAAATGTTGCTGCAGGTGACGAAAATGAGGATGACAATGAAGAAGAAGAAATTGGACTAGAAGGGGAATTTGATGGGGAAGTTCTGAATCAAGTAGAGGAAAGGCTTTTTAGGGCCAATACTAAGTTTGGGAAAAGACCTACAATTGATGTGGGTGTATTTTCAAAAAATCTGAAACCAGATGAGTTGATCAACTAGATTAATGAACTAGAAGAATACTTTGAGTATGAGGATATCAAGGACCCAAATAGGGTTAAGTTTGCAAAGGCAAAACTGAAAGGACATGCCAAAATCTGGTGGCAAGAGGTTCAATTGGAAAGAAATATAAGAGGAAAGGAGAAGATCACAAGGTGGGATCGTATGGTGGAAAAATTGAAGAAATAATTCATTCTTGTTGATTATGAGCTTGATTTGTTTAAGAAGATGCATGGGTTAAAGCAAGTAGGACAATCAATCCAAGAATATACAGAGGAGTTTTACCAACTCTTGATTAGAGCAGGGCATGCAGAAGAAAATAAGGAAAAGGTTGCTCATTATATTAGTGGGTTGTGACCTAGCATCCGAGAGGAATTATGTCTGGTAAGAATGACTAGCGTTGAGGAGGCATACCAGTTTTCCCTACGAGTTGAAGAGAAGCTAAATAAAAGGTTTGAAGGGAGACAAATAGGGTGTGGTCAAGGAGGAAGGGGTAGTGGTAGGCCATCTAGAGGCTAAAATGAAACCCAAAAGAAAAATGAAGATGTGGGTACTAGCAGGAACCAAAGGAATGAGGGTTTCAACCGCTCCCATGATCAAGACTTTGAAAATCAAAGAGGAAGAGGTAGAGGATGTGGATAAGGAAGAGGAGGCTTTCGTGGTACCTATTTCCATTTGCAATGAAGAAGGTCATCGTGCCTTTGAATGCCCTCAATGAAAAGGAAGGACAGATAGGAGAGGTGAGGGTCAAGCTAGGGTTGCTCATGTGGATGAGGATGCACAATCATCACATTCAAAGGATGCAAAAAGAGGAGAGACTTTAGTAAATGAAAGGGTCCTACTAAGTGGTGAGATTGAACCAGGACAAAGGAGGAGTTTATTTCGTACTAGGTACAAGTGTGAGGATAAATGTTCTATTGTGATCATTGATGGTGGTAGCACTGATAACTTGGTATCAGAGGAGATGATCTCTAAGTTGAAGCTCAAGAGGGAGAAACACCCCTAGCCCTATCAGATTGCTTGGGTGAAAGATGATCATAAGGTCCTAGTAAGTGAACAATGTTTAGTGAAGTTCAAAATTGGGAGTTACCATGATGAAGTTCTCTGTGATGTTATTCCAATGGATGTTTTCCATCTATTGTTGGGTAGACCATGGTAGTTTGATAGGCATGCAGTACATGATGGTCATGAAAACACATACTCTCTAACAAAGGATGGAGTTCACCGCAAACTAAAGCCCATAAAAAAGGAAGGCAAAAAGGTATGTAGCAGTGCTAGGATTTGTCTTGTTGATGGAAGAAAATTTTTAGATGGCATGAAACATCAGCATATGTGCTACGCTTTGATCCCTAGGAAAGATAAAGAAGGTAGTAGTGAAATACCACTTGAAGTTTCAGATTTACTAGATGAGTTTGGAGATATCATCTCTGATAATGTTCCAGAAGGATTGCCACCAGTAAGGCAAATCAGTCATCAGATATATTTAATCCCAGGACCTAGTTTACCTAACAAGGCTGCTCATAGGATGAGTCCTACTTAAACTGAGGAGCTAAATCGATAGGTTTAGGAGCTATTGAGGAAGGGATTGATTTGAGAGAGCCTGAGTCCATGTGTAGTACCTATAGTACTGGCACCAAAGAAGGATGGAGAGTGGAGGATGTGTACAGAATCTCGAGCTATAAATAGGATAACCATCAAGTATCAGTTTCCTTTGCCAAGAATGGATAATCTTATGGACTGCTTGAGTGGAGCTCAATATTTCACAAAGATAGATCTCAAGAGTGGCTATCATCAGATATAGATATGAGAAGGAGATGAGTGAAAAATAGGCTTCAAGATCAAGGAAGGTCTTTATGAGTGGTTAGTCATGCCCTTTGGATTGACGAACGCCCCAAGCACCTTCATGTAGCTTATGAATGAGGTACTTAAGAAGTTCTTGGGAAAATTTGTTATTGTCTATTTGGATTGATATTTTAATTTTCAGCAAGAATTTGGAAGAACATTTATTGCATATTCATAGTGTCCTTGAAAGGTTAAGGGAAGAGAACCTGTTAATTAATTTGAAGAAGTGTATCTTTGCAAAAAGGGAGTTAGTCTACTTGGGGTTTGTTATATCACCTGAAGGTCTCAAAATGGATCCAGAGAAGGTAAAAGCCATCTTGGAATGGCCTACTCCAAGGTCTTCTACTGAGGTAAGATCATTTCATGGTTTGGTTAGTTTTTACAGGAAGTTCATTAAGAATTTCAGTGGCATATGTGCACCCCTGACTGACACAATAAGAGGGGATAGAAAAGAGTTCAAATGGACTGCGGAAACTATGAAAAGTTTTGAAATGCTGAAGAAGAAGGTGATAGAACAACCTGTGTTAGCACTTATAGATTTTAGGAAGGTGTTCTAGGTGGATTTTGATGCTAGTGGCAGCACTATTGGGGCTATATTAAGCTAAGAAGGTAAACCTATTGCATATTTTAGTGAAAAATTGAATGATGCAAAAAATAAGTCTTCTATTTATGATCAAGAGTTCTATGCAATAGTTTAGGCCTTAAAGAAATGGAGGCATTATTTATTTCCAAAGGAATTTGTTTTGTATACTGATCATTAGGCATTACAATACCTAAATAGCTAGGTAAATTGAATTAGAGGCATATGAAGTGGGTAGAGTTCTTGCAGAGCTATACATTTGTGTTGAAGCATAGAAGTGGAAAATCTAACAAGGTTGCAGATGCACTAAGTAGGAGATAGTTGTTTCTTACAATAATGCAGGTTGAAGTAGTTGGGTTTGATGAACTCAAGAATCTGTACCCTGAGGATCCTAATTTTTCTAAAGCATGGAAAGCTTGCAAAGAGCCTATTTCTCTAGACATAACCAAGTGGCTAGACTATTTGATTCAGGATGGTATGCTGTTCAAGGGCAGTCAATTGTGCATTCCAAGGAGTTCCATGAGGGAAAATTTGATTAAAGAGAAACACAGTGGAGGGATGGCAGTGCATTTTTGTTGAGATAAGACCATTTCCATTCTCAAAGAGCATTATTTTTGGCCTCAAATGTCATAGGATGTGAAGAAGTTTGTACAGAGTTGTCAAATTTGTCAAGTTGCCAAGGGATTTAGTAACAATACTGGACTATATCAGCCATTGCCTGTTCCATCAAAGCCATGGGAGGAAATAAGTATGGATTTTGTTCTTGGATTGTCAAGGAAACAAAGGGGTAATGACTCAGTATTTGCGGTGGTTGATAGGTTCTCCAAAATGGAGCATTTCATTCCATGCCACAAAACTCATGATGCTGTCCATATTTGAAATGCTGAAGAAGAAGGTGATAGAACAACCTGTGTTAGCACTTATAGATTTTAGGAAGGTGTTCTAGGTGGATTTTGATGCTAGTGGCAGCACTATTGGGGCTGTATTAAGCTAAGAAGGTAAGCCTATTGCATATTTTAGTGAAAAATTGAATGATGCAAAAAATAAGTATTCTATTTATGATCAAGAGTTCTATGCAATAGTTTAGGCCTTAAAGAAATGGAGGCATTATTTATTGCCAAAGGAATTTGTTTTGTATACTGATCATTAGGCATTACAATACCTAAATATCTAGGTAAATTGAATTAGAGGCATATGAAGTGGGTAGAGTTCTTGCAGAGCTATACATTTGTGTTGAAGCATAGAAGTGGAAAATCTAACAAGGTTGCAGATGCACTAAGTAGGAGATAGTTGTTTCTTACAATAATGCAGGTTGAAGTAGTTGGGTTTGATGAACTCAAGAATCTATACCCTGAGGATCCTAATTTTTCTAAAGCGTGGAAAGCTTGTAAAGAGCCTATTTCTCTAGACATAACCAAGTGGCTAGACTATTTGATTCAGGATGGTATGTTGTTCAAGGGCAGTCAATTGTGCATTCCAAGGAGTTCCATGAGAGAAAATTTGATTAAAGAGAAACACAGTGGAGGGATGGCAGTGCATTTTGGTTGAGATAAGACCATTTCCATTCTCAAAGAGCATTATTTTTGGCCTCAAATGTCATAGGATGTGAAGAAGTTTGTACAGAGTTGTCAAATTTGTCAAGTTGCCAAGGGATTTAGTAACAATACTGGACTATATCAGCCATTTCCTGTTCCATCAAAGCCATGGGAGGAAATAAGTATGGATTTTGTTCTTGGATTGTCAAGGACACAAAGGGGTAATGACTCAGTATTTGCGGTGGTTGATAGGTTCTCCAAAATGGAGCATTTCATTCCATGCCACAAAACTCATGATGCTGTCCATATTGCAGACTTGTTTTTCAGAGAGGTGGTAAGACTACATGGTCTCCCAAGGAGTATAGTTTCTGACAGAGATACTAAATTTGTGGGGTATTTCTAGAAAACATTGTGGAAGAAGTTGAGAATAGGCTTGAAACTCAATTCCACACATCACCTGCAAATTGATGGCCAAACAAAAGTGGTAAATAGAAGTCTGGGCAATTTGTTGAAATGTTTAGTTGGGGATAAGCTCAAGGGATGGGATTTGATTCTACCACAAGAAGAGTTTGCTTACAATAACTCTGTAAATAGGAGTACTAGTAGATGATCATTCCAAATTGTATATGGAAGTAGCCCAAGGACTGCACTAGAATTGAGGAAGATAGAGCAAGGAGAGAGGACAAGTGCTGAAGCTAAAGAATTTGCTAAACATATCAAGTGTCTACATGAGGAGGTCTAGGCACATATTACCAAGATGAGCCAATAGTATAAAGTTAGGGCTGATCAAAGGAGAAGACATAAGGAGTTCCAAGTAGGGGATCTAGTTATGGTACACTTAAGAAAAGAAAGATTTCCTGCCGGTACTTACAACAAGTTGAAGATGAAGAAATTTGGCCCCTGCAAATTTTTGAAGAAACTTGACTCAAAAAATGCATATGAGGTGGAGTTGCTAGATGGAATTCACATTTCTCCTATTTTCAACATTGTAGACTTAACAGAGTATCATGATGATGGTGTAGATGAGGAGCTAATGTTAGAGCCATGTCCAATTCCTACTTCTACGAAGGAGGAGTTAGAGGAGATTCTAGATAGTTGTGTGGGTAGGAGTACTAGAAATAGGCAGTATGAAGAGTATCTAGTCAAGTGGAAAGGATGGTAGATAGAGGACTCAACTTGGATATCAGCAGCTAAGGTTTCCCATTTGGAATTTTCTCTACCATTCATAAAGTGATAGGGTAACTTTTCAATCTACCCTGGGTGTCTGATGCAGGAGCATCTAGAGGTATAAGGGCAATCTTGTGTCACCCAAGAAAATGTACTTAGACTTAGTTTCTATTTCATGTGTTTTCATTTTTGGATACCCATTTGGGTCAAATAAAGGTTCCAACTCTCATAGTTCCACTATTAGTGTTCTAGGATAGAGTATTTGAACACCTTGGGATACATGTAAATGCCAAAAAAATAAGAGTATGTAATTGAGCCATAATTTTGGTGAACTAGAAGGTGTAAATTGGTTGGATGACTGTAATTGTAATTTAGAGCATTCCAAAAAAAGAATCAGGTCAAAAGGCCCCATAGTTTGAAAGTTATCACAGTTTTTCAGTTTTTGGAGATCTCCAAAGAATACTTCAAAGTCAGGTTAGGGGCATTAAATGACCTCAAATAGGGCTAAAAATTATGCCTCTCAGAAGTTCGATTACCATTTTTGGATTCTTCTAATTTTGTGCCGACTTCTAATGTGACTTCTGGAGCCTTCTATTTGGTCGATGGATGCCAACTAGTACTTTCTAGAATGTATTCCTAATCCTTAACCCTTTAGGGTCTATTTAAGAATATTTTTGGAATTGTAAAAGGTAGTTTAGAGTGGAGTTTGAGAGAAGGTACTAGGAGAAGAATTTATCTCCAGATTTATGCTATTGTAAGCCCTTAGGGCATGTTTTTGAGTCTGTTTCTTTGCACTAAGTGTACTAGCATATTTTCATAGTTAATAAAATTTTCCCTTTCCTGTTGTGTCCATTTTTTTCTTGGGTCATGTCTCCATCACTCATGATTGCATAGAGATTAGATGGATTGAGTTGAAGTTTGAGCTATTTGTACCTTGCTATTGGAACTACACTTTTTCAAGTTTTTGGGTGCCTATTGTAGGATGTGTAACTAATTATCCTTAAGGAGTTAGAGGCTATGCACCTTAGATATTGAAGAGGGCCTATAGTACTATATCTAATTAAGGGTGCAAGTTCTAATTCATTATCAGATGAGAGATATGACAATTCTCCCAAAGTATCAATTTTTGGTAGTTTCACATGACAGTCTACTATGGTTGACTTTCAGGATGGGTGCATACTTTTCCTTGGGGAATAAGCCTTTACAAATTTAAGGGGTTGTAGAGAACCTATATTTCTATCTATGGTTTGAATCATGAGTTCTAATTTAATTAGAGCTAGGAGAATCATGATTTTACTTGAATATCAATTTTGGGCATTTAATTGCTATTATAGGCCAACTTGTGGCTTAGATTGGTATAAGTAGGGGTTGTGGGGAATTATTTTGTCATTATCCATCCATCATGGAGAAGAGGAGGTGGTAGAGGAGAAAATTTTGAAGAAAGCTAGTAGTTGTGGCTTGGAAAATAAGGAGATTGCTTGGTGGGCTTGCGAGCACAATTTGAGATCTTCCTTGGGGGTTTCTACTAGAGTATGGATTTGGACTAGCTAGTGTTTGGATTGGATCTTGAGGTATCTTGCAAAACTATTACTGGCCTTATATTTGGCCATAACCGGGAAGGCCTTACAACCCAACACACTACATATAATCAGTTATATTTTATGAATAAATTATTATAATTTGGTATCAGATTTTTCATTATTGTTTCTTGCTATTGTGTTTTTGCTATGTGGTTATATTACTAGGGGCTAGGACATATCCTTTGGGGATACTCCTTGCCTTGCACTATGTCAGGTTGTATCATAGTGAAGGTTGTTCTTGAGTGTGTAGATGGATTAGCAAAGTTGAGGTAGTTTGCACTAGGACTTGGGTTGGAGAAGTAGATCTAATTTGATCTTGATTTGTTGGTGGATTTTCTTTCTGGAGCCCTAGATCTCTTGATTGTGAGGTGGTAGATCATGGTTCTAACTTGCAATTGCAAAGGGCTTAAAGATGGACTGATGGATGTGAAGATGGAAGACTAATCTTGTTGAGGCATGATGGTAGAGAGTTTGTGGATTGTAGATCTGTGGTCCTAGACTTGTGATGTGGTTCTTGATTATTCACAAAATGTGGCAGGTTGTGATCTGACTTGCAAACAATTTGAGGTTGTCACAAGGAGTGTAAGAAGGATTTGTTGTAGAGGGTTTATGAAGATCTTGGGAGATGGCTCCAAGAGAATTAGACCCCTAGATGATTGTGAATATCCATGATGTGATGGAGAGGAAATTTTCTAATATTTTTGCTCAATTTGAAGCTACTTTGGCTGATTGAACCAAGAAGGTGGTTGCTTAGTTTTAAACTAGTTCAGCTGATCAAGATAAGGATAGTGACAGTCTATTGTGGGTGGATTTTAGGATAGGTGCACACTTTTCCTTGGGGAATCAACCTTTGTGCATTTAAGGGGTTGTAGAGGACCTATATTTCTACCTACGATTTGAAACAGGAGTTCTAATTCAATTGGAGCTAGGAGATATCACGATTTTACTTAGATATCAATTTTGGGCATTTAATTATTGTTTTAGGCCAACTTGTGGCTTAGATTGGTATAAGTAGGGGTTGTTGAGAAGTCTTTTGTCATTATCCATCCATCATGGAGAAGAGGAGGTGGTAGAGGAGTGAATTTTGAAGAAAGCTAGTAGCTGTAGCTTGAAAAACAAGTAGATTGCTTGGTGAGCCTACGAGCACAAGTTGAGATCTTCCTTGGGGGTTTCTACCAGAGTGTGGATCTAGACTAGCTAGTGTTTGGATTGATCTTGAGGGATCTTGTAGAAATATTACTTACTTTGTATTTGGTCATAATCGAGAAGGCCTTATAGCCTGACACATTACATGTAATTAGTTCTATTTTATGAATAAATTATTGTAATTTGGTATCATATCTTTCATTATTGTTTCTTGCTATTCTATTGTGTTTTTACTATGTGGTTATATTGTTAGGGGCTAGGATATCTCCTTTGGGGATACTCCCTACCTTGTGTTGCATCAGTTGCACACCTCAAGAGTAGTGCATGTGCAAGGAAAGAGCATGAAGGAGTCAAAATGAAGGTAAGGAAGGGTGGGGGTCTCAGGTTTTATAGACTCAAGACTTAGCACACCTCTTGGAGGTGTGCAACTACACTTCTATGCATTTCTAAGAGGGAAATTCTTTCCTCATTGTCTTGGCACACTAGAAAACCTAGAGAGGAGCATTAGGTACACGATTTTACTTCAAAAAATGACTTTCTCCCTTAGATGATACTTTTTGGAATCTAGATTTATAGGATGGGACCTAGATTTGTCAAAGACATTAGGCAAAACCCTAAAAAAGACTCAGACCCCAGCCCAGGGATCTAAAAAACTAAAAAGTTCTAGGGGTTCCCCATTTCTAGGTAAAATGGGGCATGCATTGTGAAACCACAATAGTTTATGTATTGCCTTTTCTAGGGTTTTCTTCACCTTCAGCTTGGCAATAACAATTTTTTTCCCTTCTTCATCTTTAGTTCAACAAGTGCAATTTCCTTCCCTTTCTTCTCAGCACTACCTTCCTCCTCTTCTTCATCTTCATCATCAATTCTATCCTCTCCTAGACCTTGAGTGATTTGTAAGGGTTTTTTATAATTAGCTCCTTCACCCAATTTATTCTCCAAATCTTCAATCTTCTTCTTTCTCCTCTTAGTCATAGGAGCAATCATAATACCAATAGTTTTCCTTGTCTTAGAAACTTCACACTTTCCAAATTTCTCAACCTTTATATCAACTTTCTCTACTAATATGTTTGTAATAGTGAGCATTACTTCATCTTCGTTAATCTCGTAGAGAAATGGTCTCAACCATGCTAACCTTAGTACCACTACTTGGACATATGTATTATCTATGACTAGAAAACATGTATCACCATAGTATTTCTCAATAAGTGACTTAGGGATCCTTGTCCTCTTTTTCATATTTTGTTTAAATTCATCAAAATAACTATCCATAACATTCTCAAATTTATCACCAATTTTTCAAATAAAGTCCCTGATTTTTCTTGTCATAGGTTTGTCTTTTTCCTATATCGCATTTCCAATAGTGGGAAGATAATTTTGAACATAAAATAATATGCACATAATAAGTGATCTAAACTTACACATAGAAATATTTTCCTTTTGGATTGAAATTAAATTCTATGCTAATTGGGTCCATTGCAATTCAACAAGATTGTATTCATGACCTTTCTTCACTATTTTCCATGCTTGATCAATAGCTATTTAGGGTACACTATTCAATTATCCTAACTGATAAAACTTGTTTGAAATCATATGCATGAAAAATTCAATAAGCCAATCTTCAATGCTTCCAATTGAAATACCTCAACCATGCCATACTGCTTTAGTGTTTTCTTCAATAACCTCTTTGCTCTAGCATCACATTGTCTTTGTTAAGTCAGATGTGAGGTATCTAGCCATGTAATGTATGATTTCCTTGGCTATCTTGACAAGTCTAGTCTCCAACCACAATTGCATATCATGAATTTGACTAAGAAAAAATTTAATCCAATACATTTTCAAATTCCTTGAGAAGTCAAGGGAAAGAGTTAACTCTTTCTCCATTATGACTTTAAATTATTCCTTCAAAAATCCTTCCTCACAAAAATTATCACACACTATTTTGATCTCATAATCACCAACTTCACCAATTTTGCACATGTTACAACTTCTAACACCATGAATTATAATGGCCTTGGGTGGAATCCATGATAGGACACCCAAAGAGTCACCCTTCATCACAATATCTGATACAAAATTATACTTTGGAGGTGGAAAAACATCATTCTTGACTAACTATACATTACTCACCTTGATTTCTTCCTTCTTTGTGGTTGCAGATGAACTGGTTTCCATTTCATCAATCTGGGGTTTTGTTTCACACTTCTGAAGAACTCAATCACAACACTCTTTCACACTTTAACATGATCATTGATGCTACAATTAAAATCACCTTCCAATTTCTCTTCTCAAATCTCTTCTCATAAAATTTGAATGCAAGGCATGAAATAAAACTTCAAAAATCCACTATATACCTCAAAAAGTCAATTTTAGGGCACTATTAAAAGCTTTCATACATATGTAGGTGGCATAAACTAACTTGGAAAACACTAGCTAGCTTGGCCACCATAATCCACTATACTTAGATAACACCTTGACTTGGTCATAAATGTGATTATATTCTCAATCTCTAATCAATCAATATATAAGCTTGATCAATACGAGAGCTTAGTCCACACTATAACTTAGTCACTACTATCATCAATATTGATTTCTAGCATCAATTATGCATATGCATTCTTTGCTCAGTTCTCACTTTGAAATTGTTCTAATGCATCTTGTCTTATGTATATATGGACTTTAGTATATCATTTGTTAAGAACTAATATAAAATATAGCTTATAAATGTACATTTCCTTACATACCATCTTTTCTTAGTTCAAATTGGTGTGATCACATGATCCATTGGATTGGGTGATCTCATCTTTACTAGGTCCACTAGTCCTCACTCCTTCCTTCCTCCTCTAGGTTTAATTCATCTAGTTTTTTATCTTCTCAACATCAATAATTCCTTTTCCTTTGTTCTATTCACTACTAGGTGCTAGTGCGCAAGTCCTATAGTTTCTTCTCAAGTGTTCAATCTTATTAAAACTATAACAAACCAAACTTCCATTCATCCAACTCTTGGATTTACCTCTAAAATGTATCTTGATACAATTTTCTACAATATGACCATATTCACCACATAGCTAACAATTATACGATGTAATCTAATCCCAATTATTTTTTACTTTACCTAGGTTAATTGCCTTACTTCTTAGGTGTCCAATTAGGTTTTGCATTAGATTTGAAATCTTGAGTTCTATGTCCATACTTTTGACCATTGTAAAAATATCCATCAAATCTAGGTACAAGTAGTATATTAGTAGCCTTTGATCTACATCCATGTTCTTGATGCCCATAATTATTACACTTAAAACAATATCCATTGAATTTGGGCTTAGGGTTTTTCTTATCAATCTTGCTTTTGCAAACACTTTTTGCGTGACCTAATTTTCCACAATGATATCATGTAAGTTTATTGTTCTTTGACTTTGTGTTCCTCTGTTCTCCACTCTTTGATGATTCACCTTCCTTGGTAGATGAAAGGTGCTTGATATAGCCTAGTCAAGATGTATCATTAGTTCTTCTCTAAGATCTCATCAAAATTTCTTAATAGCACACATTTTTTATAGGTTTATTGAACCTTTCAATGAATTCCTTTTAATATCTCAATTCATTCCTAATTCAGGAGCATCTTGGGTTTGCTTGATGACTAATTTGGAGTTCATGGAAGGAGGCTTAGTAGTTTCTTTGGAGGGTACTTGGACTAGTACTCGATCGAAGAAGGAGTGATGGTCAATTGTTGAAGAGCTTGACATATACTTTTTCTTGGCACTCACCATTGTGCTTGACATGTGTTGGCTACTCGACATGCATTGGTTACTCGGTAGTGCTTGGGATTTTTTTGAAACTTGGCAGCATGTTGGTACTGACTGGAGTTCTTGGTGCATTTTATGCATGTAGTGTGTGATCATTATGTGGATCAATATGGTAGTGTGTGTAGACCTATTTTTGGTCTTGTTTATCTCTCCTATGTGCATTTAATCTTGGTTGTAAACTTGGGGCTTGTCCTAATTATTTTTGTGTGGTTATCACATGTTAACTACGAGGTAATGGGAGGGTTTACATTTTTTATTAATGTTTATTCTAAGTTGACTTGTGGCTTAAATATGAATTTAATGCATGGGGTTTATTTAATTTGTAATTTCTAGGCCAACTTGTGGCTTAGTTGGGTATAAGTAAGGGGTCTTGTGGAGTCTTTACTCATTCATTCTAAGGAGTGAGTCTAGAGAGTATTTGAAAAGTGAGTTTTTCTAGAGTCTTTGGATAGAGCACCAAATGTGAGGCAATTTATAATAGGATTTGGTAGAGTCATGAATTTGGAGAAGAGCTAGTGGTTGTGGTTTAGAAACGAGGTGGCTTGGTGGCTTGCAAGCACAAGTTGAGATCTTGGCGGTTTCTACCAGAGTGCTATTATGTTACAGATCTAGACTATTTGGGATTAGTGTAGTTGGATCTTGTAGAACTAATATTATAATTGCTATTGTATTTGGCCCTGACCTAGAAGGCCTTATATCCAAGCACATTGCATGTAAACAATTATATTAATGAATAAAGAGTTGTGTTTTGGTATCAAATCTTGCATTATTTTTGTTTTTCTATTATGTAGTTATTTTTTGGGGCTAGGACGTCTCCTTTGGGGATTCTCCTACCTTGCTCTACATCAATTCCTTAGATGATCATTCTCTAATCTTAGATTTGTAATCTCAACCTCTTCCCTATTTAGTTTTTTACTTGCACTTAGTAGTTATTTTAGCATATAAACTTTCTTGTGTGTGAGATTCTGCACATTAGTTGTCCTTTCATCAAGTCTTGTAGTTTTTTTTCTCTTATCTTCTTTAATTTTCTTTTTTTGTTCTGTCACTTCACACAATCTTATTGATTGGATTTCATGTTCTTTCTTTAGTCCTCTTTTCTATTCATTTAGTGTATTTTTCCTCTCCAATAGATTTGATATTGTTGTATCACTTTCACTAGAATTTCCATCATCAAGTAGACCTTCAATGTCTTCTTCTTGATATTGTGTATAATTTTGCAAGATTGTCATCTCCTTCCACCTCTTTAAGGATTCTTCAGTTCTTCTCTTGTTGTTTCAAGCTACTATAAAGAAAGTTGTATATCAAGTTGTTAGCATAAATGGTGATGGTATTCATTTGGGGGAGTATCCTCAGCATTGGATATATTGTTGGCATGATTGACATGTTGCATTCATGATAATGTTTATCATTGATGTCAAAATAGCATTGTTTCCAAGAAGACTAGTAGAGTAGAAAATAGAAAATGAGGTTGTACAAATTGTGTATTGATGATTAGGTCAAGCACAATTGAGGATGTGTTCTATATTGTGTGTTGATGAAGTTGACAACTACATAAATTGAGAGTTGAAGACATGTGGAAGTTATTCAAGAGCTACAAAAGATAATGAGTACACAAAATACCTAATAAGTATTTTCTAATGATTAGATTATATCTCTTAACAAGGCTAGGATCATAATCAGTAAAATTAGACAATGATAGTAGATATCTTGATGGTGATATTAGTTTGTGCATAAGGTCAAATGTTGTGTGTGTGAGAAGTTGTAAAGACTATGATCCAAAATTTTTGTATAATTGTAAATTGATTATAACATCTTAATGAGGTCCTATTATAATTAATTGGGAAAGCTTCAAGGATGACTCAAGGAATTATTCTAAGGATATGGTATAAAGGAAGGTTATTTTCATTGTGATAAAAAAAGTGTGAGCAAGTAAGTGAAGTGTGAATTGAGAAAGTGATATATGAAGTTGGTAAATGCATGTAAGTGATCCAAGGGTTTATTTGGATGTGAAGTTGGTGATCTAGTATTGAGATCAAAAGAGGATTGGTATGCTCAAGAGGATAGGGGATTTTGATATTTTATTCATTTCTATTATTTTTCAAGGAATAATACAAAGACCCATTGGACAGTGAGTTTGTTGGTCTTTCCTTGAAGATGTTTAGATCACTTCCATATGCCTTCTACAACTCCTCACAGGGTTGGAATCTCCTAATAGGGAATGATATGTACTAAATGTATTTCATTGACTCCTAACATAATCCATCCTCTTACAAGAAAATTTTATATTAGTACATAATTTTTTGGTTACTATCCCCACTGGGGTTTTCCCTCTCATCAAGGGTTTTCCTAGTTAACATATCTTGTATTATTGTGTATGTGTATCTTCTTATGGTTGCTGGTTATATTTCTCACATGGTTAGGGATTAATAAGATTACTAAATATTTTAATAGTTGGATAAATGATTCACCCCCCTCCCCCCTCTCAGTTATCTTGGTGGACTTTACTTTCTAACAATTGGTATCAAAGCATTGAGTCCTTGAAGAAAAAATCTAACAACTTAAGGAGATCAATGGTAGGTCACTTCAAAAAAGAAAGTCCTAAATTTTATGGAGTAAAATATAATAGATGGAAAGAGAAGATGAAGAATAATTTTATATGTATGGGTCTAGTGTATTGGATGATAACAAATAATGGAAAGAAGATTGTGGAAGAAATCAAACTTGAAGAATTTAGTGAAGTTGAAAGAGACTAGTTTATGTGCAATATGCTTTCCAAAGAAGCATTATCGTCAACTTTTCCTGAGAATGAATACAAACAAGTAAAATCCTTAGAAACATCTCATGCAATTTGGAAAGATTTAGAAAATATATTTGAAGGTGATGCACATGCTAAACGAATTAGATTACAAATTTGGATATGTTTGTTTCAAGATGCTAGAATGATGAAAGATGAAACTATAAGAAGCTATATTGGTAGAATATTAGAAATTTTTTTAGGTATTAATTCTTGCAATGGATCTAAAACTAAAGATGAGGTTATCTGGAAGATCCTAAAAAATTTTACAGTGCTATTCAAGAAAATATTGTAGATGATTGATCTAGTGATACCCTACACTAAGAAGTTTACCAAAGAGACACTACTTGGAAGATTGGAAGTAGAAAAAGAAAGCTTGAAGAAATTTGGAATTTTACCCAAAGTGGAGACAACCTTTAGTGCTTTAAGTGTTAACCCTTCTTTATCAAGAAGTGCAAGCACTAATGAAGACTATGCTAGCAGTAGAAGATCCAAATTTGAGGAGAATAGGAGAATTGAAGAAGGAATTTCCCTACTTGTAAGGAGAGAATCTTTAAATGTTGGACTTGTAATGAATTTGGTCATTATGCTTCTAAGTATCCTAAAAGAGAGAAAAAGTATAAGAATAATTTCAAGTCTAGGAAACCTAGAGATTGTTTGTATGAACATGAAGATGATGAGTTTGAAGAAAGAGTTTAGAGTGAAAGTGATGATGAATTAGGAAATGTGGCTATAAAATAAGAAAATCCAAAAAAAGAAGTTAGAGAAGAAAAATCCCTAGTTTTGTGTAGTGCCTACCCTCATTTACATTTTTCTAGACACATTGTTGTTATTATTGCCAGACTATGTTAGACTAGTTTATGTTGATGGTTAGTAGCATTGTTTTGAGACTATCAAATACTGTGCTATGGATTCAGTTGATGTATGATGAGATAACTTAGACTCTATATTTCATATATGTATGATGGTTATTACATTATTTCTAGTTATTGATGATGATTAGTGAGATGGTTTATTATTACATGTGTTTTCTTATGGATACTTACCCCATACCTGCATGTGTATGGCGTGCATGTTTGTTTCTTATGTATGGCCTTTCTAATATGGTTAAGGAAGGGAGTCATAGTTACCTGCTAGTCAGGATCTACACAATGCACCACTTACTACCATTGCCTGTTTAGCTTAGCACATATATATTGTATGTACATGCATGGTGTTATGTAGGTTCTAGGTACTGGGTATCGACTTCCCTGAATTGCCAGGATGAGCCTACCCTATCGCACTATCTCAATGGTAAGAGAGGGGAGATAAATTCTCAAGTCCAAATCCTAAATCCTTAAACCATTTGTCCTAGAAAGGTGAGACAAGTATCCGAGATACTTTACCTTCCGAATGTGTCGGATGACATAATTCGTGATTTTGACCCTTTAGACTAATTTTGTATGGATTGTTCTGTGATGAGTTTTCATATTTTATCTTGGTGGTCTTTGGAGAATATTTTATTAATTAAGTCTAAAATTAAAAGATTTAATTAATAATTTAAGTATTTAAAAAAAAAGAATTAAATAAAAGAAATTAAAATTAATAATAATAATAAATAAATAATAATAATAGAAATAATAAAGGAATTAAAAAAAAAGTTATAAGTCTACCTAGGAGTAAATGCACCCTTTGATTTCACGTATGTCAACAACATAGGAGTTAGTGCACAAATTAAGCACATGGTGTCTACAACCTTGTGATTCATCTAGAAGGTTGGCAAAGACTCATGCTTAGTTGTCAACACCTTCTGGTTGTTTCTAGAGACATTCTAGGTGCTTCCTAAGAGTTCTTTATATTCAGGCACTCCTAGAAGCTCAGGGAGCATGTTTTGAGGATCCAAGAACATTGGAGGAGGAAGGAGTTTGCTCACCAGATTCTAAGGAGAAGTGAATTAGCATCAGTATCCAGGTAGAGACTTGTGAATTTTGCATATAAAATTTTGCTTCTTGCACTTCTTGTCTTCTTCATGTCTTCTAAATAATTTTTGAGGATTTTCATATCTTGGTTGTATGCATTTTGTCATGGGTAGTTAAATTCTATATAAGAGGTTCTCATATGCATAGATCCGAGTAATTGAATGGACTAGGGTTTTATTTGATAGATGTAAATAGGAAAATATGCTGTATTTCTTCATTAGAATAATTTGTGCACATTCATCAGAATTACACTTGAAATATACATTTATGTACATATGAGTATATAGATATTACACACACACACACATGTATATATTCATATGTATATATACATATATACATACACACACACACACACACACACACACACACATGTATGTATGTATGTATGTATAGCTCTAAAAATATTGTTATATATTAATTTCTGATATTAAATCAGATTTATGATTTAAATCATCACACTTGAAATGCTTAAAATGCATTGGGAAAATGTTTTATAAAAAATGGTATTTGAAATCGTATTTAAAAAAAAAAAATTATATAGATATATGAGAGGGGTGGGTTACACCCCTCCATACCCTAGTGCCTTTAGTGGTCGCAAGGTACCTGCATATGCAGTGTACCCATGACAGAGCATTATTAATGCATAAGTCGCAGGGTACTTGCGTAAGCTGAGTACCCGTGATTGAATGTTACTTCGTGATAGTTGCGTAAATCGACAACGAAGTCTTTTTAAAATTTGATTATATTTTTTTAGTAAAAAAATTTATGTTGTATATATATGTTATCAACTTTTAATATGTCCATTATCATAAATAATAATATTAAATATTAATATTAAATATTATGTATATATATATTATATTAATAAATGTTAATTATTATATTAATAATAAATGAAATTTTATTATTAGTTTTTCTTTCAATGAAATTAAATATTTTATAATATTTTAGTTATTAATATAAATTTAATTAAAATGTAATTTGGAGGAAATTTGTAATTGCTTTTATTGAGTTTTCAATTGATCTATTGAATTTTCAATGTGTCCTATTGGTTTTCGATAGGGGTCATTTTCAAATAACGTTTGTATAACAATATATCAATTAGAAAATTAAGTCTAAGAGCTATGGGAAATACCTTAATCCATCGAATCCTATACATGGGTTAGGTAACATTGTACAATTTATCTACTTGATATCTAAATTTGAAAATGAAAACTCAAACCCCACACTTAATTTAATTATGTAATTTTAGCAAACCAAAACATGTGCTTGCATTATGTTTTCTCTATGCTTCTTGTTTTGGGTTTTTGGGTTGACTAGTGTTGACTAGTCATAGGATGTCTACTAGAGGCTCATGTGTTATGATTTTGATGTCATGATGATTTCTTTTGATCTTGATCTTTTAAACTCAACCATGGTTATGTGATGGCATGCTGATTGATATTGTCTTCAGTCTTCTTGTTTAAGCTGTGATTTTTGTAACCTTTTTATGAGTTGTCAATCAATTGTATTAGATTACTTTCCAGTTACTTTGATGGGATTGAATTGTTTATCTGATCTTGATGATGTCATGTTGTGACATGTTTTGACTTGACCATTTTGGAGTCTTCAATCAATATTACTTTGAGATACTTTTCGATTGCTTGTTGAGGACCGATGGATATTGTGATTATCATTGATACCTTCAATTGCCAATAGAGAACTATTGTGGTCATGATTATTAATGGATACTTTTCAATTGCTCATGGAGATTTAATGTTCTTATTGTGGATTATCTTTTGGTATTTTTCTAGTCACTTGTATAGGACTAAGGTGAATTTGTGATTTATGATTCCATGAACTTAGGGTAGGTTATCTACTTGTAGTGTCGAGAAGTGGCTTGCAATGGGGGTCGGGGCCCTACGAGGCTGCTAGGGTAACTCAATGTAAGTTGTATTAATAAGTGAAAACATTACACCTAATACTGCCTTAATGAACCTAATAAGATAATTGTTTTTTCTCGCCCATGCCTCAAGTGCTAGTACAGACTAGGATGGGAGTAGAGATAATGCTTGGTTGTGACCTTGCATTCTGTAGTATGCCTCATCTTTATGAGAGGATACTAGTGGTTGCATAGGGATCACTAGGGGGCCGAGGTCTATTGGGAGACTACTAGGGTAACTCTAGCGTGATCCATGCAATGAAACTTTCCTGCTTGCATAGTAGGTTTCCTACATGTCTTTGTTGTGCCTCTGGGATTAGATGTTGGTTTATGTTAGAACCTTTGAGTTAGTATACTTTTAGGATTCCTGAACTTAGAGAGTATTTGTGCTATGTGATTTGATAACATGTTTGGGACTTGAGATTATCTCCTCAGTGTGGTGGGAGTGGACCATTTAGGTTCCACATGGTCAGGTGGTAGTGCTTTTTCACTCTTACCATATGAGATCCGTCTGAGACACCATGGTTGATGCATTCTTTGATTTTGATGGTGGACACATATCCTTACATTGATTATTTGTATATGTTAGATGATGTTATCTTATGCTTTACTTTGCATGTTAGATTTCCTTTCTGCATATGATGTAGTATGATTTAGGAGTGACATTCCTACTATGTTAATACCGATGATCACTTTAGTAATTTGGAATGTTACGCATAGAGGGATGGCTAGGGCCCATGATGGTCTAATGATGCTATTTACAGTTGGGAGGAACCATGTACTTAGTTAGTTATATTTGTGATGTATGGATATCTTTTATGATGGATGTTTATATCTTCTATGATGATATATCATGTATGACATGTGGTTTGATTTACCTTATTGCACTTGCACCATGGAATAGTATAGGATGATGATGTACTTTATTCTCATGTATGTATATTCTTTTAAACCTTTCATACCCTATGGCATGTATAGTGGATGATTGAACATTCAGAGATGTAATGTATGAATGTTGGAGTTTTCATTATTATTTTATCTGGATTTAGTACTAGATGGAATCATTAATAGTTAATTTAGATGTAATTCAATGTTAAGGGATTCTTAAAGAATGTAACCTGTTAGGTAAGTATGTTTATATTTACTTTCAGTTGAATGATGTTATTTCTTTCGCTACTAGGTTATGAATGGTTTTACTTTCATGTTTTAAAAAAAAAAGTTACTAAACTTAGTGAAACTTTGGATCCCTTGGTGGGGTGTTGCATTTGGTATCAGAGCCTGAGTTTCTACATTGGGAGCTCTGGGTATTTTGAAACAAAACTAGGACTTTGAACTATTATGTGTATCTCTTTCAAACTTGAAACTAGGTGAACTAAAATAGAACCTAAAATTGTTACTCGCATATGCAACACTTAGGTTTCAAAACTGAAAATTTTATTTAAACCTAAACATAGGTAAAACTGAAATTGAACTTAGTATTTTGTAGAACATGTGCCTTTTATTTTATATAGTAGCATGTATTATGTTGTAATAGTACTTAGTATCTTGGATATTGTTGTAGGATGGTATCTAGGACATGTTCTTCTATTAGAGGTTGTGGTAGAGGTTGTGGAAGAGGCTATAGATGTGGTCGAGCTATTAATGTCCATGAGTCTGTCCATGTAGGGCCTACTCATGAAGAGAGCAAGGGAGAGCACATTAGTGAGCAGAAGGAAGAGAGCCATAGAGGTGATCAAGCTGAGTTTGAGGAGGTTAACTTGAGATAGATGATGCAGACCATCCTTGATCGCCTACCTCCTATTCATGATTAGCATAAAGCACATCAGACAGAACAAGAGCATAGACCCAAGTCCAGTAGCCCTTGGAAGGATCAACATAGATCCATTGTATCTACTCAAATGAAGGACCTTTCGAGATCCAAGGTCAAGCCCTTTAACAGGTAAGGTTCTAGATATGTGGCCAAATAGTGGCTTATTTCCCTTGACAGGATTTTTTCCATGTAGGACTTTGCCAGTAATGTTAAGATGAGATTTGTGATTACCAATCTGGAGAATTTTGGGGCCACTTGGTGGACAATTAAGGAAAAGAAGCTGGGCATAGATATGAATAGTGTCACTTGGGAGCTATTCTTAAAGAGTTTTCATGAACAATTCCTACTAGAGGAATGGAAGCAGTAAAGGGTAGATGAGTTCCATAACCTCAAGCAGTATTCTATGACTATAACAGAGTATGAGCACAAATTCTACGATCTGGTGTCCTTTTCAAGATTCAGTGATAACTCAACGCAGTTGACACAACACTTTATTAGAGGATTCAACAATTGTATAATTGAGGGTGTTAAGGTATTTGAGCCAAAAACCCTCAAGAATGTGGTACAACAAGCCATCCTTGTAGAAAAAAGTGTCAACCTTTGTTAGGGAGGTTTTGTGGGAGCGCTTGCAGCATCAGGATCTAAAGGCAACTACAACTCAGCTGGAAACAAGAAGCCTTCTTTTTCTAAGGGGAAACAGTATCAATAGTAGTCTCAATAGACATAAAAGTAGAAGGGATTGAACTCTCAGGCTCAAGGTGGTGGTAGAGGTTCTAACTCCAAGAACAACTACAATGCTCAGCATAATAAATGAAACCAACCCCCTCAGCCAGCTTAGAGTAGTCAATCTTTTGTTAGCAGGAATAGTTGTCAGTAGTCAAATGCACCACCTCTAGGGAGAGGATCTAGCTAAAATACAGGATGTTTTACATGTGGGCAAGTTGGACATTTTGCATCTCACTATCCACAATGAGCACTTCAGTATTCAGGCCCTAGGCCAACAACATCCGAGCCTACAGTTGGGGATGCAAGTAGAGCTCATAGAGTGTTTGCAGCAGTAGATCACCGTTGGGCAGATCATTAGGGAATAGTGGTTGAAACCACAGGAGCTATTTGACGTACACTTCTTTTAGTGTTGTTTGATTCAAGTGCTATAGATTCATTTATTTCTCTATCTTTAGTTGCTAAGTGTAAGCTAGATGCGGTGAAGCAAGATCATGGTTGGCAAGTGGAACTAGCGTCAAACATTAAGGTCTCCACAAATTCTATAGTTTATAAGTGTGAGCTTAGCATAGGAGGATTTGATACTACAGTCGACCTTCAGGTTATACCCCTTGGTTCCTATGATGTGGTTTTGTGTATGGACTGGCTTGGATCTCATAGAGCTAGTATAGACTGCAGGAAGAAGATTTTTATGTGTTAAGATGACCAAGGGAATGATGTGAAGATTGTTGGGATACCAAGGCCTATATCTCTATAGATGATTTCTGCCATGCAATTGAATCGAAGTTTCTGTAAGGGATGTCAGATATTTGTGGTTATGGTAAATTATTTCGATGAGGAAGATCCTATAAGGAAGACTTTGGATCACCTGATTCTACAAGAGCATGTAGATGTCTTTCCAAGTGAGATTCCAGGCATGCCTCCAAAAAAGGACATCAATTTCAGCATTGACCTGATTCCAGGAGTAGAGCCTATCTCTAAAGCTCTTTATCATATGACTACATAGGAATTTGGTGAGTTACATCTTCAGCTAGAGGAACTTTTGGCCAAAGGGACCATTTGACCTAGTGTGTCACCATGGGGAGCTCCTGTGCTCTTTATGAAAAAGAAAGACAGTTCTTTACACCTTTGTATTAATTACAGATAGTTGAATAAAGTGGCAATAAAGAATAGGTATCCTCTACCTAGGATTGATGACTTATTTGATTAGATCAAGGGAGCTACAATATTCTCCAAGATTGACCTTAAGAAAGGATACCACCAACTTCACATTAAGGAAGCTGACATTTACAAGATCACCTTTTGAACTCGCTATGGGCATTATGAGTTCATAGTGGTACCTTTTGGGCTGACTAATGCTCTATCAGTTTTCATGAGCTTGATGAATGGTGTGTTTTGATCTTACCTTGATAGGTTTGTACTTGTGTTTCTTGATGATATATTGATATATTCTAAGACTTAGAAGGAGCATGAGGAACACCTACGATTGGTTTTACAATGCTTACGAGACAATTAGCTTTATGCCAATGTAGCTAAGTGTGAATTCTTCAAACCAGAGATTTAGTATTTAGGGCATGTCATTTCAGGTGATGGTATTTCTATAGACCCTACAAAGATTCAGGCAATAGTAGATTGGCCTACATCGACTAATGTGTCAAAGATTCATAGTTTCATGGGTCTAGCTAGTTATTATCATAGATTTGTCCAAAACTTCTCTAGAATAGCGCATCCTATCACTTCCCTTTAGAGGAAAGGAAAGAAGTTTTTATGAACAGAGAAATGTAAGGAAGCATTTCAGAAGCTCAAGGAGCTTTTGAGTAGTGCACTAATCTTAGTAGTACTTGATTCAAAAGGTGATTTCATGGTGTGTACAGATGCTTCCCTGGAAGGGATTGGAGCAGTTTTGATGTAGAATGGATGAGTGATTGCGTATGAATCATGCAAGCTCAAGGATCATGAACTAAATTATCCTACGCATGATCTTGAGTTAGTAGTGGTAGTTCATGCTTTAACAAGGTGGAGACATTTCTTATTGGGGCACAAATTTGAGCTACATAGTGATCATCGCAGTCTTCAATACATTTTCACTCAGGCTAATTTGAATGCTTGCCAGAGGCGATGGATGGAATTTTTATGTGAGTGTGATTTTGAGGTAAAGCACATTCAAGGAAAGAAGAATGTGATGGTAGATGCTTTGAGTCACAGGAGACATGTGATATCATCCATGACTCTTAGTGTTGATTTGAAGAGTTAGATTCTTCAGACACTTCCTACAGACCCTTGGTATCAGGAGGTGTGCAAAGAGATAGATTTAGGAAGACCTTTGGAGGGTAAGTTTGCAAGCTATGTCTGAGAGTTAGATGGTCTTTTGAGACATTTAGGAGGGATTTATGTGCTATTACTGGATGAGCTTTGCACCTTGATTCTAGCAGAAGCCCATCGTACACCCTACTCGGTACATCCAGGTGTCAAGAAGATGCATGCTGATTTGCGACATTTATTCTATTGGTCCAAGATGAAGCATGACATGGTAGATTATGTGGCTAGGTGTCTTGAGTGTTAGAGAGTTAAGGCAGAACACTAGCACCCAGCAAGACTTTTGCAACCAAATCTCATTCCTTCATGGAAGTAGGACATCATCTCTATGGACTTCATAGTAGGATTACCTATGACTGTTTGTCATCATGATGCTATCATGGTCACCGTTGATCGATTAACTAAGGTGGCACATTTTTCTCCAATCAGGTCTTCCTACATGGTAGTTTCTGTAGCTAATGTCTTCATGCATGACATTGTGAGATTACATGGTATTCCCCAAAAGATCATTTTTGATAGGGACCCTATATTCACATCCGCATTTTGGACATCGCTACAGCATGAGCTTGGAGCACAATTGAATTTTAGTTTGGCATATCACCCAAAGATAGATGGTTAGACAGAGAGGGTGAATCAGGTTTTGGAAGATATGTTAAGGATGTATGTGATGGATAGACAGACTCATTGGGAGGACTATATCTACCTAATGGATTTTGCTTACAACAATGGGTATCATAGTTCTATTGGCATGACACTATTTTAGGCTTTATATGGATGTCCTTGTCATACACCCTTGAGTTGGGATAGCCTTGAGGATCACATCTTGTTGGGTTATGAGATGCTTAATGATATGGAGCAATAGGTATTGCGTATTCGTGAGCACTTGACTACGGTACAGGATAGATAGAAAAAGTATGTTAATGCACATAGGACAGATAAGCAATTTTTTGTGGGAGATAAGATATTCTTGAGAGTGTGTCCACAGAAGAGTCTAATCTGATATGAAAAGGGTTCAAAGCTAGCACCTCGCTTTGTGGGACCATTCAAGATTCTTGAGAGGATTGGCCCAGTTGCTTATCACCTTGCTCTACCGCCCAGCCTAGCTAGCTCGCATTCATGATGTTTTCCATGTTTCATTACTTAGGCAGTATATCCCTGATGTTGTACATGTTCTTGATTGGAATGCATTGCAGGTAGAGGACAGGCAGCTAGCTTTGGAGCTGGTTCATATTCTAGAGCAGCAAGAGTTGACCCTCAGGGGTTGAACCATCAAGCAGGTAAGGGTCCAATGGGACCCTATTGATGACTCTTCTGCTACATGGGAGGATGTAGCTAGATTACGAGAGTTATATCCCTACTTGTTTGTAGGCTTCCAGGAGTAAGCCTAATCCAAGGGGGGTGGATGTAGTGCCTACCCTCGTTAACATTTTTTTGGACACATTGTTGTTATTATTGCCGAACTATGTTAGATTAGTTTATGTTGATGGTTAGTAGCATTGTTTTGAGACTATTAGATATTGTGCTATGGATTCAGTTGATGTATGATGAGATAACTTAGACTCTACATTTCATATATGCATGATGGTTATTACATTATTTCTAGTTATTGATGATGATTAGTTAGATGGTTTATTATTACATGTGTTTTCTTATGGATACTTACCCCATACTTGCATGTGTACGGTGTGCATGTTTGTTTCTTATATATGGTGTTTTTGATGTGGTTAAGGAAGGGAGTCGTAGTTACCTGCTAGTAGGGATCTACATGATGCACCACTTCCTGCCATTACCTATTTAGCTTAGCACATATATATATTGTATGTACATGCATGGTGTTATGCGAGTTGTAGGTATCAAGAATCGACTTCCCTGAATTTCCAGGATGAGCGTACCCTATCGCACTATCTCAATGGTAAGAGAGGGGAGATAATTTCTCAAGTCCAAATCCTAAATCCTTAAACCATTTGTCCTAGAAAGGTGGGACAAGTATCTGAGATACTTTACCTTCTGAATGTGTCGAATGACATAATTCGTGATTTTGACCCTTTAGATTGATTTTGTATGGATTGTTTTGTGATGGGTTTTCATATTTTATCTTGGTGGTCTTTGGAGAATATTTTATTAATTAAGTCTAAAATTAAAAGATTTAATTAATAATTTAAGTATTTTGGAAAAAAAAAAATTAATATTATGTCATTTTGATATTTTGGATTTTAATTAATTAAATGGGAATTAATTGTGAAAAAAGAATTAAATAAAAGAAATTAAAATTAATAATAATAATAATAAAATAATAAATAAATAAATATTAATAATAGAAATAATAAAAGAATTAAAATAAAAGTTATAAGTCTACCTAGGAGTAAACACACCTTTTGATTTCATGTATATCAACAACACAGGAGTTAGTGCACAAATTAAGTACATGGTGTCTACAACCTTGTGATTCATCTAGAAGGTTGGAAAAGACTCATGCTTAGTTGTCAACACCTTTTGGTTGTTTCTAGAGACATTCTAGGTGCTTCCTGAGAGTTCTTTATATTCAGGCATTCCTAGAAGCTCAAGGAGCATGTTTTGAGGACCTGAGAACATTAAAGGAGGAAGGAGCTTGCTCACCAGATTTTGAGGAGAAGTGAATTAGCATCAGTGTCCAGGTAGACACTTGTGAATTTTGCATATGAAATTTTGCTTCTTGCATTTCCTATCTTCTTCGTGTCTTTTGAATGCTTTTGGAGGATTTTCATATCTTGGTTGTATGCATTTTGTCATGGGTAGTTAAATTCTATATAAGAAATTCTCATATGGATAGATTTGAGTAATTTAATGGACTAGGGTTTTATTTGATAGATGGAAATAGGAAAATACGTTGTATTCCTTCATCAGAATAATTTGTGCACATTCATCAGAATTACACTTGAAATATACATTTATGTACATATGAGTATATATAAATTACACACACACACACACACATATATATATGTATATATTCATATCTATATATACATATATGTATATATATATATATATATATATATGTACATACACATATACACATATATATATGTATAGCTCTAAAAATATTATTATATATTAATTGCCGATATTAAATCGAATTTATTATTTAAATTGTCACAGTTGAAATGCTTAAAATGCATTGGGAAAATGTTTTATAAAAAAGGTTATTTGAAATCGTATTTTAAAAAAAAAATTATATAGATATATGAGAGGGGTGGGTTACACCCCCCATACCCCAGTGCCTTTAGTGGTCGCAGGGTACCTGCGTACGCAATGTACCACGACAGAGCATTGTTAATGCATAAGTTGCAAGGTACATATGTAAGTAGAGTACCCATGATTGAATGTCACTTCCTGACAGTCGTGTAAATCGACAACGAAGTCTTTTTAAAATTTGATTACATTTTTTTTATAAAAATGTTTATGTTATATATATGTTATCAACTTTTAATATGTCCATTATCATAAATAATAATATTATATATTATGTATATATATATTATATTAATAATTGTTAATTATTATATTAATAATAAATGAAATTAATTATTTTATAATATTTTAGTTATTAATATAAATTTAATTTAAATGTAATTTGGAGGAAATTTGTAATTGCTTTTATTGAGTTTTCAATTGATCTATTGAATTTTCAATGCGTCCTATTGGTTTTCGATGGGGGTCATTTTCAAATAACGTTTGTATAACAATATATCAATTAGAAAATTAAGTCTAAGAGCTATGGGAAATACCTTAATCCATCAAATCCTATACATGGGTTAGGTAACACTGTACAATTTATCTACTCAATATCTAAATTTGAAAATGAAAACTGAAACCCCACACTTAATTTAATTATGTAATTTTAGTGAACCAAAACATGTGCTTGCATTGTGTTTTCTCTATGCTTCTTGTTTTGGGTTTTTGGGTTGACTAGTGTTGACTAGTCATAGGACATCTACCAGAGGCTCGAGTGTTATGATTTTGATGTCATGATGATGTCTTTTGATCTCAATCTTTTAAACTCAACCATGGTTATGTGATGACATGCTGATTGATATTGTCTTCAATCTTCTTGTTTAAGCTATGATTTATGTAACATTTTTATGAGTTATCAATTAGTTGTATTGGATTACTTTTTAGTTACTTTGATGGGATTGAATTGTTTATCTAATCTTGATGATGTCATGTTGTGACATGTTTTGACTTGACCATTTTGGAGTCTTTGATCAGTATTACTTTGAGATACTTTTTGGTTACTTGTTGAGGACCGATGGATATTGTGATTATCATTGATACCTTCAATTTCCAATAGAGAACTGTTGTGGTCATGATTATCAATGGATGCTTTTCAGTTGCTCATGGAGATTTGATGTTCTTATTATGGATTATATTTTGGTATTTTTCCAGTCACTTGTATAGGACTAAGGTGAATTTTTGATTTATGATTCCATGAGCTTAGGGTAGGTTATCTACTTGTAGTGTCGAGAAGTGGCTTTCAATGGGGGTTGGGGACCTAAGAGGCTACCAAGGTAACTCATTGTAAGTTGTCTTAATAAGTGAAAACATTACACCTAATACTGACTTAATGAACCTAATAAGATAATTATTTTTTCTCGCCCATGCCTCAAGTGCTAGTATAGACTCAGATGGGAGTAGAGAGAATGCTTGTTTGCGACCTTGCATTTTGTAGTATGCCTCATCTATATGAGAGGATACTAGTGGCTGCATAGGGATCACTAGGGGGCTAGAGTCTATTGGGAGACTACCAGGGTAACTTTAGTGTGATCCGTGTGATGACACTTTCCCACTTGCATAGTCGGTTTCCTACATGTCTTTGTTGTGCCTCTAGGATTCGATGTCAGTTTGTGTTGGAACCTTTGATTTAGTATACTTTTAGGATTCCTAAACTTAGAGAGTATTTGTGCTATGTGATTTGATAACCTGTTTGGGACTTGAGATTATCTCCTTAGTGTGGTGGGAGTGGACCATTTAGGTTCCACGCGGTCGGCTAGTAGTGCTTTTTCACTCTTACCATATGAGATCCGCCTAAGACACAATGGCTGATGCATTCTTTGATTTTGATGGTGGACACATATCCTTACATTGATGATTTGTATATGTTAGATGTCTTATGCTTTACTTTGCATGTTAGATTTCCTTTCTGCATATGATGTAGTATGATTTAGGAGTGACATTCCTTCTATGTTAATACTGATGATCACTTCAATAATTTGGAATGTTATGCACAGAGGGATGGGTAGGGCCCATGATGGTCTAATGATGCTATTTATGGTTGGGAGGAATCATGCACTTAGTTATATTTGTGATGTATGGATATCTTTTATGATGGATGTTTATATCTTCTATGATGATGTATTATGTATGACATGTGGTTTCATTTACCTTATTTCACTTGCATCATGGAATAGTATAGGATGATAATGTACTTCATTCTCATGTATGTATATTCTTTTAAGCCTTTCATACCCTATGGCATGTATAGTGAATGATTGAGCATTCAGAGATGTAATGTATGAATGTTGGACTTTTCATTATTATTTTATGTGGATGTAGTACTAGATGGAATCATTAATAGTTAATTTAGATGTAATTCAACATTAAGGGATCCTTAAAGAATGTAACCTATTACATAAGTATGTTTATGTTTACTTTCAGTTGAATGATGTTATTGCTTTCACTACTAGGTTATGAATGGTTTTACTTTCATGTTAAAAAAAAAAATGTTACCAAACTTAGTGAAACTTTAGGTTAATTCTTTGGATCCCTTGGTGGGGCGTTACATTTTGCATGTTGAAAAGAGAACTAATTGGATCATAGATAGTGGATTTTTGCATCATATTATTGGAGACATAGATGAATTTTTTATGTTTATTAATCATGATGGAGGAATTGTCAAAGTTCATAACAATGCAACTTGTCATATCAAGGGAGTTTGATCTATTACTCTTGATGGAAAGACTAACATTGATGATGCCTATTTTGTTGATGGATTAAAGCATAATCTATTGAGTTTTGGAAAATTGGTTGATAAAGGTTATTAGTTGTAATTCACAAAGAAGACATGCATTATCAAGGATAAAGATCCTAAGTTTATTGACACTGGTACAAGATCCAGAGGTAATGTATTTCAATTGAGCCCTAGAGAGATGATATGTTTGGCTGAAAAAGTGGATAATAATGGCATTGAAGATTTGTAATATAAAATTTGATAATATTGTGAAGTCTAGTAGTACATTTTCTATTAGAGATTTAGCTAAAATTGTGAAGCCTACTGATGTTGTGTGCAAAGAATGTGTTATGGAAAAGTAGAAGAAAGTCTATTTTCCTAGCAAGAAATTCACCACTATAGTAAAATTGGAGATTGTTCCTAGAGATTTGAGTGGTCCTACTAGAACAAGAGGATTCTATGGTAAAAGGTACTTTATGATTTTTGTTGATGATTTCACTAGAATGATGTGGGTAGCATTTCTTAATGAAAAGTCTGAGGCATTTGAAAAGGTTAAGTTGTTTAAGAAAAGAGTTGAGAATGAATCTAGAGTAAAGATAAAATGTTTAAGATTATAAATACTTCAAGAGAGTTTAACATCTTTTGTGAAGAAAATGGCATAAAAAGACAACTATTAACACCTAAGATCCATGAACAAATGTAATTGCTAAAAGAAGGAACATATCTATAATAGAAGCAACAAGAGCCATGATCTTTGGGAATAATGTATCCAAGACACTTTAGAGAGATGAATTCAATAAAATTGTATATACAATGAGCAAAATACAGATCAGAAAAGGTACACACAAGAATCCCTATGAATTATGGTTCAGACATGCACCCTTAGTAAAATATTTCAAAAGTTTTGGAATTAAGTGTTACATAAAGAGAGATGATGATATTGGTAAGTTTTATGCAAGAAGAAATGAAGGTATGTTCCTTGGTTATTCATTGAAAAGAAAATATTATATATGTTTTAATCAAAGAACTAAGACTATTGTTGAATGTGCACATGTAAAAGTAGATGAAAAGTTTGGACTTAAAGAGAGAGTTCTAGATTATAATTCTAATGAAGAAGAAGATAATCCTAAATCTATTAGAGAGAATATTGAATTTTTATTTGAGACTAACAATGCAGAATGATGTTTCAAGTTGTTGAAAAAAGAGAAGAAGTAAGAGTTGAAACAATCACACCTACATTGAATAAGAATTTAAAAATGAATCACCTTACTAATTATATTATTGGAAGTAAAGAAAAATAGTTATGACAAGAAAAAAGGTACATGAAGAGTTGTGTTTAATTTCTCAAGTTGAATCAAAGAATAAAGATGGGGCATGCAAGGATGATCATTGCATTCAAGCAATGAAGGAAGAACTAGATTGAATTGTGAAGAACGGGACATGGGAATTGGTTCCTAGACCCAAAGACAAAAATATTATAGGAACTATATGGGTTTTAGAAAAAAGATGAATGAATAAGGTGAGGTTATGAGAGATAAATCAAGATTGGTATGAAAAGATATTCATAGCAAGAAGGTGTAGACTATGAAGAGACATTTGCCCCTTTTGCTAAAATTGTAGTAAGAATGTTCTTGGCATATGTAGCAAGTAAGAAGTGTAGATTGCATTAGATGGATGTAAAATTATCATTTTTGAATTGAGAAACTAAGATACAAAATTTTGGATGTCTAATGGGAAAGTAAGATACTGAGAGGATGGGGCAGGGGGGTTCAATCAAGATCTATAAAACTTTAACCTTTCAAATAATTATTCAATCTAATAACTTCACCATTAACCCGTATCTCAACAATATCATAAAACATATAAGCATTTACTACAATGATGTATTATATCTAACTACTAATAACATAAATAAACATGAAAGTAATTGTTTAACACATGACACAAAGATTTTGGTTACCTAGAAACCCTCCAAGGTGAAGGTAAAATTTGGGTGGGGATGACACTCATAAATGTTCACTACTATAGTAATAAAGTTCGCCTATTAGAGCTACAAATTTGGTCACTTTTGATGATATACCCTGTAAGGGGTCTTCCCTATTAAGATCTTATAAGACTTATTTAGTCTACCTTGATCAAAGGATTTAGAATTACAACTGAGTAAGAACTTTTTTAGGATATTTATAAAGGTCTATTAGGACCACTTTGTTAAGAGATTTACCATAATTCACTTTTCTAAAATGTATCAGTACTTGATCCTTCAATTTTCACTTAATATGCAGATTATGAATCTCCTCTTTCCAACACCGATCCTTTCACTGATCTGATCTAACTTTGTTCTACACTTCACTATCTCTGAACTTCTTAGTTTCTTTGTATGATTCACCTTCAAACTTCACTTCTAGAATCCAAAATTTACTTCTCTTACACACATATGAAAATAGGATTTAGATCCTTCTTTTATAAGCAATTGTAGAAGTTTCTAGATTAAGATCAATGATCCAGATCCTTCACTTTTGCCACATATACTTTCCATTTTTTGGATTGGCTATTCACTATGCATATGGATTAATAATCTTTAAAAAAATGCAAAATAATCTCCTTAAATGACTCTACAATCATTAAATAATGTATACAAGTCAACTAAAATGGTCTACCTTAGTGTGTGTGCCTTTCCAAAAAAATATACCAGTATTGGCTTGTTTGACACATGAACACTTTGATGCTTGGTCATAACTAATATCCATGTTTTCCTTGACCTCTTGTCTACTTGGGACATTCTGTATGACTTGACATGAACTAACTATGAATAGCTCAACTCATATATTATCATAATCAACTTGGGTTGTATAGGAGTACTCGGTGATCATAGACTTATACTTTCTTGACAATATTACTATAGCTTGGCTTCAACTAAAATAAGAACAAGTCCAATTTATAATTCTTGGCCTTTATAGTATGGCTTGTTCACATTGATGATTGATCAACTTGATGCAGGAGCATCCAGAGGTATAAGGGCAATCCTATGTCACCCAAAAAAATGTACTTAGACTTAGTTTCTGTTTCATGTGTTTTCATTTTTGATACCCATTTGGGTCAAATAAAGGTTCCAACTCTCACAGTACCACTATCAATGTTCTAGGTTAGAGTATTTGAGCACCTTGGGATACATGTAAATGCTAAAAAAATAGGACTATATAATTGAGCCATAATTATGGTGGATTAGAAGGTGTAAATTGGAGGGAGGATTAAAATTGTAATTTAGAATATTCCAAAAAAAGAATTAGGTCAAAAGGTTGCACGGTTTGAAAGTTATTGCAATTTTTCAATTTCTAGAGACCTCCTAAGAATGCTTCAAAGTCAAGTTATGACCTTTTAGTTTGGCCTTTGCAAACTTACCCCTATCTAGATCCCTGATACCCTCATAATATTAGGGGGTTACGACCTAGCATCTAGGAGGAATTAAGTCTAGTAAGAATGACCAGTGTTGAAGAGGCAAACCAGTTTACCCTATGAGTTGAAGAGAAGCTCAATAAAAATTTAAAGGGAGACAAAGAGGGTGTGGTCAAGGAGGAAGGGGCAGTGGTAGGTCATTTGGAGGTCGAAATGAGACCCAAAGGAAAAATGAAGATGTGGGTACTAGCAAGAACTAGAGGAATGAGGATTTCAACCACTCCTGTGATCAAAACTTTGGAGATCAGAGGGGAAGAGGTAGAGGATGTGGACAAGGTTCAAGAAGAGGAGGTTTCCATGGTACTTATTTCCATTGCAATGAACAAGGCCATCGTACCTTTGAATGCCCTCAACGACAAGGAAGAACAGATAGGAGAGCTAAAGGCCAAGCTAGGGTTGCTCATGTGGATGAGGAATCATAATCATCACATTCAAAGGATGCAGAAAGAGGAGATACTTTAGTAAATGAAAGGGTTCTACTAAGTGGGGAGATTGAACCAGGATAAAGGAGGAGTCTATTTTGTACCAGGTGCAAATGTGAGAATAAATATTGTGATGTGATCATTGATGGTGGTAGCACTAACAACTCGATGTCAGAAGAGATGGTCTCTAAGCTAAAGCTCAAGAGGGAGAAACACCCCAACCCTATCGGATTTCTTGGGTGAAGGATGATCATAAGGTCCTAGTAAGTAAACAATGTCTAGTGAAGTTCAAAATTGGGAGTTACCATGATGAAATTCTCTACGATATTATTCCAATGGATGTCTGCCATCTATTGTTGGGAAGATCGTGGTAGTTGGATAGGCATGCAGTACATGATGGTCATGCAAACACATACTCTCTAACAAAGGATGGAGTTTGCCACAAATTGAAGCCCATGGTAAAGGAAGGTGAAAAGGTATGCAACAATGCTAGGATTTGTCTTGTTGATGGAAGAAAGTTTTTAGATGGCATGAAACATCAGCATATGTGCTATTCTTTGATTCCTAGAAAAGATAAGGTAGTAGTGAAATACCACTTGAAGTTTCAAATTTATTCAGTGAGTTTGGAGATATTGTTAGAAACAATAACATAGAAATGAACTAAGATAAAATAATTATCAATTAATCCAAGAGAGTTTGTGAAAATAGTTACCATAAACTTGGATCCAACAAGAGAGTGAAAGAATGAACAATCACCAATGAATCAACAAGAGGAGACAAATATTTGAAAGGGGAAAGCAAAGAAAACCCCTTGTGAATAATATGAATGAGGCAAATGCCTAAAGAATGAAAGAAGGAGAGAGAAGAGAGAAAATGGAGCCACTGACTCATTACAAGAACTACATAGTGATTGTGTGTTAAGAATGAGAGAGAATCATCTCTTATAAAGAGATGAGAGGAGGAGTCATTTGTAACTCCCATGTGAATGATTGCCACATTCATAAGTGTGTGTATAACAAGTGTCATAATCCTCTTAAGGAGGAATAAACTATTTTCCTTAATAAAGGAATTACAAAAAAGATTTGTCCTCACATGTGGACTAGAGGACAAACAACTTAAGGGATACCTTGGTTTATCCCATTTAATAAATGCAACCAAGGAAAGATTATAAATTCTAACACCCCCTTTTAATCTTTGCTTGGGGAAATTAGATCAAAGGGTATTAAACCCAAATTTTTACAATGAAAATAGTAGCAAATTGATCTTTGACAATGTCTTCTTTTATGCAAAAGGTCTCTTGTGAGTGTAGGTAGATCTTCATACAGTCAAGAGAGAAGTGGATAGGTCATAAAAGTACACCAAATCTTGTATGTGCTGGATGGATTACCTGGAAACCATAGACACAAGAAACAAGACAACTATCCATAGGAAGTAGTTCATCTTATATGCAAATTAGAAATCCTTTGAATAAGGATAATAAAACTCACATAGAGAAACAATGAAGAAAATAAAACATGTTACCACAAAGCAATGGAGATAACCTGATATCAAATTGAAGTATATGCTCAAAATATTATAAAAAAGTTTGATCAAAATTCTCATGAACAGGATATTATACTAATGTACTAATGACCACAGACAAGGCCAACTAATGATACGTGCATCAACAGTGCATCAATCATGTGGATATAGATAATCCACTTAATGAATCATCCCACTGCAAGTTAATGGGTGATCAATCCATAACATGCATGACTCATGATCTAAGCAATAAAGTATGCAGATCATTATCACATTAATATATGAAAATAAAGTAAAAAGAGACACATGTTGATCAAATTAGTATTATCATGATTTGTAAGGATACTCAAACGAATGGATTATGAGGGTGAACAACATATTGCCTTCAAATTGGAAATCCATCATGGACAAGCAACTTCATTGCCACGAAAAAAAATCATCATGGGTCAAAACAACTTTCTCGAATAGAGTCTCCAATATTGGAGTGCTCCAAGATATGGTAGCCTCGTCACCTATCAAAAAAAATGAGCAAGGTGTAGGAAGACATACCATGAATAAATCACAACTAGGAGCATACACCTAGGAGACATGTAGAATAGAATGGGAAATCCCCATAAAAAAATATCATCCTCGCATTGAGGAACAAAATGGAACAACATGGAGAGAAACTCCATAAATATTAACCTTTCAAAGTAGAGCATATAGAATCAAATGGAGGGAAACTCCGTATAAATATTAATCTTTCAAAGTTGAACCAATAGAACCAAATGGAGGGAAACTCCATATAAAATGAGTGCACACCAATATAGGATGAAGGTATACTCCATGGGCCAGATAAAGAAACTATGTATTAGTTATACTGAGGGGACCTACATAGTTATCCTTGAAAAAATTGGCTCCCTATGCAACTCAAAACAAAATATCATATAAATCATGTATATCAATGGTATAAAACCATAAGTGCCAAAATGGGCATAGAATAATGCTATAAATGCATAATAGTGCAACTATGTGCACATCAAAATATCACAATAAGGTTGAAGGCAAATGTGTAAGATAACTCATAATCCAATCAAAATGAATTAAACTTTATTTTCAAAATGTACAAATCCAAGGATGATCAAAATTAAAAAAATATGTATATCAGGTATAAAACTCCATTGAGGGTAAACATGAGTACTTAATTCATTTTGTGAAGGTATATATCAATTTCTGAATTATTATAGTCATAAAATTATGTATTTATCTGGGTATATATGTGTGCACCCATATATACTTAAATAAATATATGTAAATGATAAGTCACAATATTGAGAGGATCCTTCTAAAAAATATGAACATTTTTGAATAAAGACAAAATCTCTTATTTATTTTTGATAAATTTGAAATAACAAAATCTAATCACAATAATTAGTAATGACTGCCAAAGCAAAATAGAGTACTCTTTTTTGTTAAAAAAACATAACCAAATTTTTTAGAATGATGAAAGCCAAAAAAGCATCTTAAATGAACAACAAAAAAAAACTCTTAATTTTGTGCATACATGAACAGAGACATTAAAGCAATGATTCGAAAAGTTTAGCAGTTACATAAGAATATAACTAGAATAGATAGTTGCAAGTAAGCCAAAAAAGAATCCACTAACATGCATTGGGCAGTCAACAATGTAATCGAATAGAAAAGAAAAAAAACTTCTATAAGAAGCAAACAAAGAGAATGAAGTAGAGAGAAGCATTTAGAGTTTTACTCAAAAAAAAACTTCAGTCGAGCTGATTCTAGGTGAAGGTAAAGTGTATAAAAGTAGTGCATGCAAAAGTATCTTTTTATTATGAAAAAAAAACTTATATTCGTTATGCATTTTTAATGCAGGTTGCAGAGAGGAAATGGATCACAAAGTGCTGAATCTTCGAGTGATGATTCCCATTTTAACATGGGAATTTCCACTGGAGTCAACATACCTGAGAGGAGATTTTGATGAACTATTTCAAGCAATTCCTGGAGAGGTGGAGCATTCAATAAGGAGCATAATAGGAGATGGGGTGTTGAGGCCAAGAGCACTACGACCTATTTATCAAACACAAATATTGTCCATATTGTACTCAAACATATATGATATGTTACTTGAGTATAGGATGATGATGAAGATAGAAGAGGTCTGTATTAATCTACCTTTTGTGAATGCAACCATACTAGATGAGGCAATCAGTGGTTATTCATTGCATGGTTCAAAGGCATGGGTGGGAGGAATAATTCCCATCAAGAAGTTTGATGAGGATAAGGTACGAATGACTCTTTTGGATACAATGAGGATAGGACTGAGGCTAAGGAATCACTTGTATTTTGAAAGGGAAATTATTCATATTGCAGGGATACTACCAGAGGACATGGTGGGTAGGGCATTTGCATTATTTGATGCAATCTTAGTTGTGGTTTGATATTGTGAAAATCGAAGGGTTTATCATTAGATGAGGGCCTCTTTTGGGGATGACAACATAGGGATTATAGTGGAGTCAGTGGATTCTATTAATCAAGTGTAGGGGGTTGGGCCCATAGAAGAGGGTTAAAAAAAGTTAGGCATACAATAGGTTTAGGTTTAATTATAATAGGAGAGAGAAAAGAAACATTTATGTACTGATTTTATTTGGAAAAAAAAAAAAAACTTACTGAAATAAATGCCTACATGCATTCATTTTAACATAGGAAAAGATGTTTTAACTTTGTTAGCAGGATTAGGCAAGAATTGGTTATGATAACTATTCTTTGTCGTGATATTATGAATAGTATTCTAAAAAAATCTTGAGTTAAAATAACTTGACAGAGAATAACTTAAAAATAGATGTTGTTATAGGTGAATAATGATGCAGACCTGCAAGAAAATGTTAGAGGAATAATAATCTTGCAACATGCAGAAAAATTATTAAATTACTAAGGAATCTGCAAATATCCCTTTAAAGAAAACTATTTTAAAAGACTTGAAGTTAGATGTATCTAAATATGAATAAGGGCCAAATGTACAAGTTATAAGTGAATTTTATAACTCACAACGAAATAATTTATAACTTAAAAGAATTAAACTAAAGTAAATTTATAACAGAATTCTAAATGTGATCAAAGGCTAAATATAGAGGTTATAAATTAGTTTTATAACATACAATATGACCATTTGAAATGTATAAATGCTTAATGAAAGAAATAAAATAAAATTATTACATAACTTGGTTAATAAATGAATTGCTCAAAGTTTGTTATTAAAGAAATAAAAAACTTTAGATTAAAGTTAGCTTAAGAAAGAAAATAAAATATTAAACTTGAAACTTTAAAATAAAATAATATATGAGCTCAAACTTATAATATCTGATCTGCATACTCTCCTAATCAAAATACATAGAAGCATGGCCATTCCCTCGTCTCTGGCTTGGAAACAAGACAAACATCATGCTAATCACAAATCTGACCACAACTGGCACAGAATTCATATAAATCTTGGGCATTTCAGGATAAAAGTAATCTACCACATCAAATTAGTTAAACCAAAGAAATCACAACCAACACAAAGAAAATGCCATGAACAACATTCAAAACCTTAACCCTAAAATGCAAAACATCAAAAGCCTTATACTTGTGGCTCCCAAATGCCCACAGGCCCCTTGGCGTTGCAAAGCCGTAGTAGATCTTTCCATTAGGTGCCCTGCAACATAAACTTGGAAGACAAGATGTAAGAAGAAATTGCATAGAAGGATGGATCACTACAACAATGCACAAGGATGGATCACAAGGCAGATCCAAGCAACATGCAAGTAGGTGAAAATGTCATAGAAGAATCAACAAAGACTGCAAAACACATAACACACCAAGGTAAAAAAAAACTAGGCTTGAGAATTACAAAAAATGAATAACGCAAGGCAAGTTATCAAATCAAAGAAACTCGAATATGTCAAAGCTATTGAAAGCCCCTCCTTTCCCTGAAGGTCCTGTAGATCTTTTCATTGGAATACTTTATGCAAGCAATCACTTCACAAAGCGCATGGTTGTGAGGAAAACGTGGATGTGGTCAGAGCTTATCAAATCATCAAAAGTGGTAGCTCACTTTTTTGTTGCAGTGAATGCAAGAAAGGAGGTCAATCTATAGCTAAAGAAAGAAACTGATTTTTATGACGATATGATTATTGTTCCATCTATGGATCACTATGAGCTTGTAGTTTTGAAAATTTTTGCAATCTGCGAATATGGTGTGCAAAACATATTTGCGAAGTACATAATGAATTGTGATGATGATACATTTGTGAGAGTTGATACCATATTGAAAGAAATAAAATCAACTCCCCATAAAGATGGCTTATATATGGATAACCTCAATCTTTTTCACAAGCCCCTTTGAATGGGAAAATGGGCTGTAACATATGAGGAATGGCCAGAAGAAGACTATCCTACATATGCAAATGGACCAGGGTATATAATTTCAAATGACATAGCGAATTTTGTTGCATCTCAACATGCTAACCACAGCTTGAGGTTATTCAAGATGGAAGAATAGGAGTTTTAAAAAGCCGAGAGAGGAGAGGAAAAAAATAAGAAAGAAATCACAGTAAATGAGAAATTACTAAAAAGTAATAGATATCAAGAGAGAGACAAATTGTAAGGAATAGAAATTCACAGAGTTTCTAAATAAGTAGATATGAATTAAATAAATATATATACTCAGAAAAATAATATGAATAGGTTGAGACCTCTTAAATGAAAATGTTTTAATTAACTAATGTAGGTAGAAAGAAACTCTTAGAATTAAGAAGTGTTCCTTCAACACAACTTTTTTCAAAAAAAAAAAAATTGAAAATAAAGTTTAATCAAATAATAATAAGAATATAGTGTGATAAAGTTAAAGTTTGATTAAATATTTAAAAAAAAATGCACACTATACAATTTTTTTTATGAAAATGCTATATAAATGCTATATATGAAAGATTAAATATAGAAGATTATTTAAAAAAAAAATCATGAATAGGATTTAACTTAATTGACTATAATGTAATGCATTATTATTTTAGTGTTCCCTAAAATAAAATGTTAGAAAATTATAAAATATATATATTTTATTTTAAATATATAATATATAAAAAAAAATTATGCTTAAATTGAATAAAAAACTACTTGAAACAAGAGCAAATAATAATAATATTTTTTTTTAATAAAGATACCTACGTCAAAAAAAAACAAGCTCCACCCTTTATCAGTCAACTCAAAACAAGGATTAGTTTTGCTTTGATACCATGTTAGAAACAATAACATAGAAATGAACTAAGATAAAAGAATTGTCAATTAATCCAAGAGAGTTTGTGAAAATAGTTACCATAAACTTGGATCCAACGAGAGAGTGAAAGAATGAACAATCACCAATGAATCAACAAGAGGAGACAAAGATTTGAAAGGGGAAAGCAAAGAAAACCCCTTGTGAATAATATGAATGAGGAAAATGCCTAAAGAATGAAAGAAGGAGAGAGAAGAGAGAAAATAGAGCCACTGGCTCATTACAAGAACTACATAGTGATTGTGTGTTAAGAATGAGAGAGAAGCATCTCTTATAAAGAGATGAGAGGAGTCGTCATTTGTAACTCCCATGTGAATGATTGCCACATTCATAAGTGTGTGTATAACAAGTGTCATAATCCTCTTAAGGAGGAATAAACTATTTTCCTTAATAAAGGAATTACAAAAAAGACTTGTCCTCACATGTGGACTAGAGGACAAACAACTTAAGGGATACCTTGGTTTATCCTATTTAATAAATACAACCAAGGAAATATTATAAATTCTAATAGATATCATTTCTAATAATGTTCCAGAAGGATTGCCACTAGTAAGGCCAATCAGTCATCAGATAGATTTAATCCCTGGAGCTAGTTTGCCTAATAAGGTTGCTCATAGCATGACTCCTACTAAAACTGAGGAACTAAACAGACAGGTTCAAGAGCTATTGAAGAAAGGTTTGATTTGAGGGAGCCTGAGTCCATGTGTAGTACTTGTAGTACTGGCACCAAGGATGGATGGAGAGTGGAGAATGTGTACAAAATCTCGAGCTATAAATAGGATAACTATCAAGTATCATTTTTCTTTGCCAAGAATGGATGATCTTATGGACTACTTGAGTGGAGCTCAGTACTTCACAAAGATAGATCTCAAGAGTGGCTATCACCAGATATAGATTCAAGAAGGAGATGAGTGGAAAGCTGCCTTCAAGACCAAGGAGGGTCTTTATTAGTGGCTAGTCATGCCCTTTGGATTGACAAATGCCCCAGGCACCTTCATGCGGCTTATGAATGAGGTACTTAAGAAGTTCTTGGAAAAATTTGTTATTGTTTATTTGGATGATATTTTAATTCTTAGCAAGACTTTGGAAGAACATTTATTACATATTCATAGTGTCCTTGAAAGGTTAAGGGAAGAGAAACTGTTAATTAATCTAAAGAAGCGTAGTTTTTCTTAAAAGGAGTTAGTCTACCTAGGGTTTGTTGTATCACCTGAAGGTCTCAAAATGGATCCAGAGAAGGTAAAAACCATCTTGGAATGGCCTATTCCAAGGTATACTACTGAGGTGAGATCATTTCATGGTCTAGTTAGTTTTTACAGGAAGTTCATTAGGAATTTCAGTGGCATATGTGTACCCCTAGCTGACACAATAAGAGGGGATAGAAAAGAGTTCAAATGGACTGTGGCAGCTATGAGAAGTTTTGAATTATTAAAGAAGAAGGTGACAGAACAACCTGTGTTGGCACTTCCTAATTTTAGCAAGGTGTTCCAAGTGGATTATGATGCTAGTGGCAGCGCTATTGGGGCTGTATTAAGCCAAGAAGGTAAGCCTATTGCATATTTTAGTAAGAAATTGAATGATGCAAAAAAGAAGTATTCAGTTTATGATCAAGAGTTCTATGCAATAGTTCAGGCCTTAAAGAAATGGAGGCATTATTTATTGCCAAAGGAATTTGTTTTATATATTGATCACTAGGCATTATAGTATCTAAATAGCCAAGGTAAATTGAATCAGAGGCATATGAAGTGGGTAGAGTTCTTGCAGAGCTATACATTTGTGTTGAAGCATAGAAGTGGAAAATCTAATAGGGTTGCAGATGCATTAAGTAGGAGACAGTTGTTATTAATAGTAATTTAGGTTGAAGTAGTTGGGTTTGATGAACTCAAGAATCTGTACCCTAAGGATCCTAATTTTGCTGAAGCATGGAAAGCTTGTAAACAACCTGTTGCTATAGACAAAACTAAGTGGTTAGACTATTTGATTTAGGATGGTATGTTGTTCAAGGGCAGTCAATTGTGCATTCCAAGGAGTTCCATGAGGGAAAATTTGATTAAGGAGAAACATAGTGGAGGGATGGCAGGACATTTTGGTCAAGATAAGACCATTGCCATTCTTAGAGAACATTATTTTTGGCCTCAAATTTTACAGGATGTGAAGAAGTTTGTATAGATTTGTCAGGTTTGTCAAGTGGCTAAGAGATTTAGTCACAATACTGGACTTTATCAACCATTGCCTATTCCATCAAAGCCATGGGAGGACATAAGTATGGAATTTGTTCTTGGATTTCTGAGGACACAAAGGGGTAATGATTCAGTATTTGTGGTGGTTGATAGGTTCTCCAAAATGGCACATTTCATTCCATGCCATAAAACTCATGATGTTGTCCATATTGCAGATTTGTTTTTCAAAGAGGTCGTAAGACTACATGGCCTCCCAAAGAGTATAGTTTCTAATAGAGACACTAAATTTGTGGGGTATTTCTAGAGAACATTGTGGAAGAAGTTGAGAACAAACTTGAAATTTAGTTCCACACATCATCCACAGAGTAACGACCAAACAAAAGTGGTAAACAAAAGTCTAGGCAATTTTCTGAGATGTTTAGTTGGGGATAAGCCCAAGGGATGGGATTTGATTCTACCACAAGCAGAATTTTCTTACAATAACTCTGTAAATAGAAGTACTGGAAAATCACCATTCCAAATTGTATATGGAAGTAGCCCAAGGACTGCACTAGAATTGAGGAAGATGGAGCAAGGGGAGAGGACAAGTGTTGAAGTAGAAGAGTTTACTGAACATATCAAGCACCAACATGAAGAGGTCCAGGCACACATTATCAAGATGAATCAAAAATATAAAGATAGGGCTGATCAAAGGAGAAGACATAAGGAGAAGACAATAAACTAAAGATAAAGAACACTTAACTACAAAGTTCCCTCCATGGTCAAACCCACTCTTCTTGCAAACCCATTTGAAAAACATTCACCAAGTATTGTACCTTATGAACCATTCATTAGAAAGCTCCTTAAGCTCATCAATTGATAAGTAGGATATATTTTCCACATCAAGTTAAATTGTGATATTGCTATCATGATCCAATTGTGTAGTTTTCAAGGAAAAATCATTGACACATGTATCATGAGTAGTGATTCACATATGAATCCATCTCTCATGAGATTAAATGTAACACTTATCCCTCATTATATCTAAGTGATTCTCACAAAGGTAAAGCGCTCAGACTTCTCAGGAGATCACTAATCCCAATACTACTCCAGCTCAAGAGTGCTTAACTATGAATTTTTTTTCCATGGTTAAACTCACTCTTCTTACAATCCTATTTGAAAAAACTTCACCAAGTGTTGTGCCTTATGAACCATTCATTAGAAATCCCCTTAATCTCATCAATTGATAAGTAGGAGATATTTTCTATAGCAAATCAAATTGTGATATTGCTATTGAGATTTAACTATATAATTTTTTAGTCAAAATCATTGACCCATGTATCATGAGTATTAATTAACACATAAATAAATTTATCATGGGAATAAATGGAATACTTAACACTCATTGGATCTAGGTGATGCTTATAGACATGAAGCACAAGGACTTCCTCGGAGGTCGCCCATCCCAGTACTATTAGTATTGATGCTTCACCTCTGTGACCATCACCTAGATCCAATGAGTGCTAATTTTTCCATTTATTCTCATTAGAGATGGATTCCTATGTGAATAAATACTCATGGTATGTGGGTCAATGAGTTTGAATAAAAAACTACATAGTTAAATCCTGATAGCAATATCACAATTTGACTTGTTGTGGAAAATATCTCCTACTTATCAATTGATGAGCTTAAGTGTCTTTCTAATGAATGATTAATAAGGAACAAAACTTGGTGAAGGTTTTGCAAATGGGGCTGCAAGAAGAGTGGATTTAACCATGGAGGGAACCCCATAGTTAAGCACACTTGAGATGGAGTATTATTGTGATGGGTGACCGCCTAGGAAGTCTCGATGATTCACCTCTACAAGCATCATCTAAATCCAGTGATTGCTAAGTGTTCCATTTATTCTCATGAGAGATGAACTCATATTTGAATCACTACTCGTGATACATGGTTCAATGAGTTTGACTCAACAACTACATAGTTAAATCTTGATAGAAACATCACAACTTTAATATTATAAAATTTATCAAGTTATATAGTAATATAAAAAAAAATTATCCATCATGATAAATAGAGTAATTTAATTTAGCAATAGTTTTTAATAGATGCATATAAGATACAAATTATTTTTTATTTATTGAAGAGAGTTAAAGATGAATATATCATATTTATAAGATAATAACTATTCTTTAATTAATACACACTATACATTATTTATAAAATTGAAGACGACTCAATTATTTTTTATTTTTTTATTTTTAACGATTTTTATAAATGCAATTTTATAATTGTATAACTTCAACGAAAAATAACTTTTAAGAATTTATTAATTTGAAAATATTACTATTTTTATAGGTACTCAGTTGAAGCTTAGATTGTATCGATATGTTTCTAGATTGATTGTGTTAAGAGTTTTACCATATCAATACAATAAAATGGATTGAGGAAATTTGATCTCTAAAGCTTACATTATTTATTATTATTGATATTAATTATTATTATGTGTTAATCATGAGTAGATTCAAATCAACAACCTCCCTGATGAGAGGCTCGCAATTTATTGTTGTGTTGTAGGCCCTTGCCTTAAAAATATTACTATATTATATTATTTTAGTGAATATATTAATTTTAATATATAATGATTATTCTATACTATAATATTTGTCTATACATAGAGAGTCATTTAATTTATATTAAAAAATCATTATCATTTATTTCTACTTTTTAAAATTTCTTATTATTTTAAATAAATATTAAAGATGAAAATGAGGGACAACATAAGAACAATAAGATGATAATGATAATAATATAAGTATAATTTAATTTAAATTATTTAAAATTAAATAACACACTTTTTTAAATAATAATTTAACAATTATTTTTATTTTCAAAAATTAAAAAAAATAGAGACCTTTCATAAATTAGAATTAAGACTAAAAAATCATTAACAATTTAAATAAGATTGTAATATTGTTAAAAAAAGTAATATTAGAGATATATCTATATTAATATTTATTAAAGTAAATATTCTAAGTTAGTATCTACTTTATCTTTTGGTCTTTATAAACCTTGGAATGTACATTTTTAAAAATGAGCCCACACATAATTTGAATTTGATGCAGGGTATGATCTTGACCTTTGTTCTCATAGAGGCCAAATTCCCAAATTTTACAGAGGTTCACCTACATATTGGCACCACAATGATCAAATAATAGTTCAATTTTCTATTATTTATAGCCCAGAATAATCCATTGGTCAAGATAAAAAATTCTTGCCTAAATGACACAGTGGAATCATGCTACAAAAATTGCATGAGTTGGGATAGAGATTTTAAACTATTTCTATGACCTTCTATGTATAAGGATAAAAAATTAGCCAAAACTATCATAAGCTATGTGATTAATATATGGTTTGATGTACTCTCAAACATATGGAATACAAGATTTTATGATAATGGTATTTGGATTATATTTCCAATCGTTTTTTAGGCATATAGAAAATGGGATGTTATGATAATGGTATTTGGATTCCATGTCCAATCTCCTTTTAGTCATGTATAAAATAAGATGTTATGATGATAGTATTTGGATTCCATTGTTAATATTCTTTTAGGCATGTAAAAAATAAGATGTTACATATGATAATGATATTTGGATTCCATGCCTAGATTCTTTTAGGCATGTAGAAAATGAGATGTTTTTTATTAAGGAAAATAGGCTTTAAAAGGGCCCTGAAACTTGAAGATAAAAATATTAGTCTACAACAGAATGCTAAAGGCTACAACTAGAGCTAGAAATAAAAAAGAAAGAACATCTCCCTAAAAAAAGATATAAATAGAAATAAATCTAGGGAGAGACATCAAAAAACTAGGGCAACCCAAAAAAGGCCAAGGCACTCAGACAATGTCTCTTAGCATTTCAATTGCATTGATCTCTAGCTCTGATAGCTTGCTAGCTGCCTCCTTCATCTCAACAAACTCTTGGTTTGGGGCCAGGATATCCTTTTTCCTAGTGCTAGATATGGTTCACTTCCTTGCACCTTTATCCAAAGTCCTATCCTTTAAGTTGTGGGTGTCAGGGTCCTACTCCTTGCTGATGCTCTAGTTGTCTACATAGTGGGTGAACTTCTTGATGTTCTCATTGTCCTTGAGGATGCTAGAGCTCTACTCAACTATACCTTGTATTGTAATGTCCATCTCATGAGTTCTATTGTTGACTTCCTCCACACTTCTATCCATGCTTTGTTCATCCTTATTAACCTTGTTCTTTAATATAAAGGTCTCCCTTTCCAGAGTGCTCATTCTATGTTTGAGGTCAAGAATTTCATGGAAAATCCACTTAGTGGTATGAAAGCTGTCCACCACATTGTTTTTCACATTTTTAAGGAAATCCATTTTTGGGTTCTCCTTAGCAATTTCACTAAGGATGACCAAAGAAGGATTGATCAACTCCTCCAACTAGATTCTACCTTCTTCATTTTCTTTGACCTGAGTTCTGATTAGCTCCCATTTAATGCCCATATTAGCTAAAGAAGAGTCAAATTTCCTCCACACCACCTTCCTATCCTTCCTTGTGATCGAGCATCTATAATTACTAGTGCTAAAGTCCTCAAAGCCATTTTTGGGTCCCTCCCTATCGATGGGATCCCCTTCCACCTTCTCACTCTCCTCCCCCTAGTTGTCCTTGTTGTCATCTAGGGTTTTCCTTTTTTGATTCCCTGACACCATGGCCTCCTTCTCTTTGCTTGCCAACACTTTGATAGTGATGTTTCTCTTACTCTTCTTTCATTCCTTACCATCCCCTTCCTTGATTTTCTCCTTTGCCTCTGCACTATCTTCACCCATCTCCATCCCTTCAAGCATTTCATTGTAACCCCTATCTAAAGAAGTGTCAATGTCTTGTGTGGCCTCGAGGTACACTTTTTTCTCCTTGCTATCAGTTTTGAGGGTTTTTTCCCTTGAGTTGTGTTGCAGGGTCTCAGAGTCCTCTAAATCCATGTGCATCTCAAGATTTTCCTCCATATCTAAAGGTGAATAAATCTCCTTAGACTCATCAGAATCCCCTTTTATTTTCTTTCCCTCTTTCCTATCTTTGATTTCTTTACTAGTAGTCCTAGCTTTGAAGTATTCATAGATTGACAGTAGTAGCCCCTCATGGAGCATTGGATTCCTAGTTTTATTTTCTTTAGACTCATTAAAATTATCATTCATGGATGAGTAAAGGTAATAGGGGATAGAGAATTTCACCCCATACTTGAAATGGTTGAGTAGAACGAAGTGGTAAGTGCATATGTGATCAAATATGGTATCGAGAGTAATATATTTGATGATGGCATGAAGCACAAATCTCCACAAAGGCTTGATAGAGCTCAGGAGATAATGAGTACCTCTCTTCACCAGTGCATCTTTCTCCCCTTGGTTCTCAGTAAAATCCACCATCACTTTCCCTATAACTTTTCAGTCTCTATAAAATTTCTTGCCAATAATAGGGCAGCTAGTAATCAGGGAGATAATTTCTTCCATAATAGAGAACTCCACCCCATCAATTTTGACCATGCCCTTGTTCCAATTTCTAACCATACTTTTGGTTACAAAGGGTTTCCATCTATGGAGGCATTCAATATAATTCATAATTTCACCTTTCTTCAGGATGTTCAACACCTTGGGTCTTCTTCTCCACTTTTGGGCTTCATCCTCTAGTTCCCTCTTGTCTCTTTCCCCAACCATGGTGTTCTTCTCAGTGCAGTCTCTGTAGTTATTATCGACACCCTTCAAAACCTACTAGCCTTTGGTTCTCCTTGTTTTCTTACACCTTTTTTTACCTTGTGAATTTGCTTCCCACAAGTGATACTTGACATAGGTTGATCGATATTGTAGATATGGAAAGTACAAGAAATATCATACTTCCACCTCACAACTCTACATATTCCCCATAAATCATTGATTATCATAATAAATCCACACATGTTATTACTGACCATAGCCTGCAACTTACTAAATTTTAATATGGCATTTAATTATACCCAATCTACTTGGGATATGATCCCTTTTAATGTCCTCATTAAACTCTAACGGGATGTCATGTCCATCCATCCACTTAGCCACCTCATTATGCTTGACTGCCCAATTTGCCAACCTATCTACCGCATTTTTGGCCTCACAGTACTCATGTGCCACATAGGTTTTTCCAAAAGTTTGAAGGTCCTAGATGTATTCATCAATAATATTTGTAGTAGTCCAAGTAGGCTTGTTCCCCCCATTAAGGAAATCAATAATGTTTTTAGAGTCTCCTTCTAGCCAAAGGAATTTTACTCCAATTTCTTTTGCTAACTTGATTGTTTGGTGCATTGCAATGGCCTCTACATAATGGTTAGTTTGAATCCTAAGGGGAGCAGAGAATGTAGCAATCCCTTTCCCATGCACATTTCTTATGATGCCACCAACCTTGACCTTTCCTAGGTTGCCTTTGGCTGCCCCATCAAAATTGGCCTTAAGCCAGCTCTTAGGTGGGAGAGACCAGCTACCTTCCTCCCTTTTGTCTTTGACCCTTGTATTAAGAGGGGGGAAGGGGCCTTTAGTTTTGGTGTAATTTTCCATCAAAGCATTAAGACATTTGTGAAAAACCACTTTGGCATTAGACTTCTTGTTCCTAAAGATTCAATTGTTCCACTCTTTCCAGACCCCCAAGAACACATGAGGTAAGGCCCATATCCATAAATTCTTGGATTCCTTATTAGCCATCCCAAATAACCACTAAAAAAAGAGCTCCATAATATTTGATGGAAAACACCAGGTGAGGTTGAAAAAAATAGGAAAAGAGACCCTATAGAATTAATAAAAGGATAGTGTATAAACATATGGTCAACACTCTCACTGTTATTTTTGCATAAGATACATCTACATGTTACCTCTTTTAATGAGGTTATCCACTATGAGAATGAGATTTTGGAGCAAGATCTAGAAGAAAATGTTGATCTTTGGAATAAGGCCTGGATACTAGGCTTTGGCCCATACAAGAGCCTGGCCCTGTAATTGCAAAGTCTCATAGCCAGAGGCCACAGTATAAAGACCATGCACAGTCCCCCTAAATAATGGAATCTTTATTATGGGATAAAGGAATATGTCTAACCATATCCATCAACAGCTTCAGCTCCTTAGACACTTGTACCAAGTCAATCCATCCATTCTGAGTTCTGTAGTCACTGACACTACTCCAAAATATTTCATTGCAAACATTAGCCCATCTATTGAAAGCCTCATTTTCCTAGAGAGGACCTAAATTGAGCCAATCATCAAGCCAAAATTTTATATCTTCCCCATTACCCACATGCCATTTGGCTTTCTCAAAGGCAAGAGCCTTAGTTCTCATAAGACCATTTTGGATGGAAGAGCCACTGGGGTCACAACCCCTATTAATGAATTGTTTAAGATTGAGATCATTAGCATATTTGGACATCAAAATATCTCTCCATTCACATTTTTTGTTGAAAATTCTCCAAATATATTTCACTTGAAGAGCTAAGTTGAACTATTTTAGCGTATGTATCCCCAAACCTCGTTGCTTCTTAGATTTGCAAATGGAATCCCAAGCCATCAATGGGTATTTCTTGCTCTCATCATTTCCTAACCACATAAATTTCCTTTGGATAGCTTCAAGGTGGTCAAACACCTTGGAAGGAATAGAAAAAGGCTAAGAGCATAAGTAGGTAAAATCTATAAAGTAAATTTAATTAGAATCACTTTACCCATCTGGCTCAAAGTAATACCTTTCTAATCAGCAAGCTTCCTATTGAATCTATCCACAAGATTATCCTAGAAAGTGTTTGGAGGTTTAAGCCCTAAGTGAAGCATTAAGTAAGTGGAAGGAAGAGATCCAACCTTGCACCCCAAAATACCCACTATTTTCTTCTCTCTTCTAACCAGGGTATTGAAGAAAACACCAAGCTCTTGTCCCAGTTAATGAGTTGCCCAAAGGCCTTAGAGTAAGTGTTCAGAATTTTTTTAATAGATCTAGGTTCCCTCATCAAGGACTCAAACCCATAATAGTATCATCAAAAAATTTCTAGTGAGTAAACATAGAAGGATCGAAAGATAGTTTCAAACCCACCAAAGCCCATCTGCCCCTACTAGAGTAAATGAGCCTACCTAGGCCTTTAGCCAGAATGATGAAGAGGATAGGGGATAAAGGGTCACCCTAGTGTAGACCCCTAGAAGGTTTTAAAAAATTAGAGGGGGGCCCATTCACAAGGACAACAAAGGTGGGAGTGGAAACTAGTTGGGAAAACAACTTCCTCACTTTAGCATTGAAACCAAAAGTTTCAAGAATTCTATCCAAAAACCCCTAGTCCACCCTATGGTAAACCTTAGAAGATCCAACTTGAGAAGAAATCATTCATGCTTCCCCACCTCCAAAGAATGGATAACTTCATGGACTTCCATGACAGATTCTAGAATTTTCCTACCAGGAACAAAGCCTAACTATTGGGGTGAGATAATCTTTGAAAGAAAATTGATAAGTCTATTAGTAAGAACTTTCACAAAGATCTTATAAAAAGAGTTGCAAAGAGTAATAGGCCTAAAAGAACCAAAGGTATCTAACCCAGTAAGTTTAGGAATTAGAACCAGAAAAAGTAGCACTAACTTATATCAACAAGTCTTTAGCACCAAAGAATTCTTGGATAGTTTTAACAATATCAACATGAATAATATCCCAGTACAACTAAAAGAAGAAAGTGGGGAAACTATTAGGGCCAGGGGCCTTCTTTGCTAGTAGATCAAAAATTTCCTTTTTAATTTCTTCATACTTAGGGATGGCCAATAAGGTCCAGTTCTAGGCATTACCAATGATCTTGGGAATGGAGTTAACAACCTCATTCTAGTCCCTCTTTTTATCTATTCTCTTTGGGCTCTCCTCCCTCTTTTACCTTATTGTTGAACCTCAAACTATTCTTGATTGTGGTGTACCTACCCCCCTTCCTTTCCCCACCTTTTTATCCTCATTGGGTCTGCAATCTTTCCACTTTTTTCCTTCAGCTCTCTCATCTTGATGATGGATCACAGAGTGTGATCTGAAACATTGATGCAAAAATTGTAACACAATCTGCCCAGAAAACACAGCTAAGAATTCTAATGGATTGTGGAAAACTACTATCTACAACCTCATTCTGGTCCTCAACATCCAAGTTAAGATCTTTCATAAGAATCAATTAGAAATAACTGATAGCCTCCTCTACTATTTCATTATCTTCTTTTAAAGTATCATTATCCTTTTTTATCTCACTAATTCTATTGGCAACTCGATGTTTCATAGTGTACAGGTGGAAAAGTCTAGAATTTTTGTCTCCTTCCTTGAGCCAAACCAACCTTGACCTTTGCCTCCAGAACATTTCCTCTTTCCCAAAAATGTTGTGAAGCTCAACCAGGATGTCCTTCTTAGAGTTAAGAAAGTTATTATCATAACCCCAAGTTTGGATATTATTCTGCACCTTAGCCAAGTTCCCCAAAATCCTTTCCTTGTCCTAAAAAATATTACCAAATTTTGATTTGTTCCATTTGTGAATCTCTAATTTTATGAACCTAAGTTTCCTTACAACCTTATACATGGTAGTCCCATCCACCTCAATATCCCACCACTCTTTGATTTTGTTATGCAACCCAGGGTGAGTTGACCACATCTTTTCAAATCTAAAGGGGAAGGCCTTCTTTCTATTGATTTTATCTAGAGTAAGAGAAATAGGAGAATGGTCTAAACCAAGCATCACAAGAGCAAAAAGCTTACAGTGGAAGTTGCCTAGCCAATCCAAATAAATAAGTGCTCTATCTAACCTTACTTGAATGCAATCTGGCCAATTCTCCTATTGGACCAGGTGAACTTGTAGCCCCCGAGGTCCACATCTAGAAGAGCCAGATCCCTAATCAAGTCAGTCAAGTGTTTTCTACTTTCAACATTAGGTAGAAGCCCTCCTAACTTATCAGAAGCTAAGAGAGGAGTGTTAAATTCCCCCATAATAATACATTTGGTATTGTCTAAATTAATAATCAAATCTAGAATTTTGATCCAAAAAATCCTTCTGCTATTCTTGGTATTAGGAGCATAAGGATTCAACAAAAACCACCTCATTTGATCTTTGGGATTAAAAAAGTTCATAAGCAAAATATTACCTTCATTAAATAAGATACTAGCCTCTACAGTCCTTCCATATGGTTAGCAGCCCCTTGAAGCACCCTCCGAGTCCGTAGCCACATTTATCATGCCTTTCCTAAAGGAAATCTTCTCAGTCTTTTCCTTCTTCATTTTGGTTTCTTGGATTAAAAAAAATCTGGTCTATGGTCCCTTACCATATTCCTAACTATTTCCTATTTATGGGTTCCATTGAGCCCATGAATATTCTAGGAAATGATCTTCATGGTTTGATTGATGTGCATGATTCCTAGGTGGTTCTTTGTGTCCCATCCACTAGATTCCTTCTTGTTTCTTCCTTTCTAATTTGGTTCTTTCTTTTTCTTTCTAGGGTGATGGATTTTTTTCCAAGATCAGCTTTCACCCTTCTCCTAGTGGTAGCTGGAGAGATTGGGGAAGGATCTATGTTGTTGTTCTTTTTCTTCTTGATAGATATCCAAGAGGCCTCATTTACCTCCTTATAGCTATCAAAGAGATACTCTAACTAAGAGAGGTTCCCAAGGGTAGTAGCCAAAAACCTTTCAAGGATTCTATTCATAGTTGCAGGGGATACCCCTTTATTAGGGCTGATGTTTTATTCCTGAGAGAGAGGATGATCTTACATATCCCTAATAGGCCCTACCTAAGAATCTAGAATAATAGAGATATCCATCTCCTTCTCTTTGGTATCCAAAGTAGAGCACTTCCCACCCATCTCAGGAGAGGGAATCCCACCCTTCCCAACTGTAGGGTCAATTGATTTAGGAACAACAGTTAAGTCATTGTTGTTCATAGAGCGATCCAACTTCTTAGGTTCTTTGATATCTACTAGAATGTTCCTATCCTTTGGTAGATCCCTCTTATCATTACCTTCTTTACCGCCTGGGTTCTTTCCTTCTACGGTTTTTTCCTTCCACACCTTTCTGGGTGCACTTTCTTTGTTCTTACCTAGTTTGTTTTGGGCTTTACCAGACTTTACCTTCTCTTTGAAGATTGGGCAAGTCTTTGCTTTATGTCCTTCCTTTTCACAATGGAAGTAGGCAAAAGGTAAATTTTCATAGTCAATCTGCTAAACCCTTATTCCCAGATGAGACTAGAATTCAATCACTTGGGGCATATCCTAACCCTTAGCCACCCCAACACATATTCTAGCATATGTAAGTATTTTCTTGGTAGCAGTAATAGGATCAACTGAAAGAAGTTCTCCAAAGGATCTCGCTATGCCATCAAAAACATCCTTGTGCCAATATTCTAAGGGCAACTCTAGCAAACTTATCCAAACTGAGGCCTAGGTTAGAAAGTCATTGTTCAGGTTAAGGTTGGAAGTCTACTTTTGAAGGACAAGAGTAGACTTACCCATCAACTAGTTTCTCACAAAATTTTTTTGGAGTAGTCCTCTAGGAAAGAGAACTCAAAAGACATAAAACCTTTAGCCATGGCCATTAGTTCAGCCTGCCCTTTCAGCTCCAATTTATTCCTTTCAAAAATCGTTACCAAATCAATGTTTGGTCTAGGGCCAATAAATTTACCCACTAGGGTTGTCACCATGCTCAGGATGTTGCGGCCAATAATTTTAGTGGATACTTCCAAAGCAAAGATCCCCTTTTCCTGATGCAAGGGCACCCGAGGGTCAAGGCTATTGACTCAGATGTGGGTTTTAGTCGAGATTTACTTTTGGGGGTCATAACTTTTGACTTGGATGTGGGTTTTGGCTAAAATTTTATAGGTGGTTGCACTAGAAGGAGTTATTTGGATTGCCAATCAAGCTCAGCTCAATAGGTGGCTATTTCAACATTTTTTTGGGAGCCTAAAAACTCATCTTGACCTCTAAAATTGGATTTTAGTGTTTTTTTTTTCTATTTTTTTAGAATTTTGTTTTTGTAATAAATTCAAAATCATATCTTTGATTTCATTGATTAGTTGGCAATTTGTCTTGCCTTAGTTGGGGGCTTTTCCTAGGAAAAATCAAGATTCATAGGATGAGTTTTAAAAATTACCAAAAATGGAAATTTCTATTTTTCATAAAAAATTTCCAAATATGGTAATTTTTGGATTTGTAATAAGTAGGTGTTTGTTTTCATTTTAGAGGCAATGTAGAGTTGCTGAACTTTTTTAATGAAGAGTTATATTATTCTGAAACACTTATCTTGTGTCAAATTCAGATTTATTGTTTTATGATATTGGGGTTATATCATTTCCTTACTAGATTTATCAATGGGGAAGATCGACTTACCTGAAGGTTTGACTGCAAAGAGATTCATCACTGACTCCACCCCCTAGGGGCCCCTCCTCCTAGATACCTAGGAAAAGGATGAAAAATATTCTTTTTGCCTGGATGTGGCTGCAAATCACATGGATCCCCATCCTCTATAGCATCGACATCTTTCCCATCCTTGTCTTGCTTTGACCCTGCAATCTGATCACCATTTCCTATCTTCTTCGTATTCTTGCCCAACTTTTGATTCAAAATTCCACCTTGCTTTGCTCTGCTCACCATCAAAATTTTGGTTGAAATTGTAGAAAATGAGATGTTATATAAGCTAATGTTATTTAGATTTAACTTCAAGAAATTTTTCAATCATTCACTTTTCTTTTAATAGGTTAGAATAATTCTTATAATATATGAATTATCCTTTACTAATGTACACTAAAATTTCTTAATAAGATTGATGATGACTATATTATGCTTAATTTGTTAATGATTTTACTAAATATGGTTTTATAATTCTATAAATTCAATAAAAACTAACTTTTAAAAAATTATTAATTTAAAATATAATTATATTAAAATATTCTAGTGAATATATTAAATTTTATTATACAATGATTAGTCTATACTATGATTTGTCTAGCTAAAATTTATATTCATCTTCACTAACATATATGCATTTATACTAAGGAGAGTCATTTAATTTAAATGAAAAGAATTATTATCATTCATTTCTACTTGTTGTGTGAGAAACTATTAATCAAGGTGATAGAATTGTGATAAAATGTGTTGGAGTTTTGAGTTGAGTGTTTGAGAAAGGTGGGAATGGAGAAGTGGTTTGGATAGATTTGCATATGGTTTTGAGACAATGAAATTAAGGAAATGATGCATTAGTTGAAGTAGTATTTGTTACTATGAATTTGTAATTCATATTTACAACCAAATAAGCTCAGGTAAAAAGGACTTAAATCTCTCATAGTATTGAAAAATTCAAATCAATTAGGAATTTATTTTGACATGCAATGCAATGCATAATGCAAGGCATCTTCTCTAGAGTTTTCGAAGAGATTTTGAACTAAGCCAAAAAAAATTAGACATTGTTAAAAACTAGACTATTGGGAATAAAAAAGTCTTGACACTTAGTTTAAATATTTTTTAGGCAATCTAAACAAGAAGGAAGACTAACAAGGTAATTAAGTTTTTCATAGAGGACATAGTTGCAAGGTTTAAGGTTTGTAATAGATTCATCAAATATAATGCCATGTATTTCAAGCCTAAAAATTTTACTATATTTTGTTCTAATTATAAAATAAACTTGTCATATTCATACCCTTACTATCCTCAAGGTAATGGAAAGTTTGAATCAAACAACAAAGGTTTATTGAAGATCACTAATAGGATACATGAAAATAAGAAGAAGTCACGGCACTCAAAATTAGAATCAACTGAATATAAAAATAGTATGGAAATTTTAAAAAATGGCATGAAAATCCCTATATGAGCTTCTTGATGGCATGGATGTGAATTTAATGTGAATAAATTATTAAAATATCACAAGTTTATACATGAATACGATGAAGATATCATAAATGTTATGAATTACAAGATAATTTGGTTGATTGAGTTAGATAAAGCAAGAAGACTAGCTAATAATATTAATTTGAAAATGCAATTAAGACCAATTTTATCTTTGATAAACAATAATAGAAATTCCAAGTTGGTGACAAGATATTGATGTAGAAGTATAGAATGCAAAACAAGGATAAACATGAGGCAAGAGCCTAGAACACAATGATAAATTGTGAACCTCTTATATGGGAGACCTTGGGTTCGAGTCTAATTGAACTAAAAAATAGTAAAAATAATTAATTACAATACATAATAATAATAATGATAATAAATCTTGGCTTTGACCTTTTACCAATTCAAAAAAAGGAGAAACATGGAAAATTTGACCCCCTTATAGTTAGGATCAATTTTTATTCGCCCAAGGTGAACATTTACATTACACACCCCATATTAAGTCACAAAATGGGGACCCCTTAGTCTCAAATTCCCTATGAGGCATCTAGTTTGAAGCCTCAGTCATTTTCAACCCTCTCTTGGGTCTAGTTCAAACCTCGACCTCTAATTGGGAAGGGTTGGGCAATCAAACAGAAGAAAAAAATGTCAAGTTTAAGATTTTGTGTTCTTAAAGTGTGCACATGTGCACTTGTGCACATGTGCAAGTACACCAAGTGTGCACTTCACACCCAATATAGGGATGCACACATGCACATGTGTGCACCCTTGAAGATGCACACCTTCACAATGTGTGAACCTATAGAGGTGGGCACTTTAGTCCCCCCTCACTTGCACAATGTGATAATGCACAGTTGTGCACATGTGTACCATACACACCTTGTCAAGGTGTGCATGTGCACTAGTGTGTAGCTACACACTTTTCAATTTCCAAGGAAAATTAGTGCACTAGCACACCTTCCAAGGTGCGCTAGGTGCACTAGTGCATACAACTGGCTTTTGGGGAGAAAAATCCATTGTCTTGTCTGTTTTGGTTAGTGTTAACCCAATTTTTTGTCAGTCCAAGTCTTTTGGAGTCCTTGTTTGGGTCTTCCAACCTAAGATACATAATGTTTTCATCTTTTTATAGATAAAAAGGCATCCTTAACTTGTTAGAGTCATAACTTTGACCTAGAGCTCAGAATTCAAAATTTTTTACATCATTAGAAAGAAGAACTAAAAATCTAATTTTAGTCTCTAAAATGGTGAGCCTCTAGCTTCCCATTTTTAGAAACTAATGAAAGTTTCAACTTTAAACTTTGAGTAGAAGACCTTAGAAAAAGCCAATTAAAAATGCCTAGAAAAACTTGTTAAAAGAGACATGAAAAAGTTTCAAACATTTGATCATTTTGGATAATATGGATCACATGGTCTCTAACTAGGAAGGATCAAGCAGTTGGAGAGAAGAAAAAATCAAGGAATAGACTTCACAGTGCATAAAGTGCACATAACATGAAGGGCTGCCACATAACGTGCAAGTGTACAGATCATCATAGCATCTTCATTATTAGCAACAATAGAGATCTCACCTAAGATGGTAAACTTCACCTTCAAATGAGTCACATGTAAGTTTTGATTCATGAATTTATACTGAAGATCAAAGATATAGAGGTTGGACACATGAGCCATAACAAGTTCCTCATCTTATGAAACTATTAATGATAAGCTTCAACACATGAACTTTGGGAGTTCAGATAGAATAAGCAAAAGGAGTTTATGTCTATGACAATGTTGGGCTATAAAGAGGGTATAAATCATCAAAAAGGGAAAAACAAGTACACAAAAGTGCTCCTAGACATTTGAGAAAAACCTAGAAACTATTTTCAAAATAGTGAACTTTGATTTTTTGGTGAATTGAGCACCTTGCACAAATTCTCTGAAGGTGTGCTATTCACAAAGGTGCATCGAAAGTTAACTACTAGTTCCTAATTTAGAGTTTTCCATGCACTGAAAATGCATTATGATGGTAGTTCAACTCTTAGAAACACCTACAGAAGGTGAAGCTTCCATTTTTAGAGCTTCTAGTGACTTTTAGATCCTCTTACAGCTTCTTTATTCTTATCTACTTCTTCTTTCATTAATTTTAAGTCATGTGAAGGCTCATGTACACCCATTAATTGATGAAAACAAGAGTGGAGTCCTACTTAACACCATTTAGAGAGTTAGTTTGTATATAATTTGATTTTTTTTATTCGTTTAGAAGTATATGTTTGCATTAAGAGATCTCTCACCCTCAACGAAAATTGAGGATATGATTTCTTATAAATTCAATAATGTAACATGTATTCTAGGCTATTATTTTGATGCAATAATATATGCTATTGGTGCTCTAATTCTAAGTGTAGTTATTCTTGTTGGAGTTTGTTAATTTTGTGTATTATTGTTCACGATAATAATGGAGCCAATAATTTTGTTGTGTTGATTTGATTGTGTGATCTTTTAATTCTAGTGTTTGTCACTTTTTTGACAAATTCCACTGATGTATTAAGTTGGAGAAGAGATCACCCTATTGTTCCTACATAGCTTCTTGTCTTGCATGAGTGCACTTTTTGTGGTTTTGTGATTCGATGAGAAGTGAAAAATCTTTTTGGTTTTTTCTAAATTCTCATCGATGATTGCATCAGTGGACTTGAGGAAGCACTACTCCTAGTTTTATTAGTTTCCTACCTGATCTTTTTGACAATTTAACTTGTAGACATGTTATTACCATGGTTTATGTTTGTTAGGAGTTTCCCTTTCAAGTTATTTGCTTTCATCTCTCATTACCTTATCTTTGTTATTTGCTTTGCTATCCCTTGGTTAAATTAGGAATTCATATAGTTGCATTGTTAGATAACATTCATTTAAAAACAAAAAATACCAAAAACATATTTCTTTTGTGGTTAATTTTGAAATAGCAAGTAGATTAAAAAATCTTATCGAAAATTGATCAGAACCAGCATAGTCCTCCCTATGAACAAACACATTTATCTTCAACTAGGTGGATTCCAGTAGGTCGCAAGATAGCCTAGAACCTTGGATTTGATCTCAAATTAGCTTTTCAAGAGAGGGGTTCAAAAGGATTCCTATCATTAAGCATCATATAAAACGACAACTCAACACCACTCATGGACAATTTGTGAAGATCTCTCTCTCTCTCTCTCTCTCTCTCTATATATATATATATATATATATATATATATATATATATATATATATATAATTATTTTAAAGATTGTTTTTTATTTTATTTTAGTTTGTTTTTTTGTTTTCTTCCATTAGTTCTACATTCTAAAGAATTTTGTATTTTGTTATGCTTAGTGTGTTTTTGTTTTTTCCCCCCAATGCTTGTCTCTCAGAGTGATACCAACTATGGTGTAACATATTTGCACCAAGCCCATTAACTACTTTACATGTAATTTCATGACATATATAACCATACATAAATGCTTGTACATTGTAGTGTGGCATGAAACAAATGTAGTTATCAATACAGATTAGTGAACTATTTCAATGTCATTAATAAAATTATAATTAAAGCATTACATTCATCTATCATCATATTAAAAAAAAATTGCTAAGTAAAAATTATATATTAACATTAAATTATTTATTTAATAGTAAATTTTAATTCTTTAATTAAATTTATTAATATTAAAATTTCAAAAAAATTAAATGTATATATTTGTATAAGTAAAATTTTGAATTTATTTATGCATATGATTAATTATTAGATATCTTATTTTTTGATAATATAATAAAGTTTGTTTTCATTTTTGAAAATTATAAAAAATGAGAGATGTCTCATAAATTAGAATTAAGATTATAACTTTACTAAACATTTAATTAAGAAGAGTGTAATTATGTGAAAAGAGTAATATTAGAGATATACCTATATTAATATTTTAAAAATAAATATGTCAAAATGATATACATAAAAAAAAATTGAATTTTAATTTGTTAAAAACATAATGATATTTTTAATATGGTATAAACTCAATTAAAAATATAACATTACTATTAGATAAATAATTTAAAATGAAATAAAATATTATTTCACTTTAAATATTCAAATTATAAAATGCTAATATATAATTTTTATTTGGAAAAATCCTTTGAAAGAGAAGTAGGAAATAATATATAAATATTAATAATATTAAACTAGACAAGTGAAGAATACTTTTTATTGTATTTTTTTAGAAAATGAAAAATCAACACATATTCTTGATAGGTGACATGAAGTACAACATATTTATGCATGGTTATATATACCATGGGATGATAGGCAAAGTATTTAATTGGCCTGGTGCAAATATGATACATTGTAGCAAGTGCCTCTCAAAATCTATTATAGTGCTCATAATAATTCTTGACATTGTTTTTTTCTTTAGTGAAAGAGTTTTCAACCTCACCTTATAGGCATGGATTGATGATAGATCTTGCACCATCACTTTTTCTTTGCAAGAATCTTGACTTTATTAAGATAATATTCTTAAATTTACCCCAACTCCCTAAATATTTCAGCAGTTTTTGAAGGATAAAAACATTACACAATCTAGATAATCCCACCATGGGTGACATGAGGATCAACCAATTCTTGCAAGCTTGTCCAATTTTTCAGAATGTGGCCATCCACAATTACAAGAGGTACTATAGATTTAATCTACAAGTTGTTGACCTCTCATACTTGTATTTAAGATTTTGGGTCTCTATTTTATCTTTTAGGGTTGTGGCCCCAAACCTAGAAGGAATAATGTTGATAAACCCTTGGTCTTATAGAGATGTTATATTACTAGTTAATATAATAATTAAGCAACATATTAAAATTCTGAACATTGAAAATTACAAATCTAACGGTGCACATCTTCCTAATTTTGCATATTGAATAATTTTCCAAACTTGAAATCTTGATAATTCATGAACACTATTTCCAAGAAAGTATTCTACTTTATCTTTTGGCCTCTATAAATCTTTGGAATGTACCTTTCTTCAAATGAGCTCACACATAATTTAAATTTGATCTACATGGTCTGACCTTAACCATTATTCTTGCAGATGCCAAATTCTCAAATCTCACAAAGATTCACCTGCACATTGACACCATAAAGATCAAAGAACAACTCAAAATTCCATTATTTATATTTGACAATAATTCATTGGTTAAGGTATATGTTTTTTTCCTTAAACAAATGCACTTGAATCCTACTACAAAAATTATATGAGTAGGGACTTGGATTCTTAACTATTCCTACGACCTTCTATGTAGAAGAATTAAAAATGGACCAAGAAATATTACTACATGGTTTGATACTCTTTGAGAAATTTTGCTATCATTTAGTTTTCTTTTAATTGGTTGAAATAATTTTTATAAGATAATAATAGCTCTTTATTAATGTACACTATATCTTATTAAAAAAATTGAAAATGACTCTATATGTTTAATTTTTAATGATTTTACTAAATGCAGTTTTATATATTTTTAACTTTAAAAAGTAACTTTTCAAAATTTACTAGTTAAAAATATTACTATATTAGAATAATCAAGTGAATGTATTAATTTTGACTATGTAATGATTAGTCTATACTATAACATTTGTCTAGCTAACATTTATATTTATCTTTACTAATATATATGTATATATCCTTAGGAGAGTCATTTAAAAAAAATTATTATGATTCATATCCACTTCTTTTTTAGTGTTTATTATTTTAAATAAAAATTAAATATTGAAAATGAGAGACAATATAAGAGTACTAAGATGATAATGACAATAATATAAATTTAAATTGTTTAAAAATTATACTATACATTTTTTTGATAATAAGTTAAAGTTATTTTCATTTTTTAACATTATTAAAATAAGAGATCTCTCATAAATTAGAATTAAGATTACAAATTCACTAAAATATTAAGTATGAAGAATATAATAATGTAAAAAAACAAGTAATATTAGAGATATATCTACATCAATATTTTAAAAATAAATAAGTTAAAGTAATTTACATTTAAAAAATTCAATTTTAGTTTGGTAATGATATTTTTATTATTATATATAGATAAACTCAATAAACAATAAAACCTTAACATTAGATAAATAATTTAAAATGAAATAAAATAATCTTTCACTTTAAATATTGAAATTATAATATGCTAATATATAAGTTTTAATTGAAAAGATCCTTTGAAAGAGAAGCAAGAAATAACATAAATATTAATAATATAAAGCTAGACAAGTGAAGAATGCTTTTTATTATAAATTTTCAAAAAATGAGAAAGCAACACATATTTTTAATAGGAAATATGAAGTACAATGTATTTATGCATGGTAATATATGCCATGGGATGACAAGTTAAGTTGCCAGTGGGCTCGGTGCAAATATGTTGCATCATAGCATGTGCCTCTCAGAATTTGTTACATACCTCACAATATTTATAACACAATGTTTTCTTCATTAAAAGAGCTCCAACCCCATCTTATAGGCATGGATTGATGATAGATCTTGCACCACCACTTTTTCTTTACAAGAATCTCAACTCTCTTAAGATAATATTCTTAAATTTACCCCAACTACCTAAATATTTTAATGATTTGCAAAGGTCAAAAATATTATATAATCTAAATAATCCCACCATGAGTGATGTGAGCATCAACCAATTCTTTCATGCTTGTTCAAATTTTCAAATTTTGGCCATCCACAGTTGCAAGAGGTACTCTAGATTTAATTTACAAGTTGTTGACCTATCATACTTGTATTTGAAATTTTAGACTTCTATTTTATCCTTTAGGCTTTTTGTCCCAAACCTTGTAGGAATAATGCTAACAAACTCTTGGCCCTATAAAGATGTTATATTGATAGTTCATGAGCACTATTTCCAAGTTAGTATTCTACTTTATCTTTTGGTTTCTATAAATATTTAAAATGTAGCTTTTTTTTAATGAGCTCAAATAATTTAAATTCGGTATAAGGGATGACATAAAATTTTGTTCTTGCAAAGGCCAAATTCTCAAATCTCATAGAGATTCACCTACACATTGGCACTAGAAAGATCAAATAAAAAATTAAATTTCTATTATTTATAATCCACAATGATATATTGGTTAAGATAAATGTTTTTTTTCCCAAAAATGCACTAAAATCGTTTTACAAAAATTACATGAGTTGGGATAGGAATTCTTAGCTATTTCTTACCAATTCTTGTCGGCTTGTCCAAATTTTTAGAATTTGGTCATCCACAATTGTAAAAGGTATTCTAAATTGAATCTACAAACATATGGAATACGAGATTGTATAATTATGGTATTTAAAGTAAGTGTCAATATTCTTTTAAGCATGTATAAAATAAGATGTTATAATAATGGTATTTGGATTTAATTACCAATCCTTTTTTATACATGTAAAAAATGAGATGTTATGACAATGGTATTTGGATTGTATGCACATCTTCTTTTAAGCATGTAGAAAAAGTGATATTATATACAATAATGTTATTTGGATTTTACTTTACAAAATTTTGTAATCATTCACTTTTATTCTAATGAATCAAAATAATTCTTATAAGATAAGAATAATTCTATATTAATTTACACTAAATTTAATTAATAAGATTCATGATGACATTATTATGCTTAATTTTAAATGATTTTACTAATAAGAATTTTATAACTTAAATGAAAAATAACTTTAAATTTTTTTATTAATTTAAAAATATTATTATATTCAAATAATTTAATGAATATACCAATTTTTATTATATAATGATTAGTCTATATTATAGTATTTTTTAACTAATTTTTTTATTAATCTTCCCTAATATATATGTACATATATACATATATTTACCTATATGTCTATATATCTACATACATATATACATACATACATACATGCATGCATGCACACACACACTTAAGAGAGTCATTAAATTTATATTAAAAATTTATTAAAAATATTAAAATGATAATGATAATAATATAAATATAAATTAGTTTAACTTGTTTAAAAAATAAAGAATACACATTTTTTAAATAACAAATTAAAGATTATTCTCATTTTTGAAAATTATAAAAATGAGAGACCTCTCATTAATTAGAATTAAGGTTATAAATTCATTAACAATTTAATTAAGACTATAATAATGTAAAAAAAAATTAAAGATACATCTAAATTAATACTTATTAAAATAAACTTGTCAAATGATCTAAATTAATAAATTTTAATTTTAGTTTGTTATAAAATTAATGATATTTTTTAATATTACATATTGATAAAATCAATCAAAAAATAAAATCTTACTATTAATTAAATAATTTAAAATGAAATAAAATAATCTTTGATTTTAAATATTCAAATAAAAAATACTAATCTATAAATTTTATTTAACAAAATCCTTTGAAAGAGAAGTAAGAAAAAATATAAATGCTTCTCATTTTGATTTAAAAAGAAGAGAGAAAATCACACATATTCTTAATATGCAACATGAAAAACAACACATTTATGCATTGTTATACATGTCATGGGATGACATTTAGAGTAGCCAATAGGCTTGGTACAATGTTACACTGTAACGAGTGCCTCTTAGAATCTATTACAGATCTCACAACATTCATGATGTTACTTTTTCTTTAGTGAAAGAGCTATTGACCTCGCCTTATAGGTGTGGATTAACTATAGATCTTTCACCATCACTTTTTTTTGTAAGATTTTTAACTTTATTAAAATATTATTCTTAAATTTACACTGATTCCATAAATGTTTTGATGATTTCCAAATGCTAAAAATATTATGTCATCTACATAATCTCACCATGGGTGACATGAAGATCAACTTTTTTTTGTAGGCTTATCCAAATCATCAAAGTTTGGCCAAACATAGTTTCAAGAGGTACTCTAGATTTAATCTACAAGTTGTCGACCTCTCATACTTGTATTTGGGATTTTGGGTCTCTATTTTATCCTTTAAAGTTGTTTCCCCAAATGTAACAAGTATAATACTAATAAACCCTTGGCCCTAAAGAGATGTTACATGGCTAAATAATACAATTATTAAGAAATATATTAAAACATTTGACATTCAAAATTATAAATCTAATGGTACACATCTTCCTAATCTTTCTATACTAAACAATTTTCCAAACCTCCAAATCTTGACAATTCATGAGCACTATTTTTAAGCTAGTATTCTACTTTATCTTTTGGTCTCTATAAATCTTTGGAATATACCTTTATTTAAATGAGCTCGCCTATAATTTGAATTTGATTCAAGGGATGACCTAAGCTATGAGTCTTCTGGAGGCTAAGCCCCCAAATAGGTTCGCATGCACATTGGCACCAGAAAGATCAAATAACAACTTAGATTTATATTATTTATAACACATAATAATCCATTGGTTAGGATAAATATTTTCTTTCCCAAATGATGTAGCGAAATTGTGCTTCAAAAATTACAAGAGTTGGGATATGGATTCTCAACTATATCTTTTTCCTTCTATGTAGATGGGTAAAAAATGGGCCAACATTATTGCAAGCTATGTTATTACTACATAATTTGATGTGATCTCAAGCATATGAAATACAAAATTGTATGCTAATAGTATTTGGATTACATTGCTAAACATCTTATAGACATGTAGAAAATGAGATATTACGATAATAGTATTTGCATTCCATTGCCAATATTCTTTTAAGCATGTATAAAAATAGATGTTATGATAATGGTATTTGAATTCCATTGTCAATCTTCTTTTAGGCATGTAAAAAATAAGATGTTATGATAATGGTATTTTGATTCCATGTCAATTCTTTTTTAGGCATGTAGAAAATAGGATTTTACTTTGGAATTTTTAAAAAAAAATTTAATAGATCAGAATAATTCTTATAAAATAAGAACTATTTTGTTTTTATTAATGTAGACTATATTTTATTAATAGGATTGAAGATGACTCTATTATGTTTAATTTTATAATGATTTTATTAAATGTAATTTTATACTTTTATAATTTTAATGAAAAATAACATTTAAAAATGTATTAATTTTTTAAAAAAATATTATCATAAATATATTAATTTTTATTATGTAATGACTAGTTTATAGTATAATATTTACATAGCCAACATTTATATTTATTCTCACTAATCTATATGTACATATACTTAATATGGTTATTTAGTAATTATGTAATGATCATTGTTCTTGCAGAGGCCAAATTCCTAAATCTCAAAGTGGTTTGGTTGCACATTAGCACTAGCTCAATTTTTTATTCTTATAGCCCACAATAATCCATTGGTCAAGATAAAGATTTTCTTGCCCAAGTGATGTAGTGGAATCATGCTACAAAAATTGCATGAGTTGAGACAAGATTTCACAACTATTTTCTACAATCTTCTATGTAAAAGGGTAAAAAATGGGCTAACACTGCTACAAGCTATGTGATTACTGCATGGTTTGATGTACTATCAAGCATATCAAATACAAGATTGAATGATAATGATATTTGGATTCCATTGTCAGTCTTCTATTAGGCATGTAGAAAATGAGATGTTATGATAATGGTATTTGGATTTATTGCCAATCTACTTTTAGGCATGTATAAAATGAGAACATTATGATTATTGTATTTGGATTTCATAACCAATCTTCATTTATGCATGCATAAAATGGGATGTTATGATAATTCTATTTGGATTTCATTGTCAATCTTCTTTTAGGCTTTTAGGCATGTAGAAAATGTAATTTTATGATAATGGTTATTAGATTTTTTGCCTATCTTCTTTTAAACATGTAGAAAATGAGATGTTATTAAAAATAGTATTATTTGAATTTTATTTTTAAAAAAACCATTATCGTTGACTTTTCTTTTAATGGGTCAAAACATTTTTTACAAGATAAAAATTATTATTTATTAATAAACACTGTACGTTATTAATAAGATTGAAAATGACTCTATTATATCCAATGTTTTAATGATTTTACTAAATGTAATTTTATTATGTTAAACAAAAAACAACTTTATTATTTTTAAAATATTACTCTATTAAAATAGTTTAGTGGATTGAGTTTTATTTACCTTTTAATATAAATCTATATAGTGGCTTGTCCACTTTTGGACCCCCCTCCAACAAATAATAATAATCTAATTAATATATTCATTTTTATTATATAACAATTAGTGTATACTATATTATTTATCTATATTGTCTAGTTAACATTTATATTTATCTTCACACACACAATGTATATGTATATATATGTATATGTGTATATGTGTGTGTATGATAATGTTATTTGAATTTTACTTTACAAATTTTTGTAATCATTCACTTTTATTCTAATGAATCAGAATATTTCTTATAAGATAAGAATTATTTTTTATTAGTTTACACTAAATTTAATTAATAAGATTGACGACGACGTTATTATGCTTTATTTTTTAATGATTTTACTAAAACAATTTTATAGTTTTATAACTTAAATGAAAAATAATTTTTAATTTTTTTTATTAATTTAAAAATATTACTATATTCAAATAATTTAATGGATATAGTAATTTTTATTATATAATGATTAGTCTATATTATAGTATTTTTTAGCTAAAATTTATATTAATCTTCACTAATATAGACACACACATATTTACCTATATATGTAGATATATATATATATATATATATGTACATATATATATATATATATATATATATATATATATATATGTACATATATATAGATATATATATGTACATATATATAGATATATATATGTACATATATATAGATATATATATATATATGTACATATATATATGTACATATATGTATGTACATATATGTACATATATATATGTACATATATGTATGTACATATATGTACATATATATATATCTATATATACATACATATATATATATATACATATATATATATATGTATATATATACATATATGTATATGTATGTATATATATACATATATGTATATGTATGTATATATATACATATACGTATATATATATGTATGTATATATATGTATATACATGTACATATATGTAGATGTATATACATGTACATATATGTAGATGTATATACATATATATACATACATATATATACATGTGTGTGTGTGTGTGTACATATACTTAAGAGTATCATTTATTTTCACTTCTTTTGCATTTATTATTATTTTAAATAAATATCAAATATTGAAAAACACCATAAGAATATTAAGATGATAATGATAATAATATAAATATAAATTTGTTTAACTTGTTTAAAAAATAAAGAATACACATTTTTTATAATAATTTAAAGATTATTCTCATTTTTGAAAATTATAAAAATGAGACACTTCTCATTAATTAGAATTAAGGTTATAAATTCATTAACAATTTAATTAAAGACTATAATAATGTTAAAAAAAATTAAAGATACATTTACATTAATACTTATTAAAATAAACTTGTCAAATGATTTACATTAATAAATTTGAATTTTAGTTTATTAGAAAATTAATTATATTTTTTAATATTATATATTGATAAAATTAGTAAAAAACAAAATCTTACTATTAATTAAATAATTTAAAATGAAATAAAATAATCTGCAATTTTAAATATTCAAATAAAAAATACTAATCTATAAATTTTATTTGACAACATCCTTTGAAAGAGAAGTAAGAAAAAAAAAATGCTTCTCATTGTGATTTAAAAAGAAGAGAGAAAATCACACATATTCTTAATATGCAACATGAAGAACAACACATTTATGCATGGATATACATGTAATGGGATGACATGTAAAGTAGCCAATAGGCCTGGTACAAATATGTTACACTATAATGAGTGTCTCTTAGAATCTGTTATAGATCTCACAACATTCATGATGTTACTTTTTCTTCAGTGAAAGAGCTATCGACATCACCTTATAGGTGTGGATTAACGATAGATCTTGCACTACTACTTTTTCTTTGTAAGATTTTTAACTCTATTAGGATATTATTCTTAAATTTACCCCAATTCCATAAATGTTTTGACAATTTCCAAATGTTAAAAATATTATGCCATCTAAATATTCTCACCATGGGTGACATGAAGATCAACCTTTTTTTGTAGGCTTATCCAAATCATCAGAGTTTGGCCAACCATAGTTTCAAGAGGTACTCTAGATTTAATCTATAAGTTGTCGACCTCTCATACTTGTATTTAGGATTTTGGATCTCTATTTTATCCTTTAAGGTTGTTGGCCCAAATGTAACAAGAATAATACTAATAGAGCCTTGGCCCTATAGAGATGTTACATGGATAGATATTACAATTATTAAGAAATATATTAAAAAATTTGACATTCAAAATTATAAATCTAATGGTACACATCTTCCTAGTCTTTCTATATTGAATGATTTCCCAAACCTCCAAATCTTGACAATTCATGAGCATTATTTTTAAGTTAGTATTCTACTTTATCTTTTGGTCTCTATAAATCTTTGGAATATACCTTTATTTAAATGAGCTCACACATAATTTGAATTTGATTTAGGGGATGACTTGGGCTATTATTCTTCTAGAGGCCAAGTCCCCAAAGAGGTTTGCCTACACATTGGCACCAGAAAGATCAAATAATAACTCAAATTTATATTATTTATAGGCCATAATAATCCATTGGTTAAGATAAATATTTTCTTTCCCAAATGACATAGCAGAATTGTGCTTCAAAAATTACAAGAGTTGGGATAGTGATTCTCAACTATTTCTATGTCCTTCTATGTAGATGGGTAAAAAATGGGCCAACACTATTGCAAGCTATGTTATTGCTACATAATTTGATGTGATCTCAAGAATATGGAATAAAAAATTGTATGCTAATAGTATTTGGATTACATTGCCAAACTTCTTTTAGACATGTAGAAAATGAGATATTACAATAATAGTATTTGCATTCCATTACCAATATTCTTTTAAACATGTATAAAAATAGATGTTATGATAATAGTATTTGAATTCCATTATCAATTTTCTTTTAGGCATGTAAAAAATTAAATGTTATGATAATGGTATTTTGATTCCATGTAAATTATTTTTTAGGCATGTAGAAAATAGGATTTTACTTAAGAAAACTTTGTTATTTTTTAATGTATCAGAATAATTCTTATAAAATAAAAACTATTTTTTATTAATGTACACTATATTTTATTAATAGGATTAAAGATGACTCTATTATGTTTAATTTTATAATGATTTTATTAAATGTAATTTTATACTTTTATAACTTTAATGAAAAATAACATTAAAAAATGTATTACTTTTTTGTTTAAAAAATGTTATAGTAAATATATTAATTGTTATTATGTAATGACTAGTTTATAGTATAATATTTATTATGTCGATAGGCATCCTACAATGGAAGATGTGGAAGATGGATCATACTTTTTTCCATGTCTAAAAAAATAGTTATGTGTAATCACAATCATCATCATTGCCTTAATATTGGCTGTATTTCTTCTTTTGCACCTGTTCTCTGCCCTCTGTGAGCCCTCCATCTATGAGTTAATTGGAGGTTACGAGATTCAAGGCATGATATATGCCATACAGACTCCCATTTTTCACCTTGGAGTATTAGTTCTGATATACCCATCGAATATTTCTACAAGAAAATAGTGAGATATGAGGTAAATGGTGAAATATTAGGTAATTCTAATATTATTTGATTGTTTTGAAAAGGTAGACAAGCTATATATCTTCATGTGCAAAAATCTAAAAGTTCTATAAGAAAGAACAACCACCTTCAAAGCATAGTTTATTAATTGTAAGTACAACAAAATTGAGAAAGATGATAAACAATCTTTCCTCTCCAAATTTAAGCCATGAGCATAAATTTAGGACTAGAGGTTACAAGATTCAAGGCATGATATATGCCATACACACTCCTATTTTTCAACTTGAAGTTTTAGCATGGATGATATGTATATTTATTGTGCTCGTAATCAGTGGATCTTAGACTTTGCTCTAGGATGATCACTTCAGGATGACAACTGTAGTTCTCCATTTTAACCCTTCATAGACTTGCACTCTGTCATCAATTTTCAACTACAACTACAAATCAAAATTAAATACTTGTGGCTGACAAGTCTAATTCTCCATTTGAACCCTTCAACTACTTGCAGTGTGTCATCATTTTTCCACAAAATTAGATACATTGTTGCTAAAAAAAATCTTATAAATGGTAAACCTACCATTAGCTCTTCACACACAATAGCCTCATAGAAATTGAGTGCACAGGTTAGTGAATTTGTTCTTTTTTTGAATATTCTGAATGTACATTTTGTTCAAATGTATCATTTTACAACAGTTCCTTTCAACACTCAAATTATCCATTTATTTTATTTTCTGCTCTGTTATATATGTATATAACTTAATATTTTTTATCATATAAATTGAATTGCTAATTTATTCTATTCTTCTTTATTTGCAATTCTTCTCCCAAATAAAATTCAAAGAAAAACTATGAGAATATCAATTGCATGCTTGAATCAATTCGCCCATCATTCTCTTTACAACTTTTTTTTTGCTAACTTTTTTTGTCATGTTAGATTTACATTTTTTTGGTTTATCTATTTTCTATATTTTTTTACTGTATATAATTTTTTAATCATTGCATGTTATCTTTGCAAATTATTTGTAATATATTAATTAAAAAGTATTTTTTACTCATATAACATTTACATACAAAATTCATTTAAAATTCATTTAAATTTTTTCTTTACAAATTTTTTCTAATATATTATAAGACCAACTTAGATATTAGGTGGATTTTTTTTTTTCCATTTTAGATTTATGTTTTTATGTCATGCCCAAAAATACGAGCGCAAAAACACACAACAATTTTTTTTTAAAATTAATAATAATAAAATTCACCAAGGTTTAAGAGTTGAAAAGCAACAACAGATTTACTATGTTCATCAAAAGTTTATCATCATGAGAAGAAATCCATTTCTATAGTTAAATATTTGTCATTAAATTGGTATCGCTTTTGATTTTCGTTATTTCAATTAGGTTACAACGATATTTTGAAATTATTTTGAATAACAATACAAATTAAATATGATTAGGAAAATATCATAATCTATTAATCTAACAACAAATTTACGAAGGTTCTAAAATTCTAATACTTTGCTCAGTAAACTCTTAACTATCAATCAATATTCGCTATAAAATCATTTAATCATTTAAACATTAATCTTCAAAAGAAAAAAAACTTTGAATAAAAGAAAACTAAACTATCGAAATTTAACTATCATAAGTTCTAAACTAATCATAATTAAGACTAATGCTAAACTATATTAAGTAACTTATATACCCTAAAACTAACTATCAACCATATGATAACAATGAACTAAAGCAAAAAATAGAAATTAAATTAATTTATACATCTACTTAATTAAAGCAAAACTAAAGTGAAAATTATTGCCATAATAAAAGAAAATTTAATCTAACTAAATTTAACGAATACCAAAACCCAAACTTAATTTATACTTAAACAAACTATACTAACAAAAATTACTAACCTAAAACTAACATAATTAATAACTAACTTTTAAAACAAAACAAACCAACTAAATTAAAACTATTAAAATATAAATAATAAATATTTACAATTCTCTAAACAATAATAACTACCTTAACTAAATCTAACTAAATCTTAAACTAACTAAAATACTAACTAAATTTGACAATATGAACTAAACACAATAAAATTAAATTAAAACTAAAGATAAATTAACTAAATTAACATTCCCCACTCTATCCTAATCTACTTTCTAACCTACCCCTACACCCACATCACCAAAAATTTCCCCCAAAACCCCTGCACACTACCTAGCACTTCCTCCTAAGCACTCTGCCCCAAAACGCATGCGCTGCCTAACACATAGAATGATGGCGCCCAAGGACAGAGGGTAGAAAGCGCATCAGACGAGGGGCAGAAAGGTAAGCAAAACAAAACAATTTTTTTAAAAAAAAATAAAACTAGCAACGTGCATGAAGATGTCCACTTTAAACATTTGCTCAAGGAAGTACATGTTACGTGGGCCTCCGTTTTGGTGATTGCAAAATTCGCATGGGTGGAAAATGCTTGGGTTAAAAGCCAAGTCAAAACACATGACCCTAAGACCAAGTTTTATCTTCATTTTATATCATTTTTATTCTTATTTGTACATCATAGCATTTAATACCTGCCAAAACTCATTTCGCCTAGGAAGGAGCAAGATGGAATTTAACTCAAAAAGTTTAGTTGGTGGGCTTGCTAAAATAGGATAACAAAATTTAGCTATTTATAAGTATATATCATTCATTTATATAATTAGCATCTATGAGCTTGAGAAATTCAATTTTATTATATATATTTGTCTAATGACTGTTGCAGGAATTAAAAAAAACTAAGATATTTTCTCATACATTTTACAGCATCCTGTAGGTGGGTATTTTGAACTTTGAGTTTTATCTTTTTTCTTCCTTTTGAAGTATATGTATTTTTTTTTAATTTTTAACTTTCTAGTGATAATATTTGAATCCCATTTCAATAATTTAAAGAACACTTTGAGGGGGTAAGAAACATATATCTCAACTCAAAACTAATGGTTTAATGACAATTCTAATAGACAATTAAGTATACCTAAAGTAGGTGTTAGTATAGTTTTTTATTTTTTCTATTTTGCTAGGTTTTTCCTACACTTTTAATAATCTTGCTTAGGTTAATAAAGCATGTCTTATTAGGTGAATGGTTGTGAGGTGTCACCTTCCTACATGTGAGCATCCATTAGCTATCTTGGGAAGATACTTTGCTATCTTTAGTCCGATAGATGGTTGCTCCTCATTGGTTGGTGTTGCTACCTCCTCCCTCTTCCTAGCCTATATAAGCATGCTACCTGGCTTGTATTTGTATCTCTTATTTTTGCATCCTCTTAATGCTATTTTGCTTCCAGCATTTGCATTACTCTCTTGGAGACTAACTCTATGATGCTATTTTGATTTTGTATCATTTGCATTCATAGTTTAGATATTTACTCTTTGCACTAGTTTTCTGGGTTATTAATCTTATCAGATTCTAACATGGTATCAGAGCTAGCTTGCTGCTTGCTGTTCGTGGTTTGTTGAAGCATTTCAGAAGCTACATTTTTTGGAGCAGTGGGAGGCTGTACGGACAACTTTTAAAATTTTTTTGGGGCACTTTGGGCTCAAACAGACACTTCCATTGGATCCGAAAGGCCGTTTGTAGTTAGAATCCATATAAAATTTGTCCATTTTGGACACTGTTGGTTTGGGAGGCAAATTTTTTTGTCCGACAAGGCCGTACGGCCCCTTGCACGTAGTACGAGGCATCAAAAATTATAAAAATTTGAAAAAAACAAATCTTTTTTTGACTATCTTAGCCGCCGGTGGTTATTTAACCACAGCGGAGCCGCTAGCGGTCACCGCTGACGGCAACCGCTAGCGGTCACCGCTGACGGCCACCGCTAGCGGCCCGCAGCGGCTCCGTCGGCGGCCACTGCCGCTGCTCTGCCCCATGGCGGCCCTCCTACCTCCCGCCACCCGGCCGCCGCTCCGCCAGCAGTGGAGGGATTTTTTAAAAAGATTTTTGTTTTTTATTATTTAAAAAAAATAAATAAATAAATTTTTGCATTTTCAGAGGCCCTGGAGGTTTTTTCTCCGTAACTTGAGCATACGGACGTATTTTTTCAATCCAAAAAATGTGTCAGAAAGCTGGTTCTGAGACAAAGATGCTAGTATAGTTGTTTTTTGGTTTTGATGTAGTTTGGTTGCCTGTTATGGTAGTCAAATCTAGATGTTCTATTTTGCACTCTGGGAGGTGTATCTTGAGCTTCCGATCTCTGATTTTGGACTTCTTTATATCACTAGAAAGCTCTTTCTATGCTCTTTCTAGTGATGCTAGTTGTTGTTCTAGATTCTATTCCAAGCACATCTTATTCAGTCTTTTGCATTTTAGCATTCTGGTGGATATCTTGATTGTTTCAGGTCCAGAGATCGATTTTGTTGCTTCAGTTGCTTCGTTTTGGGCTCTACCTTTTGTTGTTTCAGCCTTATGTTTTTTTTGATCTTTGTTGATATTCATTGTAAGCATCTTTATGCAACGCACTGAGATAAAGTGCCACTCTTGCATTTTAGGGTCTTTTTCATCATTGTGATTTGTTGTACTCGCACTATTTTATAAAGTGCCATGGGGGGGATAGTTGTTTGCCACTTATAGGCCCTCTTTCTCTAATTCCTCATGCAGTGTCGATGACACGAGCCTTTATTTGTGTTTGTACCTCACTCTCGATGTGTTTGGCTCCTGTGTTGTAGGAGATTTTTGGCCCATCTTTTCAGCTGCCTGTCACCTCACCTGCCTTAAGGGGAGGTTATATTGTTGTTCTATGCTTCTTTGGTCGAAATCACGCATGAAAATTCACTTAAGGAAAGATGGATTAAATAGGATAACTATGGGACTTGAAACTAAACCTGCTAAAGATGAAGATAAGCCTAAGTGGTTTAACAAATGTGATGAGGCATTTGGAACATTGTGTTTGTCTATTTCTCCTGACTTCCTATTTCACATTGAGTCTTTGGATACACCAAATGAAGTATGGACAAAGCTAGAAACACTATTTGGCACACAAGATTCAATGAGGGGTCATATGTTGGAAAATGAATTAACTAGTTTGAGTCCAGGCAATTTCAACACAATCCAAGATTTCTTCACCAAATTGAAATTACTAAGGCTACAGTTAAAACAATGTGGAATTGAAAAGAAAGATGAACAACTGATTCTTAGTATTCTCTCTAAGCTAAGTTCATAATATTCTGTGTTTGTCTCTACCTTCTATGCTACTAAGGGTGCACTTGGTACTCAATTCACCATGCCATCTTTAGATGATTTTGCTGTCAATCTCACTCGAGAATAGGACAAGCTAATCCAGATGGGCACTCTTAAGTCCTCTAAGTCACATGCCTTGGTTGCCAACCAAGGCACAAAAGAACAACAAGGAAAAAGTAGTAACAACAATAGTAAGGATAAGAAACAAAAGAATAGCGAGGAGAAGAAGGATCAGATATCGATTTCTTCAAAAGCAACTATTGATACACCATCTTCCAAGGGCGATAAGCCTAAGAAAGAAAAGGTCAAATGTGCCTATTGTAAAAGACTTGGTCATGATGAACATAAATGTTTGCAGAAACAACTTGATCACTTGACATACATTCTTGAGAAGAATAATATCAGTGTTCCTGAGTCTATTAAACAAAGTTCTAATGAAGGGTCTAATAAAGAAAAAGAAAACAACAAGGGGAAAGGAAAGGGCAAGGCCCTTTTTGCACTTGCTTCCTCACCATCCACTTGGGTTCTTGATTCAAGTGCTTCACACCACATGGTTTCATCTAAGGAAGAACTTGCATCCTTGGAGTCGTGTACTATGCCTTCTATTTTGATGGGTGATAACACTCCTATTGAGGTGTGTGAGAGAGGGTCTATTGATGTGGGGGTTGGCACATTCCATGATGTTCCTTGTGTACCCTCATTGTCAACTAATCTCCTATCGGTACACCAAATCACTCACACAAGTTTAGGCAAGCAGGTTGAGTTCACTCCTGATTCAGTGGAGATACGTGAGTTGCACAATGATTCTACAGTTGCAGTTGGGAGAGCAGATCATCAGTCACGACTCTATATGTTTTCTCACTTTGTTCTTGATCCTCCTTTGACTATTTCACTTATTCACTCTAATGATGTGAGCAGATTATGGCATGAGTAGTTTGGCCATCTTAACTTCCACTACTTACATTAGCTTAACTAGCAGAGCATGGTCATAGGGTTGCCTTCTACTTTGACATTGGAGTCACTTGGAATACATGATAGATCTTCTAATGGGTCAGATTCACTTGAGCAGTCTTCTACCTCCACTTTTGATGCAGAGAGTGATTTAGAGGACTCACCTCCTTCCTCTCCTAGTCATCATTTACAGGTTGATGATTCTCCTCTAGATTCTCCATCTTCTGGTCCACTTTGGGCTAGATAGACCTTGCAGTTTATAGGTGATTGGGTTGGGGATCCATTAGACACCAAGCAGAATCGTTCACAATTCCAGGATGCTCTACATATCTTCATTGCTACTACCTCAAATCCACAGTCCTTTCATGAGGCTTCTGGTATTTCTGAGTGGGATTTAGCTATGCAGGAAGAGTATAGTTCCTTAATGAGGAACCACACTTGGGATCTTGTCCATTTTCCTAAGGAAAGAAAACTTGTTCGATGTAAGTGGATCTACCAGACAAAATTTGCAAGCTTTGCTGGAGGTGCAGGATGCTACATCTTTTGGGGGGGCCTCTTCCTCTCACTTGGAGTCCTAATTTTCTTTGGGGAGTCTTTTTTCTCTCTCTTTTGGGGGAATTTTATGTACATGGGTACCTCATCAGGCTTGACTTGCCGGGACCCATTTCTACATCCACCTAAGCTTCGCTTATGGGGGGGTGTTAGTGTAGTTTTTTATTTTTTCTATTTTGCTAGGTTTTTCCTACACTTTTAATAATCTTGCTTAGGTTAATAAAGCATGTCTTATTAGGTGAATGGTTGTGAGGTGTCACCTTCCTACATGTGAGCATCCATTAGCTATCTTGGGAAGATACTTTTCTATCTTTAGTCCGATAGATGGTTGCTCCTCATTGGTTGGTGTCGCTACCTCCTCCCTCTTCCTAGCCTATATAAGCATGCTACCTGGCTTGTATTTGTATCTCTTATTTTTTCATCCTCTTAATTCTATTTTGCTTCCAGCATTTGCATTACTCTCTTGGAGACTAACTCTATGATGCTATTTTGATTTTGTATCATTTGCATTCATAGTTTAGATATTTACTCTTTGCACTAGTTTTCTAGGTTATTATTCTTATCAAATTCTAACAGTAGGTTCATCCAAGGACTCAATTTTTTTTTGATTTAGTAAGAGGGGTTATATTATTTTTCAATAAATCTAATGGGACCTATTTCATATTAAATATACCAAGGATTTGAATGATCCATTATAACTATAATGCAAGAATTGTTTTGCTTCCAATAATCCTGAAAACTGAACTTACATTCATAATATAAATTTCATTTTCAACGTAAAGAAAAATTGAAATTCTACTTAATTAAACCATCATCATTTCATCCTATTTTTGATGTGCAATTCAAATAACTGAAATTACAATTAAACCACAAGATAAGCAATAATACTCAATCACCAATTTCATTGGCAAACCTAATTCAAAGGCTCAACCGGGAAAGAACCAGGAAGAAAACCCGGCGTCGTTGCCATTACAAAAAAGTTTTGAGATACAATTTACATAGGATTCAATCCTGAATTACACCACTTAAATAAAATTTCCTTCGTGACCCTCAACAAGGGTTCCATATCCAATTCTGCAACACATTTCTTGAACCATAGAGGGAACAAAATCTGATCGGGTGACAACCAAGCATAACCAAGAGACAATCAACATACAAACTCATACATGGTTTACACAATAGGATTCACAATGAATCAAAACTAGGGAAAGGTGGATTCTTCCAACCAGGAGAAGTCAAGCACAACACCAAACAGATGCCCAATCGGGGCTATATACCAAGAACTTCCGTTCTTCCATTTCAACATACCATAATTATACAAGGTTTGTGCTGACAGGTAGGGGCCCATAACACCCTACCCTTTCTCCCTCTTCTCATCCTGAGAAAAGACTCTACACTGGTTGGAGTCTGACTAAACAGACCTTTCCCAAAATTGGTCACTTCTGCCCTCTCCAAGGGTGAGTAATACCAAAACACCCATGCAAGAAAAAACTCAAAATTGCAAACATAAACATGAAAGGAAATCATCCAAAAATAACATGGTTTTCAAAGCTTCCCAACATACCCACAAACATACAAACATTGAAACAACAACAAGGTAGCATAAGCATGAATCAAGAATGAAATCTGAACAAGGGAGATGAGAATTCCAACCTTCACAAAGAGGTAATGGCCATGAACAAGTTTGAGTAGAGCTTCCCTTTCCTTGCTTCAACTTCAAGAACTCCTCTCTAAATGTAGAGATTGGGTAACAACCTCCACAAGTCTAAGAAGGGCCTCTAAATAAGTCTCAAACTCAACCACCCAAAAGGAGCAATAACTATTTCCACCCACTAGCAAATCTAGAAACTCCTAACTCAACCTACATTATGGTTAAACCCTAAGTGGAGATGAGGTGAGGTAACTCAAGATAACCATGGTCAATTTTCGCACAAAGGCAAAAGGAGACTTTTTGAGTGGCCTCAAAAGTCAAAAAAAGGGGCTTAGGGGTTGGAAAAGACCCCTAACCCATACTCATACCCTTTGGGTATAAAAATTTTATGTTTTAAAGTCTAGGAAAAGGGTTTAGAGCCAAACAAAAGCTAGGTAAATAATTAGGACCAACTAACAACTCTAACAAGGCAGATTAAGCACTAATCTGGATTACAGATGACTAACCTCAATTAAGAACCAATTAACAAACTGACACTAACTTAAACCAAATTGGGTCCAAAGGTTACACAACTAACCTTAATCAGCACACTGAAGAACATAAACAATTCATGAGTGTCAAGCGACACTTAAAAGAACATAGTTACGAACATTAACATTCACTGAACACAGAAATAAAATACATACATCTCACAGTACAATACTTGAATTATGAATAACAAGGTTTCCAAAATTAGCATATAAAGATCAGTTCTGTTCCTTCGTCGGTTTCCTCGGCTAAAATCTCTGCACACTCATTACACACATCAGTAGTCCCAAAAATCACATGTACATATGTATATATATACATATCAAGAATCACATAAATTAAAACATACATCAATCAGGGTTTCTTGCATCCTACTTAATTCTTAATCATTTAAAATCACTTAAATCAAAGTATCAATCCTACTTTTACTGATTTCATTGACATACATATACATAAAACATTAAATGACGAACTCAAATATCTAAAAATATCATCACACATCATGAAATAATATAATATGTTCTAAGCATCAGATAATGTCTCGACATCTCGAGTCATGAATATCAAAAAGATAAAGTAATAACTAAGGCTGCGAAGGGTCGGGGTGAGGCCTCACATTTTATGATTTTTCTATTTTTCTATTTTTAATTAGTGTAAAAAATGTTATAATTTTGTAATCATTAGGAGTTATCTTTTCAAATTTTTATTTATTTATTAGTTGAAAATTAAGTTTTAGTCATATAAGATATACGTAGAAAGTAAAATTAAGATTATTTTAAATTTTTACTTTATAAAAAACTTTTAATATAATTTGTTTAGTTTGTTAATTCTTAGCTTTATTTGCTATCTATTTATCTTAAATGGTTTAGGATTTCTTAAATTATACTATAATCTTATTTAATCATTAAATTTTTTTAAAAATTTAATACTATTGAATTTGTTAATTTAATATAAATATTTTATTCAAATAATTCACTTGCACAAAATCAAAATATCTTCACAACTAATACTATATTGTTTTCTTTCAAATTGTAGGTATCTAATATATTGGTCATACAACACATTTCACTGCTTTAAAGGTCATTATCCAGGTACTTTATATTGATTGTCTTTCTTGAATAATATTTTTAGTTATTATTATAATAAATAAATTTCTTACATTGTATTCTATTTTTTTGTCATTATATAGAGATTTGAATTGTGAAGTTGACAGCTTACATGATATAAATTTTAATTATATTCATAGGTTAGATATACAATGAACTTGTGCTGCAATAAAAAAAACAATGTCATACAAATATCAAATATAGAAGACACCGTAAATGGGTCACCTCCATCAAATCCTACAATTTCCATAGGTTCAAATGGGTACATAGAAAAACCCATTGAAAATGTAATGAAAAACATGTGTGGCCATTTCACAAAGATGGTAATTGATATTGAGAACCTAATGATGCATATACATGATGTTGACAAGACAAATGTCAATGCATCCAAAGAAATCACATCCATCATCTAAAAAGTAGCTTGCAAAATATAGAGCATTGAAGTATTTTTCAAAGAGATCTATTATGATAAGCAATATGATTTAGGAAACATTCAAATATTATGTGAAAATTTCTTAAATTACTTGAATAAGTAGATATTGTAATAGGGTTCTTTGCATTTGTGTAGTTACAAAAATTACTTCTAAATAAATTGTTCAACTCTCAAATGTTATGTCATGATTTCTTACATCGCTTCAACAAGTAGATATTAAAACCAAGGCTTCTTTGAATTCATGTACTTGCAAAAACTACCAATAAATAAATTTTTGATAATGTTTGTCACACCACATCAATGTAAATGTACTTTTATATTATTATTCATTATTTCTATATGAGTATTACAAAAAGTAAATGTGTCTCTCATAATTACACATCTATTCTACAAATACAAACACATATTCAAATAGATAGATGAATTGGTTAGTCATGAATTATATAGAAGTATATATTTAATCATATTTTTATTATCCATATTAAAATATACTTTGTTTTTTGTTATTATATTTTTTCAATATCAGCTATGGGATGTCCAAAACAAAATTTTGAATCAGAAGACCAACGTAGACTATATATAAGAGAATACCAAAGAGAGTATCATAGAAACTATCATAGACAAAGAAGAGAACAACAAACGAGCTATAGTGCTACCACTAAACATAAGAAATAAATTTGAAACAAAGAACAAGTACAATATACATAAATTTTTATTTTTATTTTCAACATAATACAAGTACAAGAACAATGATTGAGCCAATCTCAATTCATAAACCTCAAAATAAAAGAAGATATCATCAAAATAAATTTCCATTATAATGCTAATAAATATTGAGTTCAATACAATAATGAAGTACGATATCATTCTTAAATGTCTATGTCCAACATATGGACCCTACAAGTAACAAATTCTGTTTCTAGATGTAACTTCAATAGTCATTCTTAGCTACTTGTTAATCAACTTGAAGCACCTGAAAACACATAGAAATGCAACACAACACAAGGAGGGCTCAGTACACACTAAGTTGAAAAGCATAATCCATCCACATACATGTTAGAATAAACATATACATAACCATAATGCAGATATCTGATCCACTTAACATAGTGCAATTCCAAAATTAATATGCAAGAAGTAAACATCTACTTAACAATGCAAAATTAAACTCGCACTAACAATAACCAGTAAATGAATCATATATATATATATATATATACACTAAGGTGTCATCACTACGGTGCTAAAATACTACATCCATGTATGGTAAGCTCATAGACAACACATAGTGGGATTCTCTATTGTACTCATGAAATGACGTAATAGAGATTTGCCTTGTTCTCCGTACTTAACCTTATTGGTTTAAGTCATAGGTAAGGCCAATTATATTTTATATGTAATTAACCCACCCAATTCATTTTAAAGTTATCACTAAATTAATTAACTGAATAGGATAAACCAAATTCAGCCACCCCAATATATGTTCATCACAGCTATTCTTAAAATACACATCAAACAAATTTACAAAAGAACGTACATGCAACAGATATAAAATCAGTATACAACATGATACTACATCCTTTCATCTATTTGTAACACATCTTATTCTACCAATTTCAAAGGTAAATTTAGATAATTATAACAATAGAAACAAAACCTATAATATCAAGATCACGCAAATACAATTAAATTGTTATCTCAGCTTAACGGTACATACTTAATCTTAATACTATACAATCAATTTCCTTCTGACATAATCAACTATATTTAACTTCGAAATGACCAAGATAAAAAATCAAAATGCATATGATATTCTTGTTCAATATAAAATTCTCCTCAAACATATATCATTAGTCCATCTTTTCCATTGAAAACAATTTCCATTTCAATAATGAACTGAAGAACATCATTAGACTAATAGATTCTAATTCATTAAATCTTCATTTCAAAAACATCATATAAATACCATTGAAATGCTTCATAACATAACCAAACAAATTAAATCATATCTAACAGACTCCACAATGTTCAATCTCTATCAATGTTTTAAATAGAAGAACATTAACAAAGATGTCGTGTGTTCAACTACTTATTCCCAAATTGCCAAATTTTAAGTTCTACCCATAGTCAACATACAAGCTATTTAGAATCTCACAACATATTTAATTTCCATATTGTCGACTAAAATTTCTAATTCAAAATCAACACACTTAATATTTAAATTTGCGACACACACAGAACCCCAAATACCAGTTTACTCATCTACAAGAATTGTTTAACAAAATGCCTCTTCCCAATTCTAGATAATAGCATAACTAAAGTTACAAATATCGAATAAAACTTTATGCAATTATATATGAATTCAAAACATCATGCACAATCAACAAGGTATCGACTGTTCTACATGTAACCTCCACCATGTCGATAATCGTAATAAGAACTATGTTGACAAAATGAAAATCCAACCTTATTTTAGGTTTCCTTCTAACTGTTTGACATAATGCCTACACCTAGATTCATACAAGTGACTCGATGTGAAACCACTGACGAATTTCCTATCAACCCATATAAAATTTGTTTAAGACCATTATACCAAAACTATAACTATAGGCTCAACTCAACTTCACAACTATATGTATATATTTTTTATAAGACAAGCTCGGATTTTACACATCAAAAAGTTGTCAAGAAAAAAAGATAAATCTCTTTCTAATCATTATAAGGTTGGCTGTGCATTGCGAACTCAAAACCCCAAAATCTTACTAAGAGTTCAACACAATATCTACGCCTTGATTTCAAGCAAACTGTTTGATATAATGATCGTGCTCTAGTTCATGATAACTGTTTAATGTATAATAATCAAACCCTAGTTCCATTCAAATTGTTTTTAATATATATAATGACCAAGCCTTAGTTTTCAAGTGCACTATTTAATATAATGACTTAACCCTTGGTCTATGTTAAATGTTTAACAGAGTGACTGTGCCCTTGATCACAGTCATGAGTCTGCAATCTAATGCAAGCTCGTGACTGTGGCTGAGCCACACATACCCATGAACTCTGAGATATGGGTTCTCTTAGAGCTCGGCTCTGAGGAAGCCAAATACCCATATGTTTTACATAATCACATACATTCTTACTATCATAAGCATGTGTTTCTGACCGAGTTCAACTCGTAGAAAAATGCATGTTTGGGGCAAAGCCCAAATATATATATAGCAAAACCCAAAATGATATCTCCATACTTCACATTCAAGTGTGGATATATATAGGGCTAAGCATTGGACACAGTGCCATGCTCTGCATATATCCATTCTTGAGTGTCAATACACATCATATAAAACTGATAACCATTTATAAACATGCTTATCAAAATAATGATGCAATTGTAAACAGAGAGAGAGTAGGGTAAGAAATTGCCCCTACGTGAGATATAGTAGATGGAAAATGCTCAACGCAATGCTCTACAATAAAGCTCATTGCCAAAGCCCCAAATGCCAAGTCAAAACTACACTTCCCAACTATGAACACCAACCAACTAGCATGCAACTGTGACAATGAAGATAGCAGAAGAAACTTAAAAGAAAAGCAATAGAAAATATTGCTGTGAGTAGCTTAACCACGTTCATCTTCATAAGAAAGTATCTCCTTCCAACCAAAACCCTTCATGTTGCTAAAACTTCAGCAACATCTCACAGGTGTATAAAAAGCAAAGGAAAATGGCAAAATTTTTTGGCCATACTCAGCAAAATATCCCATTCACATCAAAACTGGCCGACCAAGGCCTTCAATATTATTAAGGCCACATTTAAATGCAATGAATGAATCTACAACTCATATAGTGTCATGTATATGGCTACCTCATAGCCACTGCCATATTTTGGCCTAGTTTTAAGACAATGCAAAATCCCTTAAGCATATTGTATGCGAAACCCATTAGGGTTTTAGGATGATAAAACTTGAGCTTAATTTAGAAACTTTTCAATAGTTTTACCGGTCATATTTTACCTGAAGTCTATACACAGCAATATCGTTAAACTAGAAACATCAGACATTAATTCTAAATACATCAAAAAGTTTGTCAGATTCATAAGTGCCTCTACCAAAGCTCAAAATAGAGTATTTCTAAAATAGAAAAGTTTGTCCAGCAATAATCACATGTCCAAAGGGCATTAATAAAACCAAGTTCTACAGAAATAAAAACATAACATCTGAAAGGAACTTATAACAACAAAGTCCTAATATGTAGAAAAATTGTAGTGGTCAGGCATGACACAAGCTCTCAGATAGAAAAGCAAAAAAGAAAGTGCAATCAAGCTGATAGAGAATGATATGCTAAAAAAAAGAAAAATCCAAGTGTAAATCATTTTGAAGTTAATAATATTGAGGATACAAGTGTATAGAGAAATGTTCATCAAATGACACTTGCACAAACCTCTAATTCTCAAGGTCAAGAAAGAAAAGAGGATCATGCTGAACCAAATAAGATTGCCCATCCTCACTTGAATGGAACTATTCAGTTTAATGATGAACATGAAAATTTAGTCTCAATAGATCATGTTCTAGAAACATGTCAACAGGGAAATTAATTATAGATGAATTTAGGTGTTTAGTGTAGTGTCCACAATGTACACAATTGTAATGGTTCAGATCAATTTGATTTCAAAAGATTCCAAATGCAATTTAGATCTCAACTAGATAGTTTTAGAACCCCAAAGATGTGTTATGTTTGTCAAGAATCATATATTGGAATCAAAGTATCCCAAAGTTCTGAAGGTCTTATATGTAATAGATGTAGACAAGAAAGAGGAATTCATAGATTTTCATGTTCAAACAATATGGATCCTGGGCCACAAGCAAAGATTTTATCAAAATTGATACAAGTAGAGGAAATGTTGATTGCACGTGTAAGCCCAATATTACAAGTGACCCATACAATAGGTGGTCAATATACATACAAAGGTCACACCATAAGTTTTCCTCAAAATATACAATAGGTTTCAAAAATATTGCCACACACAATACAAAATTTTCCCATTATTATTGTTAGAAGAAGGAATCAATGTGGCACAGATTATAATTTCACCGTTAATAGAGATCATGTTTACAAAGCACTAAAATACAAAATAGAGCATGAAATTTTTTATTTAGATGTTATTATTGATGATAATGCTCTCAATGACCTACCAAGGAATACAGATAAAAATGTATTTAGTAGATTAACTACAGTACAAATGGAATTTGACTCAGATACCAATGAAGCCACATATGTAGGTCCTTTATTGGAGATTAATGAAGGTAATAAAATAGAGCACACTACATCAATGGATTCAAAACCACCAAATTCCCAAAGAGAAAAGGAATTAATTCAAATGTGGGTTAATAACCCTGATGCAAAACCAACAAAATTGATTGATTGGCCTGGTATTGGTGCTTCTCCTATCAATGAGTATGTAACATTAGGTTTACTAGACATGGCATTTCCTACACTATTCCCTGATGGAAGATGTGATTGGTTAGAAACATGAATGAGGCATGTGCATCTACATGATTTTTTCAAGCATTTATTATGGTATAGGGATCATAGGTTTGGCAAACATCCATGATTTAGATATTTTATGATGAACATGATAATGAGACACTGAGCACAGAATTCATCTGCAATGTTTGTGAAAAGAAATATCCAAGACATGCCCATTACTATTAATGAGCTACGTGACCATATGGAACTAATGCCACAATTTCATTTAGCTGATAAGTTGATGTGATTTGGAACAATGTTAAGGGGAACATGGTCATACTGGACTAAATGTCGTGTAGAATTGACAAACATGCTTCACCAAATCAGCACTCCAACAATATTTTTCACCTTAAGTGCAATAGATATGCAATGGCCTAATCTACATGCTCTCATGCTTGGAACATGCTCAACCAATATGTGAGAAGCTCAAAATTGGAGAAAACAAAATGTTATCAACTATCCTCATATAGTTGCACATTACATGCATTTAAGACATATAGTATTCAGAAAAGAAATTCTAGAAAATGGAATAGATGTCAAAGATTTTTGGTGTAGGTATGAATGGAAACATAGAGGTTCTCCACATGCTCATGGATTTTTATGAATCAATGGTGCTCCCAATATGGATATTATTGATTGGTCAAGTGAGGAGTAATGAAGAATAGTTGAGCAATATTTTCATCGCATTATTCATGTATGGAATCCTAGAGAAGATCCACATCAAAAAAAAATATAGATGTTTTCAAATTATTTTTCCATAAAATATCTTGTTATTATATTACATATTGTTTCAAAACTATATTTATATAATGAACATATGTCAACTATGTTTATTTTCTTGTAGACATTCCAAAATTTTGGTCAACATCCGTGTCTCAAAAATATAACACAACTTATCAATCTAGATATTGAGAATGACTATGAACAAATACTAAACTGTGTTGAGCATCACACAGTTTGTATAGAGGGTGCATGTCTACAAAAAAAAAGAAGGAAAGATGATTTGTAGGTAACTATTATAGTTATTAATATTTTTATTGTAAAACATATTATTTATTTAATGAAATAATTATTCATTCACCTTCTTATAATATTTTTAGATATAATGCTCCTTAGCCATTAAATCTTACTAGATCTAAATTATATGAAGACATAGGAACAAGTGAAAAAAAATTGAGCCAACAATAAATGATGATAGAGTTAACTCACATAATTGTCACATATTGCAATTATGGAGAGAAAATATAGATTGGCAACCTATTTTGTCCAAACATGCAATCATTAAATACATAGAAAAGTACACATCAAAAGCCAAGAATAGGTTTGAAACATACCACCAGATGTTGATGTGTCTTTCAAACATGGAAAACCCTAATGATTTAGTTGCACATGCATATAGAAGGCTTCTAACATAAACTATGATAGAAAGGGACATTGGAGCTCAAGAAACATGTCACATGCTATTAGAGCTTCCACTCATGGAGAGTAGTAGAAGATTTTTCAATCTAAATGTCTCACATGAAGTGTTCAAATCTATAACTTTGAATAATGAGGAGAACAATGATGACAATACAAAATGTTTCATTGATGGATATAAAGAAAGGCCTCTTTCTATGGAAGGCATCACACTAATTGATGCAACAAAATCATGGATATAAAATTCTAAAAGAAAAAGAGAAAATAAATGGGAGCCAAGGGAAAAAGTAGCTATAGTTAGAGTTTTTCCAAGATTTACATCCATTCCTCCACATGCTTCACAAAAATGGGCAGAATTTTGTTTTACAGAGTGATTACCATACAAACCATTTCATGACATAGAAGGGGGTATAGGTGTGGATACTAACTCAATAATAGTGTTGGTAAACATATTTGTCACAGTAGAATTTGCCCAATAGAGTGTGTAGCAAACCATTCACAACGGTTGGATAGGCCCTTGGTATGCGGCCTTCCTCTGTGTTTAGAGGGGTAGCTCCCTCGTATGATATGGATTTTGAAAAGGATTTTCAAATAAAGAATCTAAAACTTTAAAGATTAGGAGAAAGTCATTTAGGATGAATACAACACATGCCCTCACAACCTTCTTCGGTAAACTAGATTGATATCAATAGTGATCAAGAACTACGCTTGAAGGCAACCAATATTACCAAGTACATTCATTATCATTCATAAACACTCACATAGCACCATGAGAATGTCTACTACTACATATAAAAATTTTGATTTTAAAATACAAAACCCAAAGCACATCTCATTTCATTTCCTTACACTAAGAAAGTGTTGGAAATGATTGAAAAAGATCATGAGGAAGATTGTTGGAAATGATCATATATAAAAAGTAATAGAAGTAATGGAACTAGTAAAGAATGTTCTCAATCATTATTTTGTCATTGATGTCAAACTTGCTACTTGCAGGAATGACAATTTCTTTACTGATCCAAAAACTATCAAATGGTTGATTGACAAGGAGGAGGCAATCAATAAAATGTAACTAGAACACCTAGAGAAAGGTTGAAGTTATGATGTTGTAATGAAGTACAAGGATCAGCTAAGCCATTGATGAAAAAGTGTATTGATTACATACTCTAAGACACAAGAAAATGGGCACACTGAAACATATCAAAGATGCAAGGTTTTAGCTAAGTCATTTGTAAAGCTGAACTAAGTTCATTAGAGAGAGAGAGCCGAGCAAGCTAGTAAGTGCTGAATAGATTCCTAGTTGAAGCCGAGAAAATTCAACTTCAGTAAGTGCCACATGAACTTTAGATGCCAAGAAAATACAAGTGTCGAGCAGAAATAAGTGTTGAACAGAAACAAGTGCCAAGCAAAAACAAGTGCCGAGTAGAAACATGTGCCGAGCAGATACAAGTGTGGAGCAGAAAAAAAGTGTTGAGTAACATAGAGATGCCGAGCATCAGTAAACCAATAGTGCTGAGTTGCTGCATTATTTCAAAGATTGAAGATTTGTCAGATCTGAGCCGACAAGGTTGTTATCTTGAATTCTATGAATTAAATAGAAGATAATAGTGATGAGCTGGTGGCACAGAACACCATGTAGAATGTTTTTTTTGGAGAATACAACTAGAATCTAGACAAAGTTTCTAGAAAAGAGCAAGATATGGGGTAGATACATTGTATCCTACCTAATGCATATGAAACCCTAACGCTAGAGAGGGAGAATCAAGCGGCAAAGGCAATCCAGATTTCTATTTAAGGAATAACAAGGTCACAAAGCAAAGAGAGAAGAGAGGTCAAGCATGAAAGTATAAAGTGTTGAAGGAAGTGCTAAGGAGTAAGAAAGCACAGTTACTTTGCTTCAACAGATGACCATAGATATGATTGCATTGGTATGATGAGTAAGAAGACTCAAGGAGATGAAGCTTAAGATGACAAGCTGTCAGAGCTGAAGTGATTAAAGCCAAGCAAAGGATTGAGCTAAAGTGTGATATGAAATCTGCAAGATATGTTGTAAGTTTTATATGATCAAAAAGCTATTATTGTTACTTTCTAGCAATTGTAACAGTTAGTTTAAATCCTATGGACTTAGGTTGGTTTAATAGCCATGTTGTAAATCCTTTAACAGGGTGACATTCCAAGTGAATGTTCTAAAGTCCTTTGATCAGGCCCATTCCTAATAGTATTGTGAAATCCTCTAACAAGGTCACATTTAACAGTGTGTTGTAAGCCTTTAACAAGGCAGGCCTTTAGAAGAGTGAAAATCAAGTAGCATGTTACTGGTGGTTTTTCCCATATTGGGTTTCCACGTAAATCATTGTGTCATGTGTTGATCTTGCATGTTTTATCCCTACATATTGATTTACTATAATTTGCTAAGATGATTGATTTAAGCTTGGATGGGTGAAAAGTTTATGGATTCACTATAATTTGTGAAAAAGTATTATTAGGGCATTTGGACCTTGAATAACTGATTCACCCCCCCCACCCCCTCTCAGTTATTTTAAAGAATTCTAACAAAAAGAAATAGAGATTTTTCAATTTCAGAGATAAAAAGTGTACATACTTTCCAAAATTTATCCCTCAATCAAAATTTCAGCATAGTGTTCCCTTATTTTTAAAACCAAAAAGTCCCTTTACAAAGCCAAAAGGTGTCCTTATATAGACTTAGAGGTTAATAAATACCTCTTTGTGGTTAATAACCACCTCCAAAATATGTAATTTTGGAAGGTTAATTAACCTCAAGAAAATTAACCTATACAAGGAAACTTGCAAAAACAAAACTTTAGCTAGAGTTCCTAAAGATGTTTACATATACAATCATTAATTCTTCTAGCTACTAACTCTATCTACAGGAACACAATTGATCTATCCTGGACAGCCCTGTAAGCATCTAAGATGATCATCATTGATTCATAGTTTGGAATGAACACATTTTCCATCCTAAGTTTGGCTGTGAAGTATCTATCTTGAATTTCTTCTGACTCTTGTCGATAAGCTAAAATGTTACAATCTCCTAGAGTGACTGCAACTAGGCTAAGCTTCATCATAGTTTCAGCATCAGATACATGGTTCTCTATTTCTGAATGAATCTAAGCACTAAAAGAATCAAGGAGAAATTGACAATCAATATGCTAAAGGTCACTTACTTGCGTCCCACCTATGATAGTAGAAATTAATTCATCTATACCTTTTGTTTTTAGCTGCTCCAAAGAAGATATTAGCTTTTCAAACTTAGTGATCCCTTTGCTGATGTTTATCACCTTCCAACCAACACTTTACTCTAGATACGTGTTTGGTTGTCACTTGGATCAGCAATAATTTTCTCAAGAAGTAGGGCACTCGTATCTAACTTGGCCTTTTCTTTTAATTCATCAGCTACTTTTTGCTAGTTGGATTTATGTTCCTTCCTATTTTCTAGCTCTTTAGAAATTTCCTATATCTGTGCGATGGCTTTCCCACATATCTCTTTCACTCCAGTTATAAGTTTTGAAGCATCCTTTATCATCCTATTTATTCAAGCTTCAATCATCATACTATGTGACTTGTGTTTGTCAATTCTTTCAACAATAGTATGATCTAAAATACCATCAGGGCCTACTAAAATAGGCAGAGTGACCATAGCTTGGGCATTAGAAGGATTGCTAATTGAATTAATATAAGATACTAGCATTTGAAATTGCTCCTTGACTTGCTCCTTGGCTCTTTTCTCTTCCTTCGCCCTTTGCAACATCTGAGCAACAATTAGTTCAAAATTTTGAAACTCTCTTTCTGCATTAGAAGGACCAAGATCAACCTTTTCTAGAATGAAATCTGATTCAGATGCTTCATCAACACTCTTTTCAATTATAGGCTTGGCTAATTCCACACACAAGTTGCCTAAAGTCTCATCAATAGCTAACCTAGACATCACCTTGGTCTTTTTCACCTTAGGAGGTTTCTAAAGAATACTAGAGACCACATCAAATGGAGGCAAGATCATTTGAACAAATTTCTTCCTCTTCTGAAGACTGTTCTAGAACCACAAATGCATAATTTTTGAAGCTTGTACATCACTTGTTATATTTTCAGCAACCATCATTAAGTCTTCTGAATTAGATAATGGGTTATCTAGCTACGTGATGTCTATTAATGGCATATCAGGAGGAGAAAGACTCAAATGAGGAATCACGGCATCATGAGGGGATGTAACAGGGACATGTGATTCAGCAATTTGAGGAGTTCTTTGATCTTTTTCATTAGAGTCATTCCCTTCCTGATTCATTCTACCTTTCATTCTTGTCCTTTTTCTTTTGATTGTAAACTTATCTGGCTGATTTGGATCTTCATTTTGATCTCGAGCACCTGTATCTAGTTGTTGCATCTTCTCACTAGAAGTTGCCTCTATTGCCATCCGAGATGATTCCCCTTTATTATTCCTCTTCTCTTTACTTTGAAATTCACCAGTTGCTTTTTCAGCTCTAACTTTACTGATCTAGTCTCTTGTCCTTTTAAGAACAAAGGCAGTCCTCTCCTCCAAGATTTTTAACTCTAGAATTGACCAATCAATAGGAGGGAGGTCTAACAATTCAATTTTCTCATAATAGTAAGGATCAACGAAAGAAACCTCGTCGTCATCTACACCTGTCACATCAATGTCCAACTTGAAGTCTATCACCTACCATAATGTAAGCCGCATCCAATCTCTCTTCCTAACTTTGAAGTCATTTTCATAATCCTTCCAAAAGTCTTCTAGGGCCAGGAAGTGACCAAGACTGGGATTTAACTTTAACTCATTCACTACATAGCCCTTACTGTCATAAGGGAAACGCATCGTGTATGGATGCAAATTTATTGTGGCAATACATCTTTCAATGTTCCTAATGTCTGATGTAGTATCACAACTATAATATCCGATGCTGATAGGAAAAGTTATTTCATCTATCCTCCAGTTCCTGCAAAGTTTATTGATTTGACTAATTTGCCTACACATTTTAATTAAGACTAGTTTATCATCAACAAATCTAGGTAGCATCAGCAGACACCCATCATAGACAGCTAACCTAATATAAGTAAACTTTGGGAATTGTATGAAAACACTTCCATATTTTTGTACTTTCATCGCTACTTCTAGTGAAATTCTGAGTCTGATGCTCCCTTGAATTTCCCTTACAGTTTTCATTGTGAATGTGTCATTCACTCTTCTAAAATGGTGCAAGCCATTATCAAACTGAATTTGAGGAAGATGATTATAAATGATGGTTGTATCATCATAAACACCCTGCCAATTAAGTCCTAACCAACTTTTGGTGCTTGCAATAGCATAGAAAAGATATGAAGTCATATAAAAGTAGTCATTTTCTTGAAGTCCCATGAGCTGTCTATGCAGTGAGTCGCTGATAATTTCAGCCCAATTGATATATTGTTTTCCTTCACAGACCATATTGATAAATAGGAACATCCAACCTTTGAACTCATGTGAATCCTAAAGACCAACGATCATGCTCAATAGAGTTACCATGTTTGCCACGTCTTCTTTTAATGACGATCTGTGAATGGATTTTCCTAATTGAGATTTTCCTCTTCTTGGTTGCAAGAACCATGACCTCACCATAGTATGTAAACATTGGGTTTGATTTGTAGTAAAATATTCCTTGGCAGTTCTTAGATTAATGCTGGCATATTGTATCCTAGTAGGCAATCAAAAAATAGTAGCAATAAAGGCAAGATCTAGACAGACAATTACTTCATTGTTCGATGAAATAAATTTTCTAGTGTTGGGATGATAAGCCTTCATGCACTCCAATACTAAGTCTGGGCACTGTACCAAAATGGGATGTCCACTTGCTCAAGCTAAGCCACTTTCTAATATATTTCCAGCTAATGGGGTCCTTTCTTCATTCAAAAGAGATGACCAAAAAAAAAAGGAGCATAATCTGACCTTTGATACTTGTACCTCATGATTGATTATCAATCTTCTAGATATCTTCAACCCTGTACTACACTCTTTATTCCTGGCTTCAAAGTAACAAACCAACCATTCAATCGAAAATATTTGCCAACATGACATTTGACTGAAGGTCACCATGAAACATTCACACAAATTTGGTCATGTCTAGCCTATCATTTACTCACATATCCACATAACATTAATGATGCTCCAGCTTATCTACAGATTGTTGATTGCCTAAGAAAGTAAGGATGTTGATCTGAAGTTGAAATAAATTAATGAGTGAAGCTTTCAGAGTTACAGGTCAGGAATAAATATTTCATTTTGTCAAAAACTTTCCTAGCACTCTACATGTTCTATTCATGCTCACCACCCTTTTTATTTTGGCATTATGTCAAGCAAGTCAGGGGCAAAATTTGTTTGATACAGTTGATGAATTTGCATGGAGAAAAGATGAAGAATTCGCTCAGTAGATGTTCTTTGGCGTCAATCCTCTGCATAGTTTTGTCACAAAGCTTTTCAAATACAATAAAAGCTTTCCTTTTTCATTTTTCTATTTTCCTTTACTACTCATTGGAAAGCACAAAAGCTTTTCCCCAACTAGTGTTGTTCCATTAGATTCATTACTAATTTTGCGTTGGTGAGCTTTACCTTGCTTGGATATATCAATCCTTCAGACTTACAGAGTTTTCCCACAGAAGCAAATTAGACCACGGATTATATGGTCCACAAGAAAGTTATATCATTGTTGTGCATACAGAGAAGAATCTTGATGGCTTTACAATTTGCTGAGATTGGGTGATAAATTGGGTAGGTGATATATAAATTCTTTAAGAAGCTGCAGTTTTAGTTTCTTTTTCTTAAACTATTTCTACCCTGCCAGCTTAAAGATGGTAATGCATTCTCCTATACATGCTTATATGATGGCATCTTTTTACAAAGTTGGCGAGTTGATGCATGTTGTCTATCATATGTGCTAGTGACTTATATCAGCCATCTTACCAAACTTTAAAATACCTTGTCGCTATAAAGGAACAATAATCGTAGGTGGAAACTGATTCCAATAAAACTGAATCATGGGTTGGCAATGTGTTGAGTTACATGGCATGCTTAGCGTAGAATTATAGGGAGAAATCTACAGCTTTGTGATAAGATAAAGATGTTATTATCGAGGTAAGAAACCTCCTAGCACATTGTTTTCCTACATTTTCTAATAGCGATGGCTTTGAATGATTGGCTTTATCTCCAAGGAAAGGAAAGTAGTTATCTCCAGTTATCATGCAGATGGGCATTATTAATCTTCAATACCATGTTGTATGGCCAGGCTAGTATCTAGCATTGAAAAGTAGAAAAACTTAAGAGGAACTTTTAAGAAGGTTCCACAATGCTCACACAAATCAGAATATCTTTTACTACACATGATCAATTTTTAGGAACTCCATTTGATCATTTCCATTGTTATTGCCAATTGCTCTCATGTACATATCTAACTTCTTATGAGAGAGTTTTTAAACAAGTTAATAACTGCCTTATACAGGTTAAGAAAAACATGTTTTTGAATGTCATCATTAACCTTTTGAGAGGTTAATGAAAATGTGTTTTTGGACATTATCATCAACCTTTTGAGAGGTTAATAAAAATGTTTTTTTGGACGTTATCATTAACCTTTTGAGAGGTTAATGAAAATGTGTTTTTGGATGTTATCATTAACCTTTAATAACTTGAGGCTCAAAAGTCAGATTTTAAAAATTTCCAATGCTATGTGGAGCTAAGAATGAGCCGAAGACATGGAAGTTTAGAGATTTCACAAAAATTCAAAGATAGAATGGCCAATTTAAGGCTTAAAACTGGGCAAGTTTCAAAAATTAACCATGGCCTATAAAATTGAAATAATTTTATAACCAGGCAACAAATAGAAAAGTGGGACTCATTCAATTATAATGCTTGGCATGTACAAAGAGAAAAAATTATAGAGGAAAATGAAAATAATAATGATTCAGATATTGGAGAAGATGAAGCTGTTGCAAGTAATACTATAGAGAATGAATGGGAAATCATATCTAGACTTCATAATGGTCAAAATATGCAACTATTAGAAATAGATATGTTGGGAAGAAGAGACATTGATGACAATACAAATTGGCCTACTAAATATCAAGGTGAGGAGTGTACAATGGGAGCAGTCAATTTCATAAAAAATATGAAGGAAAATGGATGTCTCATATATGATGATATTCCTCAATGCTTCAATTATACGACCCTTAGCAATAAACAACAAAGGGCAATGGACATAGTTATGACACTCTACCATACCAATGAAGATAGAGGCCCATTGTTCATGATAATTCAAGGAACAACAGGAATAGGAAAGTTATATCTGATTTGTTCCATTCGCGAAGCCCTTCAAAATGCATGTTTGTTGGGTCCTTCTCCCCTTCTTTTACTAGCACCAGTAGGAGTTACAACATTTAATATTGGAGCTTTCACTATTCATTCAAAGCTAAGAATACCAGTAAAAGATTTTTCATAGCTGGAAGGATCATGTCTTACAAGTTTCCAAGAGGAAATGAAACATATCAAATACATATTGATTGATGAAATGAGTTTCATTGGTCAAACTATGTTGGAAAACATAGATTCAAGATTAAGGCAAGAATTTCCACAAAGTTCAAACCAAAGCTTTGTAGGTATATTTTTACTTCTATTAGTACATGTTATCATATTATGTCATATTTAGTACAGTATATAAATATTAAACACATTATAAAATATAAACAACTTATTAGTTTTTTTATTTTAAATTTGTTTAGGTATATCTGTGATTTTTGTTGGAGACTTGGGTCAATTTCCTTCAGTGAGTGATAGACTTGTGTATGATAGCAAAAGACAAGCAAAATTATTGTGGGAGGAATTCAAAATTGTGGTGACTTTAGATAAGATTTTTAGACAAGAGGGGGAAAACATTGAACAAAAAAGATTTCATCAACTTCTAACAAATCTTAGAGATGCTAACCCACAAACTGAAGACTAGAAATTACTTATGATGAGAACTCCTATCAATTTAAATACTACCACAAATGAAGAGTTTCAAAATTGTGTCCATTTGTTCTCCACAAATGACAAGGTTTATAACCATAACAAGATAATGTTACATTCATTGATGCATCCTGTTGCACGAAGTCTTGTAACAAAAATAGGGAGTTTGAATTCAATAGAAGATTATTTAAATAGAGAGCTTGACCATGAATTATTAATTAGTAACAATTCAAGAGTGATGTTGACTACAAATCTTTGGGTAGAGGAAGGTCTTGTCAATGGAGCATTGGGGTGTATTATAAAGATTATCTACAAGCGAAAAAGTAAACCGCCAAAGCCACCAACATATGTTTTGGTTGAATTTGATAATTACTCTAGATTACCTTTTCAAGATGATCAACCAAATATAGTCCCAATAAAACCAATACAAAGGGGTAGAACTCTTCAACTACCTTTAAGATTGGTATGGGCATTGACTATTCATAAATCACAAGGACTAACTCTCTCAAAAGCTACAATTGATATAGGTCCAAGAGAGAGAACAAGTTTGACATTTGTGGCAATATTTCGTGTGAAGTCTTTACAAAGTCTTAGAATAACACCACCATTCACATATGAACGTTATGAGAAAATGAAAAATGGCATACAACTTTCCAAAAGAAAAGTTGAAGAAAATAGACTTAAATGTTTAGAAGAATATTGAGGTAATCATTTTATTTTCAAAATTGCTTCAATTACAATATATTGGTACATTATATAATTTCAAAATATAATGCTTTAAAATGGTTGCATCCATATAAACTTGCATGTATATATAAGTACACAAAATTGAAAAACTACAAATTGTTTTATCCTATTGATGTTCAAATTTATTATCGTAAATTATATATACTAACATTGATTTTATTTTATTTGATTCTTAGGTAACACTTTTTTCTATGGATCTATCAGACAATGAATCTAAAATTGTTGATGCAAGTCCAAACATCTTAGCCAACTCTGCTCCATCTGATGAAACACTTATTGATAAGTGCACAACATCAATTTATAGTGTTGCTCTAAAATTATTTAGGATATTGAAAATACTACATTGTCCATTGATTATGTTGAATAGCTAGAAATAATGAGGATGAAAGATGTTGCACACAAGGTTAGGGAGACATATACAAAGGTTTTTGCCTTCACAAGTTTTATGGAAGAAGTATATTGTGATCACTTGCATAATAAAGGTTGTAATACTATTCTAAGCACTAAAGAATATGTAATGTATTTGCACCATTAAAATGAGGTGCTCTTTATGTAATTTCCACTTTTTTAGCACAAAACTTTTAAATAAGAGTTATTTGAATAGTTTGTAAACTCTTTAGTTGTGGTATAAACTACAAGGTTTGACCTATGTTTTGTAATTCTCTATAATTTACATGCTACTGCTTGTAGAACTTTTTCAACTATTTTGAATTGAATAATTAGTTTGGCTTAAACTCCAAGCTTTGTGTAATGGTTTAGATTGATTATTGTGACTTGTAATATCACAAACTTTTAAATAATAGTTATTTGAAACATTTATAAACTCCTAAATTGTATCAATACACTACATGGTTTGATATATTAAATTTTTTATGGTTTATAATTTATATGATACCAATTATATGACTATTCCAAAAAAATTTATCAAACAATTCATAAAAGAAAATATGTATTCATATGTATTCCTTTTTACCAATGTCCAAAAAATGACGAAAGATAAATATTGTTTAATATACATTTTTTTAAATATGTATTTGTATTTAGTAATGACAAAAATATTGTCATAAATCTTATATATATATATATATATATATATATATATATATATATATATATATATATATATATATATATATATATATATATATATATATATATATATATATATATATATATATTATAGTTATCATAATGTATATCATGTGTGTGGTTGCTACTAGCTTATTTATATATATTCAGATAATATCTATATTAAATATGTTGATCAATATCTTTCCAAATGGCCTATATTAAAATAAGATATCAATCAACGTATTTAATATAGATATTATCTGAATAAATATAAATAAGCTAGTATAGCCAACATTTATATTTATTCACACTAATCTATATGTATATATACTTAATATGGTTATGTAGTTTATTATGTAATGACCATTGTTTCTGAAGAGGCCAAATTCCTAAATCTCGGAATGGTTTGGTTGCACATTAGCACTAGCTCAATTTTATATTCTTAATAGCCCACAATAATCCATTGGTCAAGATAAAGATTTTCTTGCCCAAGTGATGTAGTGGAATCATGCCACAAAAATTGCATGAGTTGGGACGAGATTTCTCAACTATTTTCTATGATCTTCTATGTAGAAGGGTAAAAAATGGGCTAACACTACTACAAGCTACGTGATTACTACATGGTTTGATGTACTATCAAGCATATACTATCAAGCATATCAAATACAAGATTGAATGATAATGATATTTGGATTCCATTGTCAGTCTTCTATTAGGCATGTAGAAAATGAGATGTTATGATAATGGTATTTGGATTTTATTGTCAATCTACTTTTAGGCATGCATAAAATGAGAGCATTATGATTATTGTATTTGGATTTCATAACCAATCTTCATTTATGTATGCATAAAATGGGATGTTATAATAATTGTATTTGGATTTCATTGTTAATCTTCTTTTAGGCATGTAGAAAATGTAATTTTATGATAATGGTTATTGGATTCTATGTCTATCTTTTTTTAAGCATGTAGAAATAAGATGTTATTTAAAATAGCATTATTTGAATTTTACTTAAAGAAATTTCATTATCATTCACTTTTCTTTTAACGTGTCAAAATATTTTTTTACAAGATAAAAATTATTCTTTATTAATAAACACTATACGTTATTAATAAGATTGAAAATGACTCTATTATATCCAATGTTTTAATGATTTTACTAAATGTAATTTTATAATGTTATAACTTCAACAAAAAAAAACTTTATTAATTTTAAAATATTACTCTATTAAAATAGTTTAGTGGATAAAGTTTTATTTACTTTTTAATATAAATCTATATAGTGGCTTGTCCACTTTTGTAACCCCCTTCCAACAAAAATAATAATAATCTAATACATATATTCATTTTTATTATATAAAAAGTAGTGTATACTATATTATTTATCTATATTATCTAGCTAACATTTATATTTATCTTCACACACACACACACACATACAATGTATATGTATATATAAATATGTATACATACATACATACATACATATACACTTAGGAAAGTCATTTAATTTATATTAAAAAATTATTATCATTCATTTTTTTCATTTCTTATTATTTTAAATAAATGTCAAAGTCTGAAAATGAGAGACAACATAAGAACACTAAGGTGATAATGACAACAATATAAATATAAATTAATTTAAATTGTTTTAAAAATAGTATTATATTTTTTGATAATAAATTGAAGCTTGTTTTCATTTTTGAAAATTACAAAAATGAGAGATCCCATAAATTAGATTAAGATTATAAATTTACTAACAATTTAATTAATACTAAAATAATGTAAAATAAAAGTATTATTATAGACATGTCTAAATTAATATTTATTAAAATAAATATGTCAAAATGACACACATAAATAAATTTAAATATTAATTTGTTAAGGATAGAGTGATTTTTTAAAATAGTATATACTGAAAATTCAATTAAAAAATAAAATCTTACTATTAGATAAATAATTTACAATAAAATAAAATAGTCTTCAATTTAAATACTCAAATTACAAAATTCTAATATATAATTTTTACTTGGCAAAATCCTTTAGAAAAGAAGTAGGAAAAAACAAAAAAATTAATAATATAAAATTGGATAGGTGAATTGTTCTTTTCATTATAATTTTTTCAGAAAATGAGAAAGCCACACATATTATGGACAAGAGACATGAAGAAAAACACATTTATGCATGGTTATGTATGGCATGAGATGGAATTTATAATTTCTAATGGACCTAGTACAAATATGTTGCACCATAGATGATGCCTCTCAAAATCTATTATATTGCTTGCAACATTCATGACAATACTTTTTCATCAACAAAAGAGTTTTCCGCCTCACCTTATGGACATGGATTGACAATAGATCTTGTACCATCACTTTTTCTTTGCAAGAATATCATCTCTCTTAAGATAATATTCTTAAATTTACAACAACTCACTAAATTTTTTAACATTTTCCAATTGTTGAAAACATTATGCAAACTGAATAATCTACCATGGGTGACGTGAGGATCAACCAATTCTTGCAAGTTTGTCCAAATCTTTAGAATTTGGCCATCTATAGTTACAAAAAGTATTCTAGATTTAATCTATAGGCTATTGGCCTCTCATACTTCTATTTGGGATTTTAGACTTCTATTTTATCTTTTAGGCTTGTTTCCCTAAACCTATAAGGAATCATGTTGATATACTCTTGGATTTGTAGAGATATTACATGATAGATAATAGAATAATTAAGCAACATTTTAAAATACTTAGCATTCAAAATTATTAATCTAGTAGTCCACACCTTCCTGGTCTTGATGTACCGAACAATTTTCCAAACCTTGAAATCTTGAAAATTCTAAGAAAATTTTCCAGGTTAGTATTCTACTTTGTCTTTTGATCTCTATAAATCTATGGAATTTATCTTTTCTTAAATGACATCACAAATAGTTTGAATTTGATGTAGGGATGACTTCGACCAATATTTTTATAGAGGCCAAATTACCAAATCTCACAAAGGTTTGATTGTACATTGGCACCTGAAAGATCAAATAATAACTCTATTCTATATTCTTTATATACTAGAATGATCCATTGGTTAACATACAGGCTTTCTTTTCCAAATGACATAGTGGAATTGTGCTACAAAAATTACATGAGTTAGGACATGAATTCTCAACTATTTCTATGAGCTTTTATGTAGAAGGATAAAAAATAGGCCAACAATACTAGAAATTATGTCACTACTACATGGTTTTATGTACTCTCAAGAAAATGGAATACAACATTGTATGGTAATGGTATTTGGATTGCATTTCCATCTTCTTTTAGACATATATAAAATGAGATGTTATGGTAATGGTATTTGGATTCCATTTTCAAACTTATTTTAGGCATGTAGAAAAAGAAACATTATGATAATGGTATTTGGATTCCATTCCTATCTTCTTTTAGGTATGCAAAAAATGAGATGTTATATAAGATGATATTATTTAGATTTTACTTTGGAAAATTTTGTTATCATTCACTTTTCTTTTAATAGGTTGTAATAATTCTTGCAAGATAAGAATTATTCTTGATTAATGTACATTATATGTTTTGATTTGATAAAGTGGGATAGAGCCCAAACTTGTAGAATAGAGAAAAAAGAAAGATCATAAAAATAACATCAAGTCATAATGATAGGTAGAAATGAATTCATGAGAGGTGAATTTAAAAGGCTTTTGAATGGAGCCACAACCAACTGGACCCATAATCCAACACTTACAATTTTAAAATTTGAAAAATAAAGGGGGTTAGGAAATATGTACACAAGAATCTCACCTAAAGATCAACAGTGAGCTTTAATAGGTGAAAGATGTGTAGAGAAGAATTAATATTCCTTCTACCTTGAAAAGTGTGCCCCTCGTATGAGACAAATATCTTTTTCTTTTTTCTTTTTAAAATAGGAATAATGATTTGTGTGCACACCTAGGCTAAGTGGGGCTTGAGAATTGTTATTTAATTAAAAGGAAGAAAGTTTTTTCAATTAAATAAAAGACTTAGGATAAAGTGGTCAAACCATAGGTTATAATAAAATAAATAGAAAAGTGATGATTTGCTCAAGAATAAGCAATAGATAAATTAAGAAAAAATGCTAGAAAGGGGGCTCATAGTCTAGATGACCGCTTTTTATATATTTCCCCCTCTTTGACTAATGTGTGATTGATTTGGGAACACATTACATCAAACAATGAAGAAGCCAAGAAAGTGGTAGATGAGAAAAATCTGACTCCGAAGAATGAAAATAAAGAGATAGTAGATCCTTAATGCACAGTCACTTAGTAGAAAAATTGAGTATGAGAAGAAAGAAATAGACAATACCAATATCCAAGATGAGTACTAATATATCAAGCAAAGAAAGTAGATGGATCAAGAACAAATGGAAAGGTCAAGCATATGCTTCTAAGAAATAGCATAAAAGCAATTTGTAGCCATGATAGGATATTCCTGCTCCCTTGGGATCAAAATTGAAATGAGATAGAGGAGATGAAAAAATGAGTTAGATTTGATAGAATTAAGATAAGCCAAATTTCATAATGATAGGTATACAATTAAGACCAAAGGTGACCACCGAGCAAAGAAGAGATGCCCCAATTTGGCTAAGTTTGACTAGAAAGATAAGGTAGAGCATTAGGTCAAAGAAAGAAGAAAGATGAAATGAAATTAAATATAATAAATAAGAAGATTGGAAGAGAGCATAAATGATGAAGAAATGAAGAAATGATCAATGCCCTAGAAAGATTCAAATATTAGGCTTCAAAAGGTCAGCTTACTGCACAAAAGAAGGAAGAAATTTTAAATCACAATTTTGACTAGTAAGATGAACCTAGATTTTGATTTTGATCTTGAAAATAGATTTAGGACATTGAAATTATTTCAAAATCATATATAAGGGGTCCAAAAGGGTAGATATATGTGATGATAAGATTAACCCTTTGTGATAATAGGAACAGAAAAGAGGATGAGATGACAAGATCAAAAAGAGTTGAAGACATGATTAAGCAAAACCAAGGAGATGAATTCAATTTACCAAAACTTCCATCAAATATTAAGATGGCTCTCAAAACTAAAATACAAGGTAAGATAAAATTAACCCTAGAATGCAAGCTAGTAGGAAAAGGTCCAATTGCAAGGGTTATATAGGTAGCTCCTAGTTTGTATTATTGAGCTTATTAGGGACATCAAAATATCATAACATCATCACTAGCATAAACTATGAGGATATGGATATGACCTATATAAGATTGGAATGTGGAAACCCAAACTATGCATCAAAGACATAAAGGTCAAGATGAAAGTGCAGTTAGATTCCCTAGTTTTAATGTAGCAATTTTATGCTCACATCAAGAAATAAAATTTCTAAATGGCCATAAGTGTGCACTTGCTAAAAAAAGTCAAGGATAAAACCTTAAAGATCCTAAGTGTCAAGTAAGACAAGCAAGATGCTAAAGACACCCAAGATCAATAACGTATAACCATGGGCAGAAAGAAAAAGAAAACATGCCCCATGTTATGAGGCCTCACCCAAATCCATCATAGCACATTTGATACATTTTATTTTGACACATTATGACTCAATATGTTTGAGACATTTATTTGATGGACTGAACATTATCTATATTATTAATGTCATGTGATGCTATTCTTTAAAATGTTTAATCATGTTATTTAATGTTTTATGTGTAGACATACATTATGATAGTGTATTTTAGTAAATGATTCAGAATTATGAATATGTCAATATGTTAATTATGAAATTAGTGATGATTAAATATGTGTACAAAAATGAGAAAGGTTATTTAAATGAAAGTTTTCATGTTTTGATCAATGTGATTATGCAAATTTGGTTTAAATATATGAACGTGATGTTATCAAACTATTTATATTCAAATTGATTGTGCATGATAAGTAACCATGGAATTATTAATATAATTATTAATTGACCCTATGTGCAAATTGAAAGACCAAGGTTGATCCAATAAAGTGATTTGAACCTTGTTGTCAAGTGTTTAATTTGTATCATAATCGGAATGTATGTGTATCATTATGTATTTTGTGACATGTTGAATATTATGTAAAATTAAATATTATGGTGTCACTTGACACTCATTATATACATGTGTACTAACATGTCAATTAGGGTTCTCAATGTAACCCATTACCTTAAGACTAATTTAGTTAGTAACCTAAATTATTTTCCCTTAAGTAGGGTTTAGTAGAAAGGTTACATCCTTCAAATTTTTGGAGGTCAAATAATTCAAGCCACTTGTATAGGTCATAAATTGATCCTAGAAGACAAATTTAATGTAATTCAAGTGCCCAAGTGTTATGTGATTGGGAAACTTTTCCACCCCTCTAGAACTTCCTAGCAACATTTATGACCCTTAAAGTATCTTGATTTCCCTTTTCTATGAAAATGGATCATCTCCATGAGGTTACCCAAGGTTACACTTTTTCTAAGAGGTTGTTTTGATGGAAGGGAAAAGTGGGAAGACCATAGGAGGCTTAAAGTCGAGATTGAAATTATTACTATTTTAGGTAGATAAGTTTAGAAGCTATTTAGTGGTTATTTTGAAGAGTTGAGGGTTGTTCACCCATTCTCTACATTTAGAGAAGTCAAGTTTGGAATTGTAAGAAGGAGAGGATTTAGCTCATCTCAAAAATCACCCTTGACATAGCCTTTGTGAAGGTAGGTTATCCATTTCCATGGCTACATTCATTTGGTCATTGCTTGTAGGTGTAGATTTATTGCATGTTGTAGCATGTTTGTATTTTGTATCATGTGAGGGATGGATATTGTGGGTTTTTTTTTTACTTGCTTTCTTTTCATGTTGTTTTGCTTATTTTTTTTGGAAAAACTATGAAGGGAGTGTTGGCATTACTCACCCTCAGATAGGGAAGAAGTGGCCATGTAAGGTAGAAGGGTTTAGTTGGACTCTAGGTTAGTGCAGAGTATCTTCTCATGTTGAGAAGAGGGAGGAAACAAGGTGTTATGGGCCCTTGCTATTCAATGCAAAATGGAGTTTTTTTTGGGCAAATAAGGATAGAAAGAAATATAAGTTTATGTTATTTGGTTCTTCATTGACTTCTCCTACCTAGAAAAATCCACATTCTCCCTAGTCAAGTTCATTATGAAACCTTGTATGGGAATTGTATATTGAGTTATGTCATTGTGCTTGGATTTTGAATGTCACCCGATTGGTTATTAGTTCTCCTAGCTCAGTGGGTGGCCTTTTGAGGCCTAGGATGGGAGGTGAGATCTCTGTGATTGTTCTTGTATAATTGCAGATTGCTTGGATAGTTCCTTATGATGGAGCATCCCAAAAATTGGAGCTTTGGTAGTGTTCCTTTAGTCTTGTTGGAGGTTTCTCCTGTGATGATTTTTGGTGTATCTTGTTATCTTTTTAAAAAAAGAAATTTGTATCTCCATTGAGACCTATTGGATTTGAATTTCATGATGTAGATGTTATTGTAATATGAAGAATTATGATCCTTATGTATGAATCGGATAGTAGAAAAGAGAATATGACAAATAGATTTCATTACAAATACCTTGTAATTTCTTGGAATAATACAAATATAAAACTCTAGTTGTTTCACAATTCAACCTTTGGTAACCCTAGATTACAATTCTTAATGCAAGATGATTGATTTTATTATAGGTATGTTGATACATGAAGAAATCCAAATTAGATTATGGATAGATTTCCTTAAGTTATTAAAATTAAATTTTTTATTCAAATGATATGGTTTCTATAGTTGCATTTGAATTTCTCAAATAGATATAATGGATTTATCAAAATATAGTTAAATTAAAAAAAAAGACGTAAGCTAGCACACCACTAACATACTCTAAACACATTAATATTGCCTCTGATTGTTAAGAGGGAGATTATTGAAAATAGATTGATACAAGTATGATAAATGTGTTTCAATCATTATTTTTTCACTGATGTCAAAGCTGCTACTTGTTGGTAAGACAACTGCTTACATGATTTAAGTACTATCACTTACTTGATTGAAGAAGAGGATTTGATCAAAAGATGTAACAATAACACCTAGAGGAAAGGTTGAGTTATGATATGAAAAAGAAGTACAAGAATTAGCTAAGACAATGATATCATAGTGCATTGATAATTTAATTAAGGTTACAAAGGTTGGCTACACTAAGAAAGTACAAAATAATAAGTTAAAAAAAAATTTGTCTGCCTAGCTTAACTGAATGGATAATAGGTGTCGAGTAAAGTTAGTGCAAGATGAGTAGAAAATTAGTTAGAGTTAAGTAAAAGTCTAGTCTAGTGTATGATGAGAAAAATAGTTGATGTCAAGTAAAAATTAGTTGATGTCATGCACTAGTAAACTTTAGTTTGTGTCGAATAACACAATTTGTGCCTAGCATCAGAAGCTAGTTAATGTCTAGTGCTAGCATTATTAGAAAGATCATGAATTTGATGGATCTAAGGTAACAAGTTTATTTTCCTAGATTGTGTGAACTAGGTGGAAGATAAGATTAATGAGCTGGTGGCACAGAATTCATGGTAAACTATTTTGAGGAGAATTCAAAGAGGATTAAAGGAGAAGTTTCTAGAAATGAAATCGAATGAGGGGTAGATTCATTGAATCCTACCTAATTTTTCCTAACCCTAAATTGGACGATGGAGAATGAATGACAAAAGATCTTAATTCTCTATTTATAGGGATGGTTAATCAAAAGCAAGGGTTGTCATGTGCAAGAACCTAAGGAAAACAAAGAGTCTAGGGTATTACTTCATTCAGTAACCTAAGTGAAGGGTTTACATTGGCAAGAAGGTTTAATGGTATGGATGCTTGAAGGGTGAACAAGCTATCAGAGATGAAGTGTGTGAAAGCCAAGTAGAATGGAGGGCTGAAATAGAATCTAGAATCTACAAATGGAGTTGTACGTTGTTATTGGATCAAGCCTTCCTATTACTCTCTAATAATTGTATTAGTCTAGGGTAAATCCTTTGGATTAAGGTTGACCTAATAGTCATTTGTAAATTTTTTAATTGGGTGACATTCCAAGTGAATGGTCTAAAGTTCTCCAAAAAGGCTCACTCCTAATAGGGTGGTTGAAATCCTTTAACCAAACCACATTAAAGAGTGTGTATTATAACATTTAATAGAGTTGGCCTTTCACATGGCATCACTTTAGAAGAGTGAAAAAGAGTAGCATGTTACTAGTTTTCATGTAAATCATTGTGTTAAGTGTGTTGCAGGGATAACTTTAAGGAACCCCCCCCTCCCAAAATTTATAAAATTGTGGCAAATCACATGTCATTTGGGTGAAAAAAATTTAATAGTGTTGGTGAATTATGCGCCAATAAATGGATATTTGGTGGCAAATTTTTTAATAGTTTAGACAATTTTTATAAAATAATGGCGATTATAATTTTTTTTTTAAAATAAAATTATTAATATTGATGGCGAATTATGTTTTGAAATGTAATTATGTTAAATGTATTATTTGAGAACTCAGACCATCTGATGATCCAAGATCAATGGCTGAGGTTTAATTTTGGCCAACATTTCTTGAAGGAAGAAGAATTATCGAGGTAGTCACCAAAATGTTGATACGTATCAAGGTAAGTTGTCTGTGGAGTACAGTGTCACTCATAAAAAAAAATTCACATAGGAAAATGAGAATTTGGTGAATGATGATCGTCGAAAGAGACACTCAATTAATTCTGTGGTGAATAAGAGTAAACATTAAAGAGAAATATGGGTGAAGAACCTGACTACCAAACTGAAATTACATAATAATAGTGGCAAATGTTTCGACCACTATATGAGTATTTTATAAAATCTAGGCGAACCGGTCAACTAGTATACAGTGTTTGTTTTAGCCAATTTCTATAGCCCAATTAGGACATATTAGCCAATTGGTGAATAATAGCCACTAAAAAAATCCCTGGTGTGTTGTTGAATCTATTATGTTTCATGTTTATATTTCTACAAATTGATTTGATAGTAACCTATAAGTTTTAAGTGATTGCATAATCTTATGAGTGCATGCATGATGATAAATGTTTAATGGGTTTACTAAGCTATAAAAAGTTTCATTTGTACATGTGGACCTCGGATTACTGATTCAACCCCCACCCCCACCCCCTCTCAATTATTCTAAAGAATTCCAATAATTGGTATCAGAGTCATTTTCTTAAGAGGACTAGTTTGAAGGTACTAGAAGTGCAAAGATCAAGATGTCAAAAAAGGGAAGTACCCAAGCTTAATAGAGATAAAATTTTTACATGGAAAATTTTTATGAAGCTACACCTTGGAGGACTTGGAGATCATGCACAATCTACCATTACTATCGAATACTGGTCCTGCAAGCCCTAACTATCAAGGATTTGAAAAAGAAGAAAGAACACAGCCAAGCAATGTTGGAGATTGCTTCTACCCTAAGCTATGTTGAATTTGATGATATCAAAAGTCTTGATAGTGTAAAGAAAATGTGGGATGCTTTACACACCATATATGGAGGAGACAAGAATGTTCTAAGAGCCAAATCTAAGAGTCTTAGAGGTAAGTTTGATGATATGAGAATGCAAGAAGGTGAAAATATTGCTCAATATTGCTCCAGGATAAAAGATGTTGTTAATACAATAAGAGGATCTACTAGTGCAATAGATGATGATATTGTACTAAGAAATTTTTTAAGAACATTGCTGCCTATAAATGCTATTAGAGTTTCTGCAATACAAGAACTAAGATGTATACTAGGGAATGTTATATCTCTTGAAGGTTTGGTAGATAGACTCACCACTTTTGAGCTATCTAACTTTGATAATTACAAACTTGAAATTATTGAATCTACTTTCAAAGCTAAGTTGTCATTGAAAGAACCTAATGTGAAGAAGAAAAAGAAAAAATATGTGTCCAGTGAGAGTGATATAGATGAGGAGGATGTAGCTCAACTTGAAGCAATATTGGCAAGGAGATTTCACAAAGGTAAAGACAAGTTTAAAGGTAAACTACCTATCATTATTTTCAATTGCAATAAGGTTGGTCATATTGTTGCTATATTTCCAAAGAAGAAGAACTAAAAAGGTGGTGACAAGTACAAAAGTAGAAGAGATGAGGACAAAAAAAATTACAAAGACAAAAGCAATAAGTCTTGCTACATTGTTGAAGAGAAAACAAAAGATGAATCTGATGAACATGATGATGAAGTGGTGTATGTTGAAATGAAGGATGAATCTAATGAAGATGAGGTAACTACACTTCTATCCTATATGAACAAGAATGATAGATGGATCATTGACAGTGGGTGTTCGCATCACATGACTAGAGATAAAAGTAAGTTCATTATCTTGAATTGTTATGATGGAAATAGTGTAAGATTTGGTAATGATGCACCATGTTTGATAAAAGGAAAGGTTCTATCAAACTCATAGAAAAATATTTTATGTGAGAATACTTACTATGTTGAAGGACATAATTATAATATATTTAGTGTGTCACAACTAAATAATTTAGGATCTAAGGTTGAGTTTGAAAACAATATTGCTAAGATATATGATACTGATGGAAAATTGATTGGAAAGGGTGATCAAACTAGGAGTAATCTATTATATTTTGATATAGAGGATGCTACCTATCTAGTTGTAAAATTTGATGATGTGTGGCTATGGAACAAGAGGTTATATCATGTTAATTTTGATAACTTGGTTAGTATCAGTAACATGAGAAAAGTTAGAGGTTTTCCTAAGTTGAAGAAGCCTAAATATATAATGTGCAAACAATGTCAATTAGGCAAAATGACAAAGTCAAATTTTAAGAGTAAAACTAATACCTCTAAAAGAATACTAGAGATTTTTCATACTAACTTATGTGGACCAATTGAAGTGAAAAGCTACAAAGGGGATAAGTACATTATGCTACTTGTTGATGATTATTCTAGAATGATGACAGTTATATTTTTGAAATAGAAATCTGATATTTTCCAAATGTTTAAGTGGTACTTGACAAGAGTTAAAAAGGAAACATGTAAAATTCTAAATTTTTTTGGATCAAACAAAGGAGGAGAATTTATATCAAATGAGTTTGAGATGTTCTATAATGATAGAGGAATCAAGAGACAACCATCTGCTTCTAGAATTCCTCCACAAAATGAAATTGTTGAAAGGAGGAACAGGTCTATAATGGACTGTGCTAGGAAACTCATAATGGAGAAAAATGTTGCTTTAAAATATTGGAGAGAAGCTGTAAGTACAACTGTTTATACCTTGAATCATGTATAAGTCAAGAAAGGTACTCATTCAACACCTTTTGAACTATGGTATGGATACTCACCTAATGTAAAATATTTTAAGGTATTTGGAAGCAAATGCTTTATTCTCAAAGATTTCACGAATCATAAACTAGATGCAAAAAGTGAAAAAGGTATATTCCTAGGTTATTCCACAAGGAGTAAAGCTTATAAATGCTTAAATACTAAAACTAAAAAAGTTGTGGAAAGTGCAAATGTGAAATTTGATGAATATACAGAAGTACATGAGGCTGAACCTATGAAAGAACCAGAAGAATACAAATTATTTGTATACTTTTATGAAGGTATGCTTGCTAAAGAAGATGTTGCAAATTGAGTTATAAACCAACAAGTTTCAGTGAATTCCAAGTCGCATACTATGAATGTTGAGTTGGATTCAAGAATTGAGCTGCATGCAGATGGCGAGTTACAAAATGAAGAAACTAGAGCTAAACCAAGATTGTTCAAATATCTCAAGATACATCATCCTACTACACAAATAATTGGAGATAAAGATGTTAGACCAATGAAAAGGAATGACTTGAGAAATGATACATGTTTGCTAAGCATGAAAGAACCCAAAAGAATGAAAGATGCCTTAGAAGATGTGGGCTAGAGTAAAGTCATGGAAGAAGATATTAAACAAATTGAGAAAAAGAAAACATGGTCTCTAGTTCGTAGACTAGAAGAAAAAAATCTGATTAGAACCAAGTTGGTATATAGAAAAAAAATTAGATGAAAATGGTGAAGTTACAAGGAACAAGGCAAGATTAGTCTAGAAAGGATATACACAAGAAGAAGGAATTGACTATGTAGAAACATTTGCTCCTATTGCTAGATTGGAAGGATTAAGGACTCTAGTTGCTTATTCTACATACAAAGGTTTCAAAGTTTATCAATAGATGTTAAATCTACATTTATCAATGGTATTTTAGAGGAAGAAGTTTACATAGAATAGCCAGAAGGATTTTTTTATATTAACAATAAGAACATAGTATGTAGATTACACAAAGCTTTATATCTAGTTTGAAACAAGCACCAAGAGCATGGTATGGGAGACTTCATAATTATCTTTTGAAGATTAGATTTGAGAGGACTAATGATTACATCAATCTATACATGAAGACAAAGAAAGGCAAAGGTATTTTGTTATCTGAATTTTTTATTGATGATACCATATTTGGAGGTCAAGAAGTTTTACATAAGGCTTTTGCAAATAAAATGAAGCAAGAATTTGATATGTCTATGCTTGGAGAGATCAAGTTCTTTGTGGGTTTGCAAGTACATTTGACGAAATATGGTATATACATGACTTAGTCAAAGTATGTCAAGGAGATATTAAAAACTTTTGAATTGGATTATTCAAAACTAGTAAGTGCACCTATGCTATCAGGACATAAATTGTCAAAGAATGATGATTCAACTGAGGTGAATCAAACATTATATGTTGAAGAAGGAGAATGTTGAGAATAGATTGATACAAGTATGATCAATATGTTTCAATCACTATTTTGTTACTAATGTCAAACTTTCTATTTGGTGGTAAGAAAATTTCTTACAAGATTTAAGTACTATCATTTGTTTGATTGATTAAGAGGATTTGATAAAAAATATGTAACAAAAGCACCTAGAGGAAAGGTTGAGTTATGATATACAAAGGAGTACAAGAATTGGTTAAGAAAATGATAGCATGGTGTATTGATAATCTACTTAAGGTTACAAAGGTTGGCTACACTAAGCAAAGTTTAGAAGAAAAAGTTAAACAAAGTTTGTCTACAAAGCTTGACTAGGTGGAGAATAGGTGTTGAACAAAGTCAGTGCAAGTCAATTAGAAAATTAGTTAGAGCTGAGTAAAAGTCTATTCTAGTGTATGTCGAGAAAAATAGTGGATTTGATGGATTTGAGCTAACAAGTTTGTTTTCTCGGATTGTGTGAACTAGGTGGAAGATAAGATTGATGAGTTGGTGGTGCAAAATTCAAGGTAAACCATTCTGAGGCAAATTCAAAGAGGATTGAAGGAGAAGTTTCTAGAAGAGATATGAAATATGGGTAGATTCATTGAATCATACCTAATCTGTCCTAACCCTAAAATTGGATGATGGAGAATAAATGACAAAAGATCTTAATTTCCTATTTATAGGGATGGTTGGTTAGAAGCAAGTGTTGTCATGTCTAAGAACCTAAAGAAGACAAGAAGTAAAGGGCATTGCTTCATCAAGTGACCTAAGAGAAGAGCCTGCATTGACATGTTAAGCAAGAAGGCTTAATGGTATGAATGCTTGAAGGGTGAACAAGCTATCAAAGCTAAAATATGTGAAGGCCAAGTAGAATGGAGGACTGAAATAGAGATCTATAATCTACAAATGGAGTTTTATGTTATTATCAAATTGAGCCTTTTAGTTACTCTCTAATAATTGTATTAGTCTAGGGTAAATCCATTGGATTAAGGTTGAACTAATAGTCATTTGTAAATCCTTTAACTAGGTGAAATTCCAAGTGAATGGTCTAAAGTCCTCTAACAAGGCTCACTCCTAAAAGGGTGATTGAAATCTTTTAGTAGGGTCACATTTAATGGTGTGTATTGTAAATTTTAATAGGGTTGGCCTTTCATAAGGCATCACTTCACAAGAGTGAAAAGAAGTATCATATTACCAGTGGTTTTCTCAAATTAGGTTTCCATGTAAATCATTGTGTCAAATGTGTTGCTAAATTTTCTATGCATGATAATAAATATTTTATGGGTTCACTAAGTTGTGAAAAGTTTTATATATACATCTGGAACTTGAATAATTGATTCACACCCTCCCCCCTCGTCCAAAATTTTCTAAAGAATTCCAACAATTGGTATTAGAGCCATCTACTTAAGAAGACTAGTTTGAAGGTACTAGAAGCACAAAGATCAAGATGTCAAAAAGAGAAGTACTCAAGCTTAATAGAGATAACTTTCCTGCGTGGAAAAGTCTAATGAAGTTACACCTTGGAGGACTTGGGGATCATGCACAATCCACCATCCCTACCAAGCATGTTGACCTTGCTAGAGCCCTAACTGCCAACGATATGAAAAAGAAGAAAGAACACAACTAGGCAATGTTGGAGATTGCCTCTAACCTAAGCTACATTAAATTTGATGATATCAAAAATATTAATAGTGCAAAGAAAATGTGGGATGTCTTAACCACTATCTATGGAGAAGACACCAATGTTCTAAGAACCAAAGGTAAAATTCTCAGACGTAAGTTTGATGATATGAGAATGGAAGAAGGTGAAAATATTACTCAATATGTCACAAGGATAAAAGAAGTTGCTAATGCAATAAGAGGAGCTAATGGTAAAATAAATTATGATACTATACTAAGAAAATTTTTAAGGATACTACTACCCATATATGTTGTTAGAGTTTCTACAATACAAGAATTGAGATGTATCCCAAGGAATAATCTATCTCTTGAAGGTCTAGTAGGTAGACTCATTGCTTTTGAGCTATCCAAATTTAATAATTAAAAACCTAAGAATATTGAATCTACTTTCAAAGCTAAGGTGTCATTAAAGGAACCTGATGAGAAGAAGAGAAAGATAAAGTATGTGTCCAATGATAGTGATATAGATGAGGAGGATGTAGAACAACTTGAAGAACTATTGGCAAGAAGATTCTATAGAGGTAAGGGAAAATTCAAAAGTAAATTACCTATCATTTGTTTCAATTGCAATGAGGTTGGTCATATTGCTACTAGATGTCCAAAGAAGAAGAACTACAAATATGGTGACAAGTATATAAGTAGAAGAGATGAAGACAACGAGGACTACATAGACAAAGGCAAAAAGTCATACTATATTGTTGAAAAAGAAATGAGAGATGAGTCTAATGAACATGATGAAGTGGCACATGTTGCATTGAATGATGAATTTGATGAAGATGAGGCAACTACATTTGTGGCTTGTGTGTACAAGAATGATAGGTGGATCATTGACAATGGGTGTTCACATCACATAACTGAAGATAAAAGTATATTCATTACCTTGAATTGTTATGATAGAACTAGTGTAAGATTTGGTAATGATGTACCATGCTTGATAAAAGGAAAAAGGCTCTATCAAACTCATAGATAATATTTTTGTTATAAATAGAGATTATTGAGAGGGAGGGTGAATAAATAACCTACAAACTTTAGTTGCAAACTAGATATTATTAATTACTTAAAACCATGCATAAAAAAACAATAAAGTAATGTTGAATAGTAACAATAGCAATGCACAAAGATAACTCATAACACCATATTTTGTTAACTAGGAAAACCCTGGCCAAGAGAAAACCTTGGTGGGGATGATACCCACTAGATAATATACTAATATATGTTCCTTGTTAGATGATGGACCCTATTAGGAGTCAATGAGAAAATTTAGTATAAGGAGTCCCTATTAGGAGACTTTGAATCCCTGTTAGGAGATTCCAACCCTATTAAGAGTTGTGGTATAATGTATGCAAGAAGAGCCCATTGCCTAAACATGCAATTTCAACTACAAGAAGATCTCATTGCTCAATCAAGTAATTTACTATTATTTTCCTTCCTTGACTAATCTTTGATCTTTAGCTCAATCTCAGATCACCAGATAGCTCATACAAAACTTCGCATATATTGCTTTCACAAAAGTTCGCTCACTTCACAATCTTACAAGATAACACTTAAAAGCATACTTTCTCATTGTCTTATTGCAAGATTTCCTTTGCATATATACCATGCCTTTACACAAATTACTACTGGGTTGGATAAGACCACAGTTCACTTTTCAAAGTTAAAGTAAACATCCAAGATGTCGGCCCTAATTAGACAAGTAATTGTTTTGCAAACAAAACAATTCTTTCCTTCAATTTTTTTGTCACACTTCATCAAAACATGATAATTTCTATTCTGTACAGTCCATACAAAATTTTGAGGTTGTAAATTTCAATCACCAACATGCATACTATCTCCATGTAACTTTTCTTGTCATAATATGAAATCTACAACATGTTATAAATAAAACAATACACTAATGCAAACCAAATTCTATACTTAGGCAATTTTTTAATTACCAAACACTAAGTATCTTTATTTCTAAGGTATCATATGAACATGCACATCTTGTGTTTCTATAAATGACAAAAACTACATATCATCATTAGCCAATTGTCAACAATCTCCCCCTTTGGCATTGATGGCAACAAAATAGAGAAAATTGGCTAAGTGACAATAACATAAATAGCATATAAACATTACATCTATTACAACTTGTTCAACTTTACATATATACTCCCCCTTACAATATACTTTATACTTTTACAATCTTCACATGTATTTATCCTCATTATGTTTCTCCCAACAATCTCTTCTTTTGTCATGTATACAATTTTCACATGAATCTCTTCCCCTTTGACATCAATGACAAAGGTCAAAATGTCAAGATTCTATCCAAAACTATTGTCCTTTGTTATGTTGAAATAATCTTCATACAATCATTAAAAATAGTCTTCAGATTGTCCATATATTTGGTCCATGTCTCTTTGGTAGACTCAACTAATGTGAGAATTGTGCATAAAGCATATGATGCAATCTCAACTACATTGGTATCTAAATACAAAAATTTTGTATATGTGTCCTTTGCCTTGACAGATTCCCCTAGCTGCTTCTCAATAAAAGATAACTTCAAAGCAATAGATTCTTTAAAATTAGATGCTCTCTTCAAAATCTTCTCTTTCTGAAATTCTAGTTTCCTGATGTCATTGTGAATACTGGCAACTTGACTCTCAAAATCACCAACTTTTCTAGATGGATGCTAGATTTGGTTAGACAAAGCCTCTATCTCACTCATCTTTGTTTCTATTTGATTATCCAAGTCTTTTTTCAATTTGTATGATAAGATACACTTAACATACAACGCTTTCCTTTCCTGTCAACATTTTTGAAGTTCTTTTATACATGTATCAAGATTGACTAAGTCATTCTTGATATTCTAGAAGATGGTGCTAAACAAGTTAGCATCATGGGGAATTTGAGCCTTTGCCTCTGCAATATTCAACAAGTTTGTGAACTCTTCATCAAATGACTTTAGCATTGCTTGTGCTCTCTATTTGGGATATGGTTATGTGTGTTGAACTTCCAATGTATTGTGTAATCTCTCAGTCACTTCCATCAATGCTCTTTGTAAACTCTTCACCTTCATGTTCTTCTCAATTAGCTTGGTCAAGGATGAGATCAGATCTATTTGATCATCATCATCAATAGATAAACTAGCAAGAGAGAGCAGAGTAGATAAACTAGATGCTTTACTTTCATCTTCCTTCTATTTCTTTGCTACTTCTTTTGTTCTTCTTTCTTCTTATTCTTTGTTTTTCCTCTCTTTCTCTCTTTTCTTCCAATATTTTCTTCTCTTTTTCCTCAGTTTTTATTTTCCTTTCTTCTTCTGCAATTCTTCTATTTTCTTCATCTTCCTTTCTTTTCTTGTCTTCCTTAATAAATTTCTACTTGGCTTCCTCTATCTTCTTCTATTCAACTTCCAATAGCCTCTTCTCTTCCTTAATTTGTTTCAATTTATCCTCAATATCTTCTATGTCAAGTACATTTGGTTTGAAACCACCAAATAGATTGGTATCATAAATGTTAATTCTAACATTGGTTTGATCAATCTATAGTGTCACCACTTATTGACACTTTTGAGGTTCTAGGAGCTAGAGGAGATGTTGTTTTTGACAATATTTTACTAATAGTTGCTATAGTCTCTTTTCTCAACTTATCCTTATCACCAACCATGAATAGAAATGGTCTTAACTTAATTCTTAAGTATGGCATGAGGTTATTCAAAAATCCTTTTATTTCACCTTCAATATCAATCTTGTAGATAGTCCTCAACATAGACTTCCAAAGTTCAAGGTTTTCTTCTCTTGCAAGACTCTTATAATTAATGAGTCTCTCATGACCTTCTAGTTCACTATTCCTTCAATATCCTTCAAACTTAGATCATTTGCTATGATACATCTTGCAATAGATATATCAATCTAATCCTTCTCAAAATTATTATATAAATAATAAAACTTGTTCATCTAAACAAAGTTTCCCTCATTGGAAATTTCTATGTTAATCTTTTCAATCTTCAGCTTCCAGGGTTGTCGAGCTTTGCCTACTGCTTTCTTAGGTGGAGTCACTTTTTCTACTTGCTTAGTTTCTTGTTCCTAATATTCTTCATCACTAGACTTAATTGTGAAAAATGTTTTCTACCTCTTACCATGTCTAGTAGCCAACTATTTGACTCTCTTTTTCTTTGTAGACACTGCTTCCACTAATCTTTCAAACTTTCTCTTCTATCCACTAGGTTGAACATTAGACATTGTCACATATGGAATGCTCTATTTCAAAGATGTCTCAAAAACTAATACTGACAAGGGTTTTATGTTTAGTACATCTTGTTTCATTATCGATCTCATGGCCTCAAATTAACTCTCTATCATTCCAACCTCTAATAGTGTCTTCTTCATTATAAGCTCAATTTTCTTATGTGATGCCTTCTCCAAGGTTGCTTGATGAGCATGTTGAGTGATCTCATCATATGTGCCAAATATATATTCTACTTTATCTTTATCTAAATTAAACAAAAAATAAATGTAACCAACTACAACATCATCACTCAATTCATAGCTCAAGGGATCTAAAAATGTCTCCTCCACTGCTTGAATGTAAGTATGATCTATATCAACCAATATACAAATGTCTTCTTTGAATTTGTCCACCATTACAGGAGCAACTCTAAATCTTTGTTTCATCTCATTCTGGAATATTTTTATTATTAACTTTCCACTATCTAGTATCTTGTCTACAGGGTGCCTTCTTCATACCTTTGAAATCTTCTCCATAGTGCATCTGTCACTACTCATTATGTGACCTATGACTAATAAGTATGGAAATATCTTAAGTACACAAAAGAATATGTGATTTATCAATGATTGGAATCCAAACACACCATTCTTGGTTCTCTTAATCTTTTCAAGGTTTTCCAGGAGTTTCATCCTTAGTATTTCACTTAGATTCACTTGCTCTTTCTCTACGCACATCTTATATGCTACATATATAAATCCTATTGAGAGTTCAACAATATTTGAACTTGCACAAACTAAATAAACAATAATTCTACTAAGAAATCTCACATCATCTTGCTTGATGGAGCTGATTAGCATAGCCTTTCCATTTTATACCGCCTTAGTGTAACTTTCCACTTTCTTTTTAACCATCTTCTCACCTATAGGTACACTGCCTTGTTTACTAAGACCAGATACCTCATGAATAAGGTCAGTAGAAATGTCAACCACATTATCTTGCATCCATAATTTACCATCATGTATCCTAATTAGTATAATTTGATTTCATTCATCTATTTCTAACTCACGGTAGAAATGATACTTAAACAAGTTTAATTCCTTTATATGTTCAAATCCTTGCTTCATAGTCATGTTGTGGTTAAAGACTAGTTCCATATCTTTATTCATATATTCACTACTAACTAACTTAAACTTGTAATTTAAATAACTTTCTACATCTTCAAGGTAAACTACATTGTTCAAAGTGATAGAAAATGCAAAGTTAGGGTTTCCTTCATTAGGTTTTATGAAAACTATCTTAAACTTAGGTATATCTTCATTATTAAACATTGTGTACTACTAAAATATCCATGATTCTTATCAAACAATATCTTTTACCAAAAAAATTTGTAGAAAAATGATAAAATACCTCTTTCTAAAAATAAGTTTTGCTTCAAAATTGCTCTGACAAGTCACTTCTGAATGCTCTTTTCTTTGGATGTGTTCACAATGAAGTAAAAAAGCAATTTTGTACTCCATTTATCCCTCAACTTGAACTTGCATTAATTGCATACTTCGCAAATATGAAAAAGCTATTACTTGTGTTCTATAATCAAATAACTACTCAAGATCATCTATCCAATCTTCAGATGTCACTCAAGGTTTTCTATAGCCTCCTTCCATTATGAAAAACATCCTCAAGACTTCACATCATGAAATTCTTTGCAAAAACATATTTTTCATCTTCTATTATAGAATCATTTTTTAATGTAATACCAGTAACTCTGAATTCCTTCATAACTTGTTTAGATGAGCTCCAAATCACAAGAAATCTTAGGTACCATCTAAACATAACTGGATATACCTTCTCCCAACTTTTCTACCTCTAATTTGGTCTCTAACTAAAGTTCTCAAATTCTAATGCTGTGAACAAGCTTAATTCAACTTAATTGAATCAAACTCAACAACTAACTTTGACTTTTCTATCTCATCATCATCTAACTTTCCTTTTGAGGTATATGTTATTTTCACAAATTCTTCATTACGTTCTTCTCAAAGATCACTCACAATTTTTCTTTGTTCTTCATTGTTAGATCCAAAGTTCATTTCATGGTTTCTTCTATCATTCCTTCTATTCTTGAAGTTTCTTCCATTATTTCTTCTATCTCTAAAGTTTCTATCCATTCTTTAGTACCTCACTATATGTCCAAAGTTATTGCATAACTGACATATAGGTGATCCACTTCTATGATTCTACTAATCATCAGGTACATGACAATTCTGAGAAATGTGTCCTAAGTTGTTAGACATATAACACATGATCTATCTTATGTCTTCATAAGATATTTTTCTATCTACAGGGTTAGTATTTTTAGATATTCTATTATTTCTTCTATCATTATCATACTTAGGTTTCCTACAATCAATTGAGTTATGACCCATACCATGACAATTATTACAATAGAAGTCCTTAACATGATTAAATGAATTATTACTACAATCTCTTTTCATATGACCTATTTTATTACATAAAAATCACTTACCTCTAAATTCATACCTAGTTGTCTTAGGAGTTTCCAATTTCTTTGGTTCATCCAAGATTTCAACTTCCTTGTTTTTCTCAACTTCTTTAGGTATCTTAGAAGATTGACTGGATTCAATCTTATCATCATATTTGCCATTTTCTGTTGGATCTGATCTAATCTCAAATTTCTTCGTACACATCTTAATTAAGCAACCAATACCAGTCTTATCATAAGTAGGTCTCCATATTGACATTGAATCATCAAGCTTTTCTTTGCGAGAATAAAGTTTCTCAAGCTGCTAGTTGCACTGTGTTAATTCACCTTTCACAATAGTATTTTACTTATAGAGTTTGTCGTGATCTTCTTTCAATGTTTCAAACTCAAATGTTTTCTTTGCCAGAATTTCTCTTAGATTAGCATTTTTAGTCTTCAAATTACTTTCAACTTTTCTAGGATCATATCTCAAAATAAATTTTATATTTGTAATCTTCAACTCATGCTTCAAGATCTTGTGCTTTGTCTTCAACTTAGAATAGTCATCATCACTAGTTCTAGATTTAGTTGATTCAGGCTTGGATTTCAAATGATCAATCTTTTCCTTCAATTAACCAATGTATACTTTGGAATCTTCATATCTATCCTTTAGCTTATCTCTTTCTTCAGTAAGGAGATCAATTTGTTTAGGAGCTTCTTCAAGGTTCTTCATCAACTATTCCATATCCATAGGGATCTTGCTTAAGCTATTAAGCCTCTTCAAAGTAACTAAGCTCTAATACCAATTTTTAGAAATAGGAGTTATTGAGAGGTGGGGTGAATCAGTAATTTACAAATTTTAATTTCCAATTGGATATTATTACTTACTTTAAACTATGCATAAAAAAGCAATAAATTAATGTTGAACAGTAACAATAGCAATGCACAAAGATAACTCATAACACCATATTTTGTTAACTAGGGAAACCCTGGCAAGAAAAAATCAAGGTGGGGATGATACCCACTAGATAATATATAGATATATATGTTCCTTGTTAGAGGATGAACCTTGTTATGAGTCAATGAGAAAATTCACTATAAGGAGTCCTTGTTAGGAGTTGTGGTATAATGTATGCAAGAAGAGCCCACTCCCTGAACATGTAATTTCAACTGCAAGAAGAGCTCACCACTCAAAAAAGTAATTTACTATTATTTTCCTTGCTTGACTAATCTCTGATCTTTAGCTTGATCTTGGATCACTAGATAGCTCATACAAAACTTCGCATATATTGCTTTCACAAAAGTTCACTCACTTCACAATCTTACAAGATAGCACTTACAAGCATACTTGCTCACTGTCTTATTGCAATATGTCCTTTGCATATATACCATGCCTTTACATAGATTACTACTGCATCAACTAATACCACAATTCACTTTTCCAAGTTAGAGTAAATATCTAGGATGTCAGCCCTAATTGGACAAGTGATTATTTTGCAAATAAAATAATTATTTCCTCCAATTATGTTGTCCTACTTCATCAAAACATGATTATCTCTATTTTGTACAGTCTGTACAAACTTATGAGGTTATACACATCATCATCAACATGTATACTATCTCCATGTAACTTCACTTGTCATAATATGATGTCTGCAACATGTTATAAACAAAACAACACACTATTGTAAACCAAATTTTATACTTAGGCAATTTTTAGATTACCAAATACTAAGTATTGTTATTTATGAGGTTTCCTATGAGCATGTACATAATGTGTTTCCATAAATGACAACAATTATATATCATTGTTATCCAATTGTCAAAACTTTTATGTGAAAATGCACACTATGTTGAAGAACTTAACTATAATTTGTTGAGTGTGTCACAACTAAAGAATTCAAGATGTAAGATTGAATTTGAAGAAAATATTGCTAAAATATATGACACAAATGGAAAACTGATTGGAAAGGGTGATCAGACTAGGAGCAATCTATTCTACCTTGACATAGAGGGGGACACTTGTCTAATTGTAAAATTTGATGATGTGTGGCTATGGCACAAAAGGTTATGTTATGTTAATTTTGATAACTTGGTTAGTATCAATAACATGAGAAAATTTAGAGATTAAGAAGCCTAATAACATAATGTGCAAACAATGTTAGTTAGGTAAAATGACAAATTCAAATTTTAAGAGTAAAACTTGTACCTCTAAAGAAATACTAGAGATTGTTCATACTGACTTATTTAGACCAACTAAATTAGAGAGCTACAAAGGATATAAGTACATTATGTTGTCTATTGATGATCATTCTAGAATGATGACAATTATGTTCTTGAAATAGAAATATGATGCTTTCCAAATGTTTAAGTGGTAATTAGCAAGGGTTGAGAAGAAAATAGGTAAAAGTCTGAAATGTTTGAAATTTAACAGAGGAGAATTTACATCAAATGATTTTGAGATATTTTGTAATGATAGAGAAATCAAAAGATAGACATCTACCCTAGAACCCCTCCACAAAATGTAATTGTTGAAAGAAAGATCAAATCTATAATGGATTGTGCTAGAACACTTTCTTGGCCAAAGAAAGGGATCAAAATCCTATAGCAATGGATTGCCTAATCCAAGATTGGACATCTCAAGTGGTTCTTACCCAAATCATTTGGACTCATTTAATTTATCAACTAGGGATGAAAACTTGAAATGGTGTTTGCAAAATATATGCTTCAAACTTATCTCAACTTAAGAGATATTCTAAAGAAATTCAAATGCTTAAGCTACTAGCAATCTAAGCTAAAGCTAAGAATCAAATCTATTTTAACAAAGCATGAAAATAAAATTGGGAATTACTTCAACTACCTATGTTGCTAGAACAATCCACTAATTATGTTATTAATGGCTACAGGAACAACAGAGTCTACCTTAGTTCTATTAACAGAATGTAAATCCTATGCTAACTAATTAATTCACTTCCTATGTGGGCCCCCACAGAGAAGTGAAGTAGAATAACTCAGAGGTGAAAACTTAAAATGTTCCTTTTATTCATAACAATGATAAAAAATACATACTGATAACAACAAGATTGTATTCAGTACTCAGTAGAATTCTATTGAAAAGTGACTAAAACTTAACCTTTTGGAACACAGACTTCCAGTTATTTAAAAACATAGACTAGGAATAGAATTCCTATATTTTAGATTTTAGATTTTATGAGTTGCATTTAGGAACTGAACCATATTTAGATGTCAAGTTACAAAATGAAGTTAAAGCATATTTTGATTTTGACATTAGTGTACATGAGAGAGATTTTGAGATACCTAACAAAGATGTGCATAGTGACTCTAAAGTTGAAAGGCCAAATAAAGAAACTAGAGCTAAACCAAGATTGTCAAAATATGTCAAGAAACATCATCACTCTACACAAATTATTGGAGATAAAGATGCTAGGCCAATGATAAGGAAAAAATTGAGAAAATATACATCTTTACTGAGCATGAAAGAACCTAAATCAGTGAGAGATGCCTTAGAAGATGTGGACTAGAGTAAAGCCATGGAAGAAGAGATTGAACAAATTGAGAAAAATAAAACATGGACTCTAGTTCCTAGACCCAAAAATGTGATTGGCATCAAGTGGGTATTCATAAAAAAGCTAGATGAAAATGGTGAAGTCATAAGGAACAAGGCAATATTAGTTTGCAAAGGATATGCACAAGAAGAAGGAATTGATTGTGGAAAGACATTTTCTCCTATTGCTAGATTGGAAAGAGTAAGAACCCTACTTGACTATTCTACTTACAAATCTTTCAAAGTTTATCAAATGGATGTTAAATCTACATTTCTAAATAGCATATTAGAGGAAGAAGTTTACATAGAATAGTCAGAAGGATTTTTTGATGTTAACAATAAGAACATTGTATGTAGATTACACAAAGCTCTATATGGTTTGAAACAAGCACCAAAAGCATAGAATGAGACTTCATAAGTATCTTGTGAAGATTATATTTGAAAGGACCGATGATAACAACAATCTATACATCAAGATAGAAAAAGGAAAAGGTATTTTATTATCTAAAATTTTTGTTGATGATATCATATTTGGAGGTTAAGATGCTTTATGTAAGTCTTTTGCAAATGAAATAAAGCAAGAATTTGAGATGTCTATTTTTGGAGAGATCAAATTCTTTGTGGGTTTACAAATATATCAATTGAAATATGGTATATACATTACTCAATCAAATTATGTCAAGGAAATATTAAAATTTTTTGGATTGGAGGATTTCAAACTAGTAAGTACACCTATGGTGATAGGGCACAAATTGTCAAAGAATGATGATTTAACTAGGTGAATCAAACAAAATACAAGTCTATGATTGGTAAATTACAATATGTAGTAATAGCAGACCTAACATTGCATTATATGTAGAGATAGTTGCAAGATTCTCTACTAATCCTAGGGAGAATCATCTGATGGTTGTAAAGAGAATAATGAGATATCTGTAAGGAGCAGAGGAGTATGGTCTATACTATAAGAAAAATGAGAAATTTGAATTAAGAGCCTATATTGATGTTGATTGGGCTAGAAACATCGATGATAGAAAAAGCACCAACAGAGGAGCATTTTTCTTAGGCAAGAGGCTAGTTACATGGACTAGCAAGAAACAAAACTACACTTCACAATCTACTGCTAAAGCTAAATATGTTGTTGCTACTATAAATTATACAAACATTGTATGGATCGAATAGATCGAATATGTTAACACAAAAGAACAAATTGTTGATATTTTCACCAAAGCATTACCTAAGGATGCTCATGAGTATCTAAGAGGTAAACTAATGGAAATACCCCTATCAAAGGCTATCTAAGTAACAAAAGGAGTGCCTTGTATCAAACAAGCTTATTTTTATATGTTACAGATTGATGCAGTCAATCTTACTTTAGGAACTGCCTAAAGTAATCAAAGAGCTGAAACTACAAATCAATCACAAGCAAGGTGACAAAGGGAGAAACTGAAGAAGTTTATATCTACATGATTAAGATGACAACTCTTTGGCATTTTTTGCAAATAGGGAAACCTATAAGAATGAATTAAACTAATCCTAGAGGAAGAGATTTACTGATCAAAGGAAAAAACAAGAAAGAGGAAGATAGTTACTGATTAGGAAAATACAATAGATTAGAGATTGAAAAAAGAGGGAGAAATCTTAACACCTACCTAGTAAGTGGGAGATAATTATAGAAGGGACATATACGAAGTAATTTAGAGGGAGTTATAAGGATGACACAAAGGAGTTTTGTAACCTATTTAGAAGATGGAAGTTTCTAATAGATGGATAGATTTCAATAAAAGGAATTATTGTCTTTTTGGTATTTTGTTGCTCTTACTATTTTAACCTAGCTAGTTTGGTTTGCCATCAATGAAAAAGAGGGAGATTTTTGAAGAAGGAGACTATTGAGAATAATTGATACAAGTATGATCAATATATTTCAATCATTGTTTTGTCACTGATGTCAAACTTGTCATTTGGTGATAAGACAACTGCTTACAAGATTTAAGTACTATCACTTGTTTGATTGATGAAGAGGAATTGATCAAAAAGATGTAACAAAAGAACCTAGAGGAAAGGTTGAGTTATGATATACAAAGGAGTACAAGAATCAGTTAAGACAGTGATAACATGGTGTATTGATGATCTACTTAAGGTTGCAAAGGTTGGCTACACTAAGAAAAGTTCAAAAGGAAAAGTTAAACAATGTTTGTCTACAAAGCTTGACCGAGTGGATAATATGTGCCTAGCAAGTTTAGTGCAAGCCAAGTAGAAAATCAGTTGGAGCCAAGTAAAAGTCTATTCTAGTGTATGTTGAGCAAAACAATGGATGTCGAGTAAAATCTAGTTGATGACAAGCACTAGTAAACTTTAGTTTGTGTCAAGTGATTCCATAGAGGATGCTGAGCAATGTCATATGTGTCAAGCATCAAAAGCAAGTTAATGTTGAGTGGTTGTATTACTTGAAAGATCATGAATTTGATTGATCTGAGTTGACAAGTTTATTTTCTTGGGTTGTGTGAACTAGGTGAAATATAAGAATGATGAGCTGGTGGCACATAATTCAAGGTAAACCATTTTGAAAAAAATTAAAAGAGGATTGAAGGGGAATTTTTTATAAGAAATATGAAATATGGGGTAGATTCATTGAATCCTACATAATTTGTTCTAACCCTAAAATCAGACAATGGAGAATGAATGTCAAAAGATCTTAATTTCCTATTTATAGTGATGACTAGTCAGAAGCAAGGGTTGTCCTATGTGAGAACCTAAGGAAGACAAGAAGTAAAGGGCATTGCTTCATCAAGTGACCTAAGAGAAGAGACTGCATTGGCATGTTAAGAAAGAAGGCTTAAGGGTATGAATGCTTGAAGGGTGAACAAGCTATTAGAGCTTAAATATATGAAGGCCAAGTAGAATGGAGGACTGAAATAGAGATCTATAATCTACAAATGGAGTTGTAAGTTGTTATTAGATCAAGCCTTACTATTACTCTCTAATAATTTTATTATTCTAGGGTAAATCCTTTTGATCAAGGTTGACCTAGTACCTTTAACTGGGTGACATTCTGAGTGAATTGTCGAAAGTCTTCTAACAAGGCTCACTCCTAAAAGGGTGATTGAAATCCTTTAATAGGGTCACATTTAATAGTGTGTATTGTAAGCTTTAATAAGGTTGGCCTTTCATAGGACATCACTTCATAAGACTAAAAAGAAGTAGCATGTTACTAGTGCTTTTCCCAAATTGGGTTTCCATGTAAATCATTGTGTCAAGTATGTTGCTAAATCTATTATGTTTCATGTTTACATTTATGCAAACTGATTTGATAGTAACCTACAAATTTTTAAGTGATTGCATAATTTTATGGATGTGGACATGATAATAAATGTTTTATGGGTTCACTAAGATGTGAAAAGTTTTATCTATACATCTAGACCTTGAATAATTGATTCACCCCCCCTTAATTATTCTAAAGAATTTCAACATTATATAGGTCTATGATTGGAAAATTACAATATGTAGTACATAGTAGACCTAATATTAAATTATCTATAAGGATAGTTGCAAGATTCTCTGCTAATCCCAGGGAGAACCATTTGATAGCTATAAAGAGAATAAATATTTGAAAGGAATAGAGGAATATGGTCTATACTACAAGAAAAATGTGAAATTCAAATTAAGAGCCTATACTGGTTTTGATTGAGCTGGAAACATTGATGACAAAAAGAGCTATTGGAAATATAGGAGTAACTGGGAGGGGGGGTGAATCAGTTACCACTAAAATAAATCCCAGATCCCTTAGATGTCAACAATAAAATTTGGGAAAAACCACCTATGTAACTAGTTACTATTTTTCACTCTTCTAAAGTGAGCCTTGTTAGGAGCCAACCATGTTAAAGGTTACAAAACACACTATTAGGTGTGACCTTGTTAGAGGATTTCATCACCTTTCTAGGAGTGGCCTTGCAAGAGTTTTTAAAACAATTTGATGAAATTGCCACATTGTTAAAGGATTTACAGCTAGCTATTAAACCAACTCTATTAAGAGATTTTAGATCACTGCTACAATGGTTAGAGAGTAATAATGAAATGACCTAATTGTGATGCAACTAAATTGTTGAATCTATATCTCTTTTCTACTTAAACTTGATCCTTCCTAATCAAATATTATTTTTCTACTCCATAAGGAGACCTTCAAGTTCGCTTCCTCTCTTTTCTTCTCAATTCAATCAACACACTTGCACAAACACTAGAAATCTCAACTTGACCTTTCATTAATACCTTCCAAATTTTCATGTTGACCCAAATTAAAATTACAATCACCAATATTTGTCATCATAGTTAGCCAGAAGCAATACATAAGGTAATTAAGCTTCATATGCCAAAACAAGAAAAATCCTTCTAGAGCCAACATTGCTCAGTAGAAACTAACTTTTGAATGATTCTCTGTGTTAACCAATAGAGTCTTGGTTAATACTACAAACTTGCAAAAATTCTATGGCAATTGAGTGAACTTGGTGAACACTAACTCTATCCAACTTTGCCTTCATTAACCGATGAGTTCAGTTAACACTCTTTTCTTCTTCAATTCCTTTGATACCCAAGTGAGCTTGGTAGACACTATCATCTATTCAGAGTAAACCTATGAATGCTCGGTAGACAAGGAAAACTATCTTTACTGACCAAGTGAGCTCGCTGAGCATTGTCTATCAACTAATATGACATTTGTATAACATCAAAGACAATACACAATTAATCAATTTTATCCAACAATCTCCCTCTTTGGCATTGATGGCAACACAACATGTCATAACACAATGGAATTTTGAGAACAAGACTCCCTCTGACAGAAATTTTCTCCCTCTTTGGTTTTACACAAGAAATTCTTTATGTTGTATTCTCCCTTTGCATAACTTCTTTTGAAACTTCTCCCTCTACAAATTTTTCAAAATTTTAGAAAGATATAGATATGACCATAAACTTCTCCGTCTTTGACAACACATACTAAAGATAGCACATGCCAAATTTGTATCATTGTACCTTGAGTACTGATTCATATGCAATATTTTCTTGATTATGTTGCATCAACTAATTGATTTTTAACTTGGTTCTTATTGATGCATCACTAAACTTTAGGTAGTGAACTTCAGATAGGGGAGTGACCCCTAGCTTGCCTCTTAGAAACAAGAATGCATCCCTAGGTAATGACTTGGTGAATATGTCTAAAATTTGTTCTTTTGTATGGACATATTCCAATCTAATTTCTTTGTCCTACACTAGTTCTCTGACAAAGTGATATTTTATAGAAATGTGCTTTGTTTTGGAATGCATCACTTGGTTCTTTGATATGTTAATTGCACTGGTGCTATCACAATACATGACTACTAGCTCTTTGATTTCAACCTTCATTCCTTCCAACAATTGTTTGAACCAAACAATGTTAGAATAATTCACTATTTCTACTACATACTCTACTTCTACTATAGATTGGGATGTGCAGTTTTACTTCTTGCTTGTCCAAGATACCAACCTTTTACCAAGAAAGAAAGCTCCACCACTTGTACTTTTTCTATCATCAAGATTTCCTACCCAATCAATATCAGTGAATACCTTTAGGTCTAGGTTTCCTCTAAATTTTGTACCATAAGCCATAGTCATCAGTACTTTTTAGATATCTCAAAATTCTTTTGATTTTCATCATATGATTTTCTCTGGGTTCAGCCAAGAATCTTGCCACTATCCCAACTACTAAGGCAAGATCAAGCCTTGTGTGAACTACATACTATAATTTTTCAATCATTGATCTATATAAGGTCTGATATACTTCTTTAGAGTCATCATCTTTGGTAATCTTGACTCCAATACACATGGGGGTACCAACTGGCTTAGAATCTTCCATACCAAACTTCTTGAGTATCTCTTTTACATACTTGGATTGGGTGATATAGATACCATTCTTGTTCTATTGTATTTGCAATCCAACAAAGAATTTTATTTCACCAAACATGGACATCTAAAACTCTTTATTCATTTGTTCTAAAAATGCTTAGCATAGATCATCATTTCATATAAATAGAGTATCATCCAAAAAAATCTCTGCCAACACAATTTTGTTATCTTGTGATTCCTTGATGTACAAACTACTGTTACCATTTGTTCTCTGAAAACCAATCTGTATCAAGTAGTTATGTAGTCTTTCATACTAGGCTCTAAGAGCTTTTTTGAGACCATATAGTGCTTTGTGTAATTTATAAACCATGTCCCTTTTGTCAAGATATAAAAAACCTTTTGGTTGTTCAATGTAGACTTCTTCATCAAGAATTCCATTTAGAAATGTAGATTTAACATCCATTTGATATACTTTGAATCCTCTATGAGCTGCATATGCAAGTAGGGTCCTAACACCTTCTAATCTTGTAGCAGGAGAAAAAGTCTCACCATAATCAATTCCTTCTTCTTAAGAATAGCCTTTACATACTAATCTGGTTTTGTTTCTTGATACTTGTCCATCTTCATTCAGCTTATTTCTGAATACCTATTTTATTCCAATCATATTTTTATCTTAGGCCTAGAAACAAGAGTCCAAGTTTTTTTCTTTTCTATCTGTTCTATTTCTTTGTTCATTTCCTAGGTAAAAGCACAAACCTGTGTCACCTTTTATAAAGAAATGTGATATCAAAATGTGACAGTTCAACATAAATGAAAAAAAAAATGGTATTTGTGTTTAAAATATGAAAGTGATGTAAACCGATGAAATGTGTTGAATTGTATGAATTTTATGCCTATAATTTTTATTATTTTTTTGAATAAGAATTTATTCATTTTATTTTATTTTGAAGTCCCTTTTTTAACTGTAAAAAAATGGGATGTAGTTCCCGTCAAACAAGTATGTGCAAATCATCTTTTTTGGTTCTGATTTCAAAATATTTTATAGATGACATGTATAGCTAGTGAACAAAAAAAGAAATAATTATTTTTGATCTATATTTTCTTTGTTATGAGTACTCAAGTTTGACCTTGTCAGAATCCAATAATTTTTTCCTCCCGTCAAAACTTCCCTATCAAATCTATACCTTCTTGAAAAAAAATTACATATTTGTGAAGAGGATTCTCTCCTCTAGTGATAAATATAATTTTTTTAGTTTTATGATATGATTTACTATTTTTTTTCATTTTTTGAGAGAGCATGTTCTGAAATGTTGAAATATCAACTTATAATATTTTGAGATTATAACATATTATAACTAATCAAAACACTCAAAAACTTATAGAATGATGATATTGAATCTGAGATCTATAAAAGGGTATTTTTAGTTTTTGAAAAAAATTGAGTTTTGACAAAGAGATGAGATTTGACCAAAACAAGTTTTTGTATCACAAACAGTGACACAGATCTATGCTTTTACCCTCCTTAATCCAAATTTCATTTTCTATAGAATCCTTAACACTTCTAGGTTCAAAATCAGCAAGTAAACATGTACTTTTCAATTTGCTTCTTGTCATTATACCTTCTGATTTATCTCCAATAATCTGATCAGGTGCATGATGCCTTCTGACATATTTGGCCAATACAAGTTCTTTTCCTTTTGAATGAATTGTACTATCTTCATTTTGAATTTCAACTTTAGGCTTGGGTCATTCAAACTTGGTAGGCATTGGCTTAGTAGCTTCATAATGTGACTCAGGTCCCTATGACTTAGTTTGAACTTCTTGCAACTTGATAGTTGTGGAGGACTCGGGAGGTGAAGTCTCCTTATTGTTAGATGTGTCTGGCAATGTATCAAGTTCAAAGTAAACAAATCTTTTGTAATCTTCTATTTCCCTTTTGCTTTCTTCTTCAGTCTTTTCTACAAACTCATCAATTCTCACATGTGCACTTTCTATGATTTTATGAGTAGAAAAATTCAAGAATTTATGTGTTACTTCTACAAGAACATCCTAAGAATATACCTTCATCACCTTTCACATCAAACTTGCCTTTTCAAGACTCCTTCAAGACACAACATTTATTGCCAAATACTTTCAAGTAATTTACATTGGGTTTTTATCCATACCATAATTCATAGGGAGTTTTATGTGAGTCCTTCTTCAACTGAACTTTGTTCAAAGTATGAACTGCAATGTTGATGGCTTCCTTCTATTATTTGATAGCAAAATTCTTTTCAATCATTAGATTCCTTGCACAATCCATGATGGATCTATTTATTCTTTCAGCTATTTCATTCTACTCAGGTGTACCAGGGGCTGATACTTGTCTTTTCATTCCTCTTTCAATGCAAAAATTATTGAATTCATTGGAGATGAATTCACCACCTCTGTCTGATCTTAGGCATTTCAATCTTTTTCCTATTTCTTTTTCTACTCTTACTAGATACTATTTGAATTTCTCAAATGCTTCTGACTTTTCTCTAAGATACATAATAGTCATAATTCTAGAGTAGTCATCAACAAAAAGAATAAATAATTTTTTTCCACTATAACTTTCTATTCCAATGGGTCCACATAGGTCAGTATGCACAATTTTTGAGACATCTTTAGATTGATAGTTTTTGCTCTTAAAACTAGTCTTTCTCATTTTGCCAATCTTACAATTTTTGCATAATCCAACATCTGGTTTTTTCAAACTAGGGATAGCTCTTACTTTTTTGAATTTTCTTATCTTGACCATATTATCAAAGTTTACATTACATATTCTTTTGTGCCATAACCAACTTTCTTCCATTTGAGCAATAAAACATGAGCAATCACCAAGATCAAGATAAAATAGGTTACCTCTTGTTTGTTTGCCTGATCTAATCAGATTCCCTTTGTCATCCAGTATTCTTTCCTTGCCATGCATGAATTATAACTTGAATCTAATGTTGATTATCTATGCTACACTTGGTAGGTTATGTTTCAATCTTTCAACCCAATAGGCATTGTCACATACAAGTTCATTGTTTAAGGATATGCGACCTTTCCCTTTTATGCAGCAAGGTTCATTGTTTCCAAATCTTACAATACCTCTATCATAGTGTTCAAAGTGTTCAAATTTTGTTTTTTCTCTAGTAATATCATGTGAACATCCACTATCTATGATCCATGTGTCATTTTTACTAACATGTGAGATAAGTGTGATCTTGTCTTCTTCTTCATTAGATTCATCTTTTACAGCAATGTATACTATCTCATCTTTATACTATCTCATCTTCACTATTATCAAAATCTTTAGCCATAAAACAAGTCTTCTTACCTTTTTCTTTGGAGGATTTGTGACTTTTGGATTCCTTCTTACCTTTGTACTTGTGGCTCTTCTTCTCATCCTTTCTTTCTCTTTTTGGACACTTGGTAGCAATATGACCAATCTCTTCACATGAAAAGTAGATTGAAGGAACCTTACCTTTGTACTTTCCTCTTCCTCTAAAATATATTTTTGCAAGTAAAGCTTCAATAACTTCAAGATCACTATCAGAACTTTCCTCTATTTCCTCTTCACTTTTTGACTAAATGTCCTTTGTTTTCTTGCCTTTTTCTTTAAGTGAAAGTTTAGCTTCAAATACAAAATCAACATTTTTGGAAGCTAAAACATAATTGTCAAAGTTGTTTAGCTCAAACGCTATCAATCTTCCTACCAAGGCATCCAAAATTAGTTTGTGATTTGGGTCACATCTCTTTTCTTGAATAGAAAATACTCTAATTTCATAGATTGGAAGCAATGTTCTAAGAACTTTACTTACAATAGTTTCTTCCTTGATTTATCCTCAAGAAGCTTTGATTGCACTAGCACTAGCTTTGGTTCTATCCACATATTTGGCAATATTTTCATCTTCTGTCATTCTCATCTAATCAAACTATCCTCTATGACTTTCTATTTTGGCTCTCCTTACATTTTCATCACCACCATAGATGTCCTTTAGTTTGTTCCACATACCAAAATTAATTTGTATAGTCTTTGATCTCATCAAATTCATCATAGCTAAGAGTATATGCAATATCAATCATCATGATGTTATGGTTCTTTTCTATAGAAAGATCTCCAACAGATAATGTACCAATAGGAGTTTTGTATTCTTCATCAAGGTATTTTCAACCCAAATCACTAATGGTGGCTAGATGAAGTCTCATGAGTCCCTATCATGTTGAAAAGTTGTCTCTATTTAGCTTTGGAATCTCTCTCTTGTAAGACATCTTGATCTTTAACTTAGGTCTAAGAAACATTTCCTATAAGCACCAATAGCTCTAATACTAATTTTTGGAAATATAGGAGTAACTGAGAGGGAGGGTGAATTAGTTACCACTAAAATAAATCCTAGATCACTTAGATGTCAACAAAAAAATTTAGACTAAGAAAACTAATTGCTATTGTTACTTGGCAAACACACAAAAAATGTTGTAACTTAGTAAATTCAGTGTGAATTACTTTTAATAGATCTTAAAACATTAATAGTAATTAATTTGAAAGCATGAGAGAAATAACATGAACATGTGAGACACTAGGATTTAATGTGAAAACCCAATTTGGAAAAAATCACCAATGTAACTAGTTACTATTTTTCACTCTTCTAAAGTAAGCCTTGTTAGGAGCCAACCCTATTAAAAGTTACAAAACATACTATTAGATGTGACCTTGTTAGAGGATTTAATCACCCTACTAGGAGTGGCCTTGCAAAAGGTCTTAAAATAATTCGATGGAATTGCCACCTTGTTAGAGGATTTACAATTGGTTGTTAAACCAACTCTATTAAGAGATTTTAGATCACTGCTACAATGGTTAGATAGTAACAATGAAATGTCCTAATTGTATCTATTGATTACATCTACCTAGTAAGAGGAAGATAATGAAGAGGGAGTCATAAGAATGAGTTGATTGTTTGTTGATCAGAATAGAATAGAGTTTTGTAAGCTATTCAAAAGATGAAAATTTATAATAAAGGGAGAGATTTCAATACAAGGAATTATTTTCTTTTTGGTATTTTGACTGCTCTTACTATTTTAACCAAGTTAGTTTGGTTGATCAGTTTGGTTTGCCATTAATGCCAAAGAGGGAGATTTTTAAGAGGGATATTATTAAAAATAGATTGATACAAGTATGATAAATGTGTTTCGATCATTATTTTGTCACTGATGTCAAACCTACTACTTGTTGGTAAGACAACTACTTACATGATTTAAGTACTATCACTTATTTCATTGATGAAGAGTATTTGATGAAAAGATGTAATAATAGCACCTAGAGGAAAGTTTGAGTTATGATATGAGAAGGTACTACAATAATGAGCTAAGATAGTGATATCATAGTGCATGGATAATCTACTTAAGGTTCTAGAGGTTGGCTACACTAAGAAAGTATAGAAGAACAAGTTAAAAAAAGTTTTCTACCAAGCTTGACTGAATGGATAGTAAGTGTCGAGCAAAATTAGTACAAGCCAAGAAAAAAATCAATTGGAGCTGAGTAAAGTCTACTCTAGTGTATGCCAAGAAAAAAAGTTAATGCTGAGTAAATATTAGTTGATGTCGAGCACTAGTACACTTTAGTTCATGACATGTGATTTTTTAGATGATGTCAAACAACATAGTTTGTGCCAAGCATCAAAAGCTAGTTAATGCAAAGTGCCAACATTATTAGAAATATCATGAATTCAATAGATCTAAGCCAAAAAGTTTATTTTCTTTTATTGTGTGAACGAGGTGGAAGATAAGATTGATGAGCTGATGGCACAAAATTCATGGTAAACCATTTTGAGGTGAATTCAAAGAGGATTGAAGGAGAAGTTTCTAGAAATGAAATGGAATGAGGGGTAGATTCATTGAACCTACCTAATCTATACTAACCCTAAATTAGATGATGGAGAATGAACCATAATATATCCTAATTCTCTATTTATAGGGATGGTTGGTCAAAAGCAAGGGTTGTCATGTACGAGAACATAAGGAAGACAAAGAGTCTAAGGTATTTCTTCATTCAATGACCTATGTGAAGAGTTTTCATTTTCATGTTAAGAAAGGAGGCTTAATGTTATGGATTCTTGAAGGTTGAACAAAAATCATTAGAGCTGAAGCATGTGAAAGCTAAGAAAAATTGAGTACTAAAATAGAGATCTGTAATATGCAAATGGAGTTGTAAGTTGTTAGCAGATCAAGCCTTACTATTACTCTCTAATAATCTATCCTAACCCTAAATTAGATGATGGAGAATGAACAAAAAAAATCTTAATTCTCTATTTATAGGGATGGTTGGTCAAAAGCAAGGGTTGTCATGTACAAGAACCTAAGGAAGACAAAGAGTAGGGTATTGCTTCATTCAGAGACCTAAGTGAAGAGTTTTTATTTTTATGTTAAGCAAGAAGGCTTAATGTTATGGTTGCTTGAAGGTTGAAAAAACTATCAGAGATAAAGCATGTGAAAGCCAAGCAAAATAGAGGACTAAAATAGAGATCTATAATATGCAAATGGAGTTGTAAGTTGTTATCAAATCAAGCCTTACTATTACTCTCTAATAATTGCATCAGTCTAGGTTAAATCCATTGGATTAAGGTTGACCTAACAATCATTTGTAAATCCTTTAATAAGGTGATACTCCAAGTGAATGGTCTAAAGTCCTCTAAGGCTCACTCCTAATAGGGTGATTAAAATCCTTTAATTGGGTCACATTTAATAATGTGTATTGTAACTTTTAATAGGGTTGACCTTTCATAGGACATCACTTTAGAAGAGTGAAAAAGAGTAGCATGTTACTGGTTTTCACATAAATCATTGTGTCAAGTGTGTTGTTGAATCTATTATATTTCATGTTTACATTTTTCTAAATTTATTTGACATTAACCTACAAGTTTTAAGTGATTTCATAATATTATGGATGCATGCATGATGATAAATATTTTATGGGTTCACTAAGCTATGAAAAGTTTTATTTGTGCATCTGGACCTTAGATAACTTATTCACCCTCCCTCTCAGTTATTTTAAAGAATTCCAACACTAATATCATCTACCTAAGTTGAAACATTATCCATTAAACCATTGGAATCCCCTTTTAAAGTTTCTCAAAAAAAACTAAGTTTCAAAAAAAAAAAAATTCCCAAATGAGCATCTATAGGATGCTATAAAATACATGGGAAATATTTAATTTAAAAAAAATGTAAGGAACATTCCCTAGATACCTTCTTAATTTCATATAGACTTTATTCAAAGAAAAAAAAAATGAAAAAGAAATATAAAATAGAAATCTACTATACTCAATCACCTTTTTCCTCACAACCCCACCTATACATCTTTAATACATAACTCCATACTCCTTCCATGCATTCAGGTGTGCTGATTTCACCCTCCACCTACCCTATCCCATCCTCTTACATGGAAAGTACACAGGCATGGAGTTGGGGAGGACACAAGTCAACACGGGTAATAAATTGAAAATAGATTGCAATATATTAAGTTTTCCTATCTACCCTCCCATTGGTTCCTTTCCCCACCAAAGTCTCTTCTTCCGATATCAACATATACCTTACACCAACCAGGGCTGGCTAAAGAAATTGATGTGCTCCCCAAGTTAGACCTTACACAAAGCACATGGGGATGGGTGCACACCAAGTGGATGTTTTAGACTAAGATGTTATTAATAACCATGTCCAAAGTTTTATCTTATTTCATATCTTACCTCCACCCATGTGAGTGTACCATGATCGAGGTATGTCTAGGGAATGCTTGCCAATGGTTGGGCAACATATAGGAGGTATGGGGTAGTGTGCCCCACTTGGGGGACCACCAAAAAATTTTGGGAATAGGAAGGGGACAAGGGGTAGGGTCATGTGGTGTAGGTGATTAGTGTTAGGTGTGTCGGGTAGGTTAGGATAGGATTGTTAGAAAGTAGAAACATGTAATTTGATTTAATGTATTTTTATTTTGTGTGTAGTAATTATAATAGGTTTTTGTCATTATATTAAGGGTCCAATTAAATTTTTCTTGTAGGAGTTGAGAATCCAACTCCAAAAATGAGCCAAGATCACCTGCAGTACAAATAACTTGCTAAAGAGAAACTTAGGGAGCAAAGAGCTTGAAGAAAAAATGCACAAGAGAATATTTCACAATAGGAAATTAGAATTTATATGTGAATGGATGATTTACAATGAGAGAGAGGTCATTTATAAAGACCTCAAGGATGCTTGTAGAATAAGCTTGGAAGGTGGTAGAAGATAAGGTTGACAAAAAAGTGCACTTTCCACAAAAAGGTGGAACATGCTAGAAGGGAACAAACTCCCATGTTGTCAACAACTTATCTCTACAACTATTAACTACATGAATTTACCTAAGTAAGCTTAAGTAATAGAATAAATAATTAATAAATAATCAATTAATTATTTAATCTAACACCCCCCCTTAAGTGCAACTTAGGGGAATACCTTAAGCTCACAAAAACTAAGATGAAATGCAGGATGGGTCCCAGTAACAAGGCTATGTTAGGTACCCATGTACAATGCAAGAAAATACAACCTCTAAAAATAGAGAAAGAGGGAAAACCTCATGGGAAAAACCCTCCTCCAAAAAGAGGTAAAAACAACATGCTGAAAAAAAAAAACATGAAGTGAAGGAAGGAAGGCCTCAACTAGTCCCCCCAAGGACAACTTTTGTAACCGCAAGCATAGACCACAATTGAAGATAGCATGGCGATGCAAAACATTTAGTGAAGATGTCTACAACCTGACTAATGGTAGAAATGTATTCCAATGCAATAACACCATCCGGATCAATTGATGGATGAAATGCATATGTAACTCAACATGCTTGGTATGCTAATGCTCCACTAGGTTGCAAGAAATGTGGATGGCACTCTAATTATCGTACCACAAAATAGTGGGATGATTGGGAGGAAAGCCAAACTCAGTCATCAACTAACAAAGCCATAAAGCCTCCCAACTAGCAAAAACTATGGCCCTATACTCAACCTCTATAGATGAAAGTGCTTGAGCATGCAACTTCTTGCATGACCATGTGATAGGACCTGAGCCAGGGCAAAACACAAAGGTAGAAGTAGACTTTTGATCATCAACATCACCGGCCCAATCAGAGTCAGTGTAGCCAACAATGTGTGGAGTCCTCAAAGTGTATTGAATGCCATACATGAGTGTACCCTAAATGTAGTGCAAAATATGCCTGGTAGCTTGCCAATGACTCTCATGAGGGTCTTGAGAAAACTAAGAGACTAGGCCAACCTGCAAAAAGCCCTCAACCTGTGAAAAACCCTTCGCAATAAGACAAGCCTTACACTTATCAATAGAACCATTAGTAGTATAATTAGTATGATAAATCCACTTACATCACACTAGCTTTCTCCCCTTGGGAAGAGGAAAAAGATCCTATGTGTGATTCCTCATCAAAGAAGAATATTCCTCCTCCATTGCACTATCCCATTCAGAATGTCCTGTCACTTCCAAAAATGTCTAAGGATCAGCACTAATAGTATGACTGAGAAGACTGGAATCTATAGTGTGAGAATGGGTGTGATGAGAAGTATATGGGTCACTGGCTAGAGATCCTGCAACCTCAATTGTAGCTTGAGCCCATTTAGGCATTTGGGGAGGATCTTGTGGTGGAGGTAAATAGGGATCACCATGATCATCATCCTCATCATCCGTGGAATAATTTGGAAATGAAGAAGGAGTACTGGGAGTTGAAGGAGGTGCTAAAGGAAAGGAATGAACTACAGGAGGGCTCTCATCAAACTAGGCATCCCTTCAAAATAGGACCTCTCTAGAATTAGGATCAAATAACATATAAGCCTTGACATCCTCATAGTAGCCAACAAAAATTAGTGGTCAGCTCTTCTGTTCCATTTCTTTCCTCTAAGAATTAGGTACAAATTCATATGTTGTACTCCCAAAAACTTTGAATGAGGATACATCAAGCTTGACATGGGACCAAGCCTCCTCAGGAGTCATATGTCGAAGTGCCTTGTGAGGTATCTAATTCTGAATGTAGTTGGCACAATTGACTATCTCTACCCAAAAACATGATTCCATGGACCTAGACTTAATCATGCAATTTTCCATCTTCCTAAGGGTTCTATTCTTCCTCTCAGCCACACCATTCTACTTAGGAGTGTAGGGCTCTAAAAGCTGATGCTGAAGACCATGCTCAGAATAGAAATTTTTGAAATTCTAGTATACATACTCCCCCCCATTATCCATGCATATGTGTTGAATAGAAAGCCCAAACTACTTCTCTACAAATTCCTTGAAAACTCAAAATGAGTCAAAGACATTAGACTTGTACTTAAGAAAGTACACCCACATGAGTCTGGAGAAGTCATCAATGAATGTAAGCACATATCTAGCTCTCGAAAAAGAAGGAGTAGGAAATGACATGAGGTCACTATGAATCAACTCCAAAACATGAGTGGCTCATCCATGTGGAAAGGAATCCCTATGTTGCTTTCCAAGTGCACATCCCTAAAAAACACCATCTAGATGGGAAATCTAGGGAAGCCTAAGAATAAGTGCTTGTGTGCTCATCTGCTAAAGATATCTATAATTGACATGCCCAAAATGTTCATGCCAAAGTCTTCTTATTGAATCTACATGTACAACAAAGCATGAACCTGTGTCATTAGAAGACTCAAATCTATCAAATCTGTAGAGGTGAGATACAGAGTCAACACTTTTAGTGGCCACGATCATCTTTGGATCATGCTAGTCATGAATAACCACATCATGTGGTGAGAACTCAGCTATCTTCCTAGAGCCAAAGTGGCAAATCTAATACCTAGATAGAAGGTTCATCAAAATATCAAGAACACAAAGTACATCCTGTAGAGAGCCCCCAGCCAAAGCAATAGTACCAAAAACCAAAACTAAAAGTTGTGAAGAGTTCCCAACTACAATCTATGTGGTGGCACAAGTAGCAAGTGAAGTAAGCAACTTAGGAGTGTCTGTGATGTGGTGAGAAGCCCCAGAATCAAGAATCCATGAAGGTGCTAAAGTCGTAGCTCATGCAGAAAGAGCATGAACTTTCCCTACAGGTGGAGATGAAGATTAAGGAGATAAAATTTGATGTCCTTCATGGCTTCCTCTAAAGCCTCCAATCATTTCCAACACCTAGAAACTGAATGCCCATCTTTCCCACAAAAACTGTAGTTCTCACTCGATTTCTTCTTGGTCTTGGAGGTAGACTCACCTGACTTTGAAGAATCTTCACCCTTGGGAGGGTTTGCTAGAGGATTAGCTAGAGGCTTAGGATCAAATTTTGATGTTTCTTTCTTCAATTTTCCTTTGTTCTTTGATTTCCCATTAGAATTTTGAGCAACCAATGCTTGGCTAGAAGAGCCAGAGGCATCCACCTATTGGATCTTTTCTTGTTCCCTAGTCAACCTATCACAAAATGTCTTGAATGTAGGCATCCTATGTCTATCTCCAAGGGCATCCATGGTGGAGTATAAAGTAGAAGAAAAAATTTGATACTATCCCTTCAGCTTTGAGAGTATCAAGAATATGCACTCATCATCAGTTTTTTTCTTCCCACATCCCTGTAAAATTGCATGTAGGGATTTGAACTTCATTAGAAAGTCCTCAATGGTGGGAAAGTTGCTTGGTGACAAAGAATTCAACTCTGCATCCAACTAAAGTGCTCAGAACTCATTCACTTGACTAAACAAAGTCTAAAATTTTTGCCAATAAACCCATGGAGTAGTCAAACCATCCAAGTGAAACAATAGACTATCTAAAATATTGAGTGCAATCAATCCCATGGCTTCATCCATTTTGTTCTTGTGCTATAGCACCTCAAAAGGTCATGTGAGTGTAGATTGATTCTCATCTAGACAAGACCATAGACCTCTTGACATGAGAAGCCTAGTCATTTGTGCCTTCTAGGTGTGGTAGTTGTGTGGTGTGAGATGGGTCACAGATGGATCTACCATTGAGATAAAGAAAAAAGATAGAAGTAGAAGGGTCTTATCTATAAAAAATTATAGAAAAGAAAATACACCCCCCCCCCCCCCCCCACCACCACAAATGTACAAGTATATCGCTCAAATACCACAAAAAAACAACTATGAAAAGAAAAGAAAACATGAAAAGAACCTAGATTTGTTGATGTAGAGAAGGAGGAAACACAAGCCTCTACTTTGATGCCAAAAATGGGAGCCCAAATGAACTCAGAATCTAATGAAACTAGCACCATTGTCTTCATCTCTAATTCAACTTTCTAGTGCTTCTTTTAGATCAGAAAAAGACCTTTGTATGCTCAAGTTATGGCCAAAAAATTGACCACTGCTCCAAAAATGCACCTTGCTAGAAAATTACAGAGACTCTTAAATGTGATGGCCTTACAGACATCATAGGACGTCACCAAAAAAAAATCCAATCACTAGATTTCTAACATCAACAGACAGAACACTAACATCACCTCACCAGTAAATGATGTCAACACGGGGTCTGGTAGTGATGATGTCACTCATCAAAAAGATGATGTAATCTATCAAAAAATTGATGTCAATGCATACAATCACTATTAAATGATGACACTGTGCCAAAATCTAGCATCAACAAGTTAGAGTGGCCATAGAGTAGCAAAGGAGTTGAAACTGTTGGTGGCAGTGGTGCCCGAGAGGAGAACCTAGTGGCACTGTTGGAGCTAGTGGTCGTTTGGTGGCTCCCTAGTGAAGCAGAGGTGGAGCAGGCTCTGGGTGGTGCTATGGCTATGAAGAGGGAGCTGCTGCCAGTGGAGCAGTGTGCTAGAGGTTGGCTGGTGGCCAGTGAGTGGTAGCATGATGGCACTTCAGCACTACTACGGTGGCTCCCTTTTTATTTTTCTAAGCTCCAGTGTCTATATAGTCCATACGACTGCGACTAGGGAGGGTTAAAAAAATTTCCAAAATGCCCTGTGTCCAAAAATGGAAATTTTTATATGAATCTTGGTTGTAAATGGCCTTTTGGATCCAATTGCAGTGTTTGTTTGGCCCCAAGATGCTCTAAAAAATTGCTCTACCCCTGAATTGACGAAAAATTGCACAAACAAACAAGGGTTTGTGACTCCAATTCATGGCTTCAAAAAACCTTTGAACAAGAAGTAGTAGGGAGGCTCTGATACCATGTAGGAGTTGAGAATCCAACTTTGAAAATGTGCCAAGGTCACCTGCAGTGCAAATAACTTGCTGAAGAGAAACCTAGGGAGCAAAGAGCTTGAAGAAAAAATGCACAAGAGAATATTTTAGAATAGGAAATTAGAATTGCTATGTGAATGGATGATTTACAATGAGAGAGAGGTCATTTATAAAGACCTCAAGGAAGCTTGTAGAACAAGCTTGGAAGGTGGTAGAAGATAAGGTTGGCAAAAAAGTGCACTTTCCACAAAAAGGTGGAACATGCTAGAAGGGAACAAACTCCCGTGTTGTCAACAACTTATCTCTACAACTATTAACTACATGCATTTACCTAAGTAAGCTTAAGTAATAGAATAAATAATTAATAAATAAATAAATAATTATTTACTCTAACAGTTCTTAGTAATCGTATGTATTTTTAGAAGGGTTTCGCATATGAATGTTGATTGGCATGATTGGGTATTTAGTGTTTAGATTATGTTTATGTGTATTGTTTTAGCATTTTCTTTTGAAATAGTATGTATGACTATTAGATTTTTTTTTATTGTGATTGTTTCTTTTGAAATTGCATTATATATTATTCTAATTGAGGTGAACTTTAGTGAATAGGTTAGTTATTGTTATTAAGTTTATAGATTTGAATAGTGGTTAGTGTTTTAGTTTTTATTTATGGTAGAATTTTATTTGGAAATATATATTATTTTATTAGGAAAAATTATTTTGGTAATGTTTTATAATAATATTATGTATTCAATTATGGTTTTTAAACTAGTTTTATATTTCTAATGTAAAGGATAAAAGTGATATAGAAAGGTTTTTATAGGCAACTCGATAGTTCCTTGGGGTTATCTTGAAGGATAAATTAAAATTTCAGAATGACTTAATTTTTTTAATTATTCCTAAATTGGTTATGATAATAACCAAAATTCAAGTATTAGTGTAATAAAACAAATGAAAAAAAGAGTATCAAACCAACCTAACTTAACTTATATTACTAATAAAATGCACCTCAAATATTATGTCACACTCTATCAAACATGAAACTATAGTTAGTCAACTAATTTATTCAACTTGACCTAGGTGTTCTTGTAACATTGCAACCTAGGGTTTCAAACTAGATGGAATACCAATTCTACATCCCCATGGGATATAATCTAAACTAAACTATGAACCTAAACCCAGTAACCCAAAACTAACTTTACCATGTTATCACCCTTTTGCAATGCACTCAATGATGGATCACATGTTTATATGTTAACTTATTTGAATTTACTCTTTTAAAAAAAATTATTTAAAAATCATGTATTTTTACCTAAATTTTGGACATGAATTTTGGTATCAGAGCCTAATTTCAAAACTAGGAACCTAAAACCATTATGTTTCAACTTATTTAAACTTTTAGTTTTGTGAAGGATTTCTTTCATCACATGAAATGTTTGACGAGGTAGAGGTTGTAGAGCTACAGGTGTTGGGGTAGGACACAAGGATGGAACACCACCTCCTCCACAATGGAACCCTAACTAGGATATTTTAGATGCCCTCTAGAACCTTATTAGGGAAGCCCAACAAAGGTTTTCACCCATAGTAAAACCCCGATAGTAGATTCCCAAACAAGGAGCATAGGTACTAGGAGGAGTTGGGTCTAATGTTAGAGAGAAGAGTAGGAGTCCCCCACTAAGGTAGGTTGAGGGACAGGGCAATCACAAGGGTGATTTGGTTCATCAATTAGAGCCATCACTCGATAGAGCTTCTAGATATATAGGAGATGAGATCATAGGGTTTTTAGGACTTTAGCCACCATTATTTTTGGGTACCATAGATGTTGTAGTAGTGGAGGCCTAGTTAAAGAGTCTGCAATAGATCTTTGGATTATGCCCTCTTGGGAGTAATCTAAAGGCATGACTTGAAGTCCATCTACAATGGGAGAATGCCTCCAACTAGTGGTAGTAGGAAGAGTCCATAGAAGGAGTGAGGATTGACACCTTCACATGGGAGATATTTTTGGTTAGATTCTATCAGAAGTTATCTTTCTAAGTACTTTAAATAGAAGAAGATAGAGGAGTTCCATTCTTTACAGTAGAGAGGCCTCATAGTAGCCCTATATGAGAGCTAGTTTCTTGAGCTCCTTCCTAATGTTGAATACATGAAGGATGAGAAACTATGGATCTATCATTCTATTATGTGTCTTAATTTGTCTCTTCAGGGCACCATCTACTCAACATTCCCTAATAATTTTAGATGGGTAGTTGAGATAGCACTAATTGGGGAGGATACTCAAGGTAGACATGAGTCTTAGGATTGGTCTTAAAAGAAAAACCCTAACTAGTAGTTAGGACAATAGAGAACCATTTGTAGAGGGAATCAAAATCATTCAATAGGGTCCTTTACAGGCCAATAATTCCAATAGAAAAACCACAGTAGCAAGACTCTAGGCATAAATCATCACAGGGATATTAGGACTCTAAGCCCAAGAAGTGGTAGTTATAGGGTCCTAAACAAGAATGCTAGACATAGGGTTGATAGTCATATCTAGTGAGGACTCAATAATCCTCTAGGGTTGGTTACAATGGATCTAGTAGGACTAGAGGTCCACAATAGTCTAGATCATAGGGTGTAAAGGTTTATACCCATGGACTATGCTACACTTGTGGTGGCATGGGTTACATAGCTAGAGAGTGTCTATAGGGACAATCATCTAATTGTTAGAGAGGGGCTACCTAAGAGTCTATAGTTGGTGATATGGGTAGATCCCACAGAGTGTTTGCAAAAATTGATAACCACTATGTTGGGCATTAGACCACAATTATCAAGGCCATAGGTATGATACAAAGTAGTATGCTTACAATTTTATTTGATTCTAGAGCTACTAACTCCTTTATATCTCCATTTATAGTAGAGTGTTTTAGGATAGTGGAAGTTAGACGTGATGTAAATTTGGAGGTAGAGTTAGTCTCAGAAACCAGAATGTCAGTTAGTTCAATAGTTCATAATTATCAAATTTGCGTTGGAGACATGTACATGATGTCTAATCTACACAATACCCCTTTCGGTTCATATTATTTTTTCCTTGCCATGGATTGTCTTTATACCAAAATGCCAAGATAGATTGTCAACAAAAGATGGTAGAATATGTAGATGAACATGGGATTCCTAGGGTGATCCCTGGAATGAAGAAACTTGTGTCTCTTTGTATGATTTCTGCCATGCAGCTTAGGTAGTGCATGTGAAAGGGATGTCTTTTTTTTGCTATCATCATTAGTAATAGAGAGGAGGATTTAGAGGAGGAGCCATCCCTTGATGATTTTCCTATCCTATAGGAGTTTGTAGATGTATTTCCTTTAGAGCTCCTTGGTATGCCTCCACCAAGAGCAATAGATTTTCACATAGACCTTATGCTAAAAGTCAAGCCAATATTGAGAGCACCATATAGAATTACTACTCATGAGCTTGGTGAACTAAATACTTGATTCGAGGAACTCTTAGAGAAATGGCATATTCAACCTAGTGTGCCACCTTGGTGTGCATTAGTGATCTTCATGAAGAAGAAGGATGGATCACTTAGGTTGTGCATTGACTATCAGTAGTTGAATAAAGTAACCATTAAGAACCAATACCCACTTCCCAGTATTGATGACATCTTTGATCAGTTACATGGTGCCTAAGTATTCACAAAGATATATCTAAAGTTAGGTTATCATTAGTTGAGGATTGTGGAGAGTGATATCCACAAGACTGCATTTCGTACAATATATGGTCACTACAAGTTCACTATGGTACCATTTGGCCTCACGAATACTCTAGTTGTATCATGAGCCTCATGAATGGAGTATTCTATACCTTTTTGGATAAGTTTTTAGTCATATTCCTCAATGATATTTTGATATATTCTCATGATGAGAAGGAGCATGAGGAGCATCGAAGACAAGTATTGTTGAAGTTGAGAGAAAACTAGTTGTATGACAACTTGTCAAAGTGTGCATTCTTTAGACTTGAGATACATTATTTGGGTCATGTTATATTAGGTGATGGTAACTCAGTAGATCCATCAAATATTAGGACAATCATAGATTGGGCAACACCCACTAGTATCACTAAGGTGAGTAGATTTATGGGTTAGCAAGAACATTATTGATGCTTTATTGGAGGATTCTCTAGATTGGCACACCTAATCACATCTCTTTGGAGAAAAGGGAAGAAGTGTGAGTGGATAGAGAAGTGTGAGAAATCTTTCTAGGAGCTCAAGAAATCCCTCACAAGTTCACTAATCCTTGTAGTGCCAAATCCTTCTGCATATTTTGTGGTGCACATAGATGTGTCATTTGATGGTATAGGGACAATCCTTATGTAGGATGGACAACCTATTTCCTATGAGTCTAGGAAGTTGAAGAATCATGAGATTAATTACCCTACTCATGACTTAGAGCTTTTAGTAGTTGTGCATTCTTTAATGATGTGGTGACACTTCCTTCTAGGTCATAGATTCGAGTTTCATTCTAACCATCAAATCTTGGAGTGCATATTCACACAGTTGAACCTTAATTCTAGGAAGAGAATATGGATAGATTTCCTTTGTGAGTATGATTTTGATATTTATTACATCAAGGAAAAAGAGAATGTATTTATAGATGTCATAATTAGAAGGTTCCATGAGCTTCCATTAGTGACTACTTGCACTGATTTGAGAGAGTGTATCCTACATCATTTTCTAGAAGATGAGCTTTATACAGAGAATTGCCAGTTAGTACAACCTCATATACCCTTAGAGGGGAATTATTTAAAGTATTCACTAGATTCTGATGGAATTTTGCATCATAGAGGGTGTATCTGTGTACCTTTCATTGGGTGTTTGCATGAGCTTGCTTTACTTGAGGCTCACAAAGCACCTTACACAATGCACCCCAGTGTTAAGAAGTTGCATGCAGATTTGAGATAGATATGTCATTGGCTAGGCTCATATGAGAGTGTAGATTTCTAGAATTATTGCAAGATGCCTTAAGTGACAAAGGGTTAGGGTAGAGTATTATCATCCTAGTGGGCTTCTTTAGCCTCATGAGATTCCAGAGTAGGAGTGGGATACTATTTTTATGGATTTTATTGTTCATCTTCTCATGTCTTCTTGCCACCATGATGCCACTTTAGTGATGGTTTACACATTGACCAAGGTTGCCCACTTCAAACCTATATGTACTACTTTTATAGCATGATACCTAGCTTAATTTTTTTTGTGGGATATTGTCAAACTTCATGGCATTCCCTATAAGATCATCTTCGATAGAGAATCATTGTTTACATCATTCTTTGGAGAGAGCTACAAGTAGCATTGGGTACTAGGCTCAATTTTAGTATAGCATACCATCCTCAGAGTGATGGTCAAACCAAGAGAGTGAATTAGGTAGTGGAAGATATGTTGAACATGTACATGATGGACCATCAAGTCAAATGGGAGGAATACCTGCATCTTATCGAGTTTTCTTATAATAATGGGAACCATTCCTCTATAGTCATGCCACCTTATTAGATCTTGTATGGAAGCCCTTGTATAATACCCTTGAGTTGGGATAGGATTGAGGATAGAGTATCTACTAGTCCTCAGATAGTCAAAGAGATGTTGTAGCAGGAAGTTTTGATTTGACAACACCTTTGAGAGGCCTAGGATAGGAAAAAGAAGTATGTTGATGCTAAGAGGATTGATCAAGAGTATAGAGTCAGAGATAGATTCTTCTTGAGAGTGTGACCACACAAGTCCAATAGGATTTAGAAAGGGCTCTAAGTTGGCACATTCGTGTGTTGGACCTTTTGAGATCTTAGAGAGAATAGGGTCAATTTCCTACCATTTAACCTTGTCACCTAGCCTATCACACATCCACAATGTGTTCCATGTTTTTGAACTTAGAGGATATATATATATATATATATATATATATATATATATAATGAGTCTCATATTATATATTGGGATGCCTTGTAGGTGGAGTCAGATGGGAAGCTAGTATTGGATCCCATCTATATTATTATTTGATGGACCCTAGCTCTTTGAGGCTAAAAGTTGGACTAGGATTAGGGTCTAGTGGGATTATTATGATGAGGGCATGACTTCATGGGAAGATTTAGTGTAAATGAGATCTTAGTACCCATACTTTTTTTATGAACTCTAGGAGGAAGTGCATGCCTAGTGGGGGATGATGTGAGGCCTCACGCTGATCCGTTATAGCACATCTAATACATTTTATTTTGACACATTATGACTCAATATGTTTGAGATATCATTTAGTGGACTAGACATTATCTATATTATTTATGCCATTTGATGTTTTTCTTTAAAATTCTTAATCATGTTATTTGATGTTTTATGTGTAGGCATGCATTATGATGGTGCATTTCAATAAATGGTCCATAATTATTAATATCTCAATACGTTAATTATGCAATTAGTGATGATTAAATATGTGTGTAGAAATGAGAAAGGTTATTTAAATGAAAGTTTTAATGTTCTAATCAATATGGTTATGCAAATTTGATTTAAATATATGAATGTGATGTTATAGAACTATTGATATTTTAATTGAGTGTGCATGATAATTAACCATTGAATTAATCATAGAATTGGCAATTGACCCTATTTTCAAACTGTGGGACCAAGGTTGAATCCAATAAAGTGATTTGAACCTTATTGTCAAATGCCTAATTTGTATTGTAATCTAAATGTATATGTATCATTTTGTGTTTTGTGACATGTCAAATATTATGTAAAAGTAAATCTTATGGTGTCACTTGACACTCATTATATGCATATGTGTATTGACATGTCAATTAGGGTTGTCAATGTAACTTGTTACCCTAAGACTAATTTAGTTAGTAACCTTAATTATTTTCCCTTAATTAGGGTTTAGTGAAAAGATTACATCCTTAGTATTTTTTGGAGATCATATAATTCAAACCACTTGTATAGGTCATAAATTGATCCTAGAAGCCAAATTTAATGTAAATAAAGTGCCTAAGTGGTATGTGTATGGGTTGGAAACCTTTTCCACCCTTCTAGAGCTTCTTAGCAACATTTATGACCCCTAAAATATCTCAATTTCCCTTTTTAATGAAAATGGATCATCTCCATCAAGTTACCCAAGGTTACACTCTTGCTAATAGGTTGTCTTGATGGAAGGGAATAGTGGGAAGACCATAGGAGGCTTAAAGTAAAGTTTGGAGTTATTTCTATTTTGGGTGGATAAGTTTAGAAGCTATTTAGTGGCCAATTTGAAGAGTTGAGGGTTGTTCACCCATTCTCTACATTTAGAGAAGTCAAGTTTGGAATTGCAAGAAAGAGAGGATTTAGCTCATCTCAAAACTCACTCTTGACATAACCTTTGTGAAGGTAGGTCCTTGATGTAAGTGTTCCAAGGGTTTCTTGCACTTCCCCTTAAGAGACCTAGCTTGTCTCTTCTAGGCACCTATTCACCTAGGTCTGTGATTGGGTTAGGTGATTAACTAACACCAATCAAAACTCCTCTCCAAGAGTTTAATCCCTTGTCCTTACCCTCAGAAGACTAACACTCTATTGTAGTACTCTTCTCCACACCTTTCTTAGAGGCTTCTAAATGCAACTTGCTCTCTAACTACATCCCTCATTTTATGGTCATCTAACATCATGAGAACACTCTATTTTCCTCCATTTTTGACCATTTGGAAAGATCTTTAGACCTCTTCCTTAAAATTTTCAAGTTTTTGGCTCAAAAAGCTTAATTAGGCCTAGTTCCAATTAGCCCTAGCAATCCACTAATTCCTCTTTCTTGCAAAAACTCTCCAAACAACCTAAAAAATAAACTCCAAATTCAAACACCCTTTTGGATTTTCTAAATTTTTTTTTATGTTTTGAAACCCTAAGTTGTTTGTATAGGTGATTCCTATTATGTAGGTCAAATAGGTCTAAAAGACCTATTTCCTAGGACTAGACAACAGACTTGCTTGGAAACTTGCCTAAATGAATTGGTAAGACCTCAATCTCTAGGATATGTTAAGATATGACTATCCCCTTTCTAGAACTGTACCTTTTTTTGTATAGTACTTCAATCCCTTGCATGAAATCATTGATTCAATACTGTCAAACCTTAATTAAACCTTCTTATCTCACTTAGGGCTTGACATTAAAAATATCTATACTACTCCTCTAGACGCCTACCTTTATGTAAAACATATACTGAGGCCCCACTTGAAGATTTAACCACTTATTTTGAGTTCCCATGGTTGAATCTCATGTGGGAGCCATTTTCCCTAAATCTGCCTGACTGAGACCAACAAATTTTCCTAAACTAAAACAATTTACTAAACACACTAAACCTACTCTAGACCCTTAACTTATAAAATGGAAAAGTCTTCTAATGCACTATATAGTACAATCCAATCACTGTATCAGTACACTAGATAGCTTAAGGTAGCATTGTTCACAGAAAACTCAAAAAAAAATTGTAACACAGTCTAATCTTCTATTCCACACACCAAAAATTATAATGTATCAATCTCTCCCTCTTAGATTTAAGCCTTGGCTCACATATATGCTATCTCCATCATTATAGGTCCTATTACAAGCATAACTTCCCATAACTTAGGAAATCCAAAGTTTCCCATGTTGTCATGACAAATTTTTAGCAACATCTGGCATCTTTTCACTTAGGCCTCTACCCTTGTTTCTAGGACCTCTATGCTCCATGTCTCAAGGATCCAAGGCCTTTTAAGGCCATAATAGAATCTCCATAACCATTAAAAACTCTAACATCTAAGACACCTTAAAGACTCAATCCCCCTAACTCCTAACATTATGAAATGAAAAACAACTAATAAAGGCTATTAGTTTGACCCTAGTCCTAATGACTAACTCACCTAGACAACATTTCAAGAGACCTTCTAAGGTATAAAATCAACTAACCTAGTGCTCTTGATTTGGATAGAATCAAATATAAGCTAACAATGGAGGTTTTCTAGGTGTGCTCTTGCACCATCCTCCCCAAAATGAAAAAATCAATCCACCCTTGGATTGAGGATGTTTGGATCAATACCCAGCTCTCTAAACTTTGATTCCTTTATCCATACTACATTAGCATCACTCTTCCCATGCTTCCTTATCAAGTGTTCCTTCTATTCCTTTTTTCTAGTCTTCTTGTAGATTCTTGTGTCCAAGACATTGTCTGATCTTGAACTTGCAATAGTAGGTAGATGTAGGTCTTCAACATCCTTGATCATCTCATGTATGGCCTAGTCACTATCCTACTATGGTCCCTTCTAATTGACTAGGTTTGCAATGTTGAAGATTGGTGACAACCCACTATCTTTAGGCAGTTCAAATTGGAATGCATTATCACCATACTTAACTAGTATAGAATAAAGTCCTCTCCTCTTCATCTGCAACTTTTGAGGGACTCCTTCTTTCAATCTTGATTTGTTAAGATACACCATGAATAAATCACCAACATTGAACTCAACTTACCTTCTATTTTTATCCACTTTAGCTTTGCATTTTATGGTGTTCCCTACCAATGTCTTCCTCATAGTCTCATGAACTTATTTCATGGCATATGCAAAATCATCAGTATACCCAGTTTTGTTAACTCCATCTTTCAAATCTCTCAACTCATAGACACTCCTAGGATGTAGTTCATAAACTATTTCAAATGGACACTTCCTTATGGATCTATTCATGGTGCCATTGTAGGCATATTTAGCTTGCCTAATCAGTTGATCCCACTATTGTTTGTACTCCTTTATCAAACATCTTAGAAGATTTTCAAGGCTTCTATTAACAACCTCAATTTGACAATTAGTTTGGGGATGGTAGGCTAATCCAAAGGACAAGTTGGTGTCCAATCTTTGCCAAAGAGTCTTCCAAAAGTGACTCATAAACTAAGTTTCCCTGTATGATACAATGTTGATTGGTAACCCATGGATTATAACAATTTCCTTGAAGAATACGGAAGCTATGTGAGTGGCATCACTAGTGGTGTTGCATGGCACAAAGTGAGACATTTTTCTAAACCTGTCTATAATGACATATGCATTTTCCATTCCTCCTCTTGTCTTGGGTAACCCAATGACAAAATCCATGCCTAAGCATTCCCACGGCCTAGTAGGGATTGGTAGTGGTTGGTAAAGACCAACATTTGTAGAAGTAACCTTATCTTTTTGACATATTACACAACTTTCCACATACCTCCTAACATTCAAAATCATTCTAGGACAATAGTAAAATCTTGAAACAAGATCTTGGGTCTTAGTGATCCCAAAATGACCACTCAAAACTCCATTATTATTTTCTTATATCAAATTATCTCTAATAGAGCCTCTAGGAACACACAACTAATTTCCTTTGAACAAAAGATCACTTTGCAAAGTATACTCATCATAACTACTATGAAAATGATTCTTATATTCAAGACATACATTATATATGTTAGCGAAGTCCTCATCATTTGCATATAGATCCTTGAAATGAGCTATTCCCATGCTCTTAAATTGAATCTCTTGGAGTGTGAATACCCTTCTAGAAAATGCATATGCCACCTTGTTTAGAATACCCTTCTTGTGCTTGATATTAAAGGCATATTCTTGTAGGTATTAAACCCACTTCATGTGCTTGTAACTTAACTTCTCTTGTGAATTCAAGAAACTAAGTGCTTGATTTTCTGAATACACAATGAACTCCTTGTGAAGCAAATAATGCCTCTACTTTCTTAGAGCTTGAACCAATGCATACATTTGTAGGTCATAGAATGAGTATTTCCTCTTGACTTCACTCAACTTTTTGGAATTTAAAGCTACTACTTTTCCCTCTTGGCTTAGAACATCCCCAGTTGCTACATTGCTATTATCACATTCAATGGTGAAAATCCTTTCAAAGCTTGGTAGCACTAAATTAGGTTGTGTAGAAATATTTTCCTTTAGTAACTCAAAACTCTTGTTAGCATGATCATTCCACACAAACTTTCTTTTCATTCCTCCTTTGATAGTAACTAACATATGAGCACAAATTGCACTAAATTGTCTTATGAATTTCCTATGGTATTTTATAAGACCATGAAAATTTCTTACCTCTATTGGTGACTTTGGAGTAGGAAAATTCATGATAGCTTCAATGTTTCTTGTATCCATTTTTAGTTGACCATGTGCTAGAATAAACCCAGGGTACACTAGCTTTATTTTGATGAACTCACACTTCTCCAAGTTGATCATCAACTTCTCCTCATATAGCTTCTTGAAAATAGTGTCAAGTTATTCTAGGTGCTCACTCCTTGTATTTCTATATATTAGTATATCATCAAGGTACACCACTAAAAAATTTCCCATGTAGTCCTTGAGAACTTCATTCATGAGTCTCGTGAATGTGGAGGGGGCATTAGACAATCTAAATGGAATGACAAGCCATTCATACATCCCTTCATTGGTATTGAAGGTTGTTTTACACTCATATCCTTCATGTATCCTTATTTAGTGATAACCACTCTTCAAGTCTATCTTGCTATAGTAATTGGCTTCACTTAGACAATCCATTAGGTCTTCAATCCTAGGAATAGGGAACCTATACCTAATGGTTATCCTATTTATGGATCTTCAATCTATACAAAGCCTCCAAGTTCCTCATTTCTTTGGTGCAAGTATGGTAGGTGTGACACATGTACTAATGCACTTCCTAATTAGTCCTTGGTTTAAGAGTTCTTGTATTTGTCTAGCTATTTCCTCATTTTCTTAGGGGTCATCTTGTAGGCTGCTTTGTTAGGTAGGGTAGCTCATGGAATAAATTCTATCCTATGGTTTATATCCCTTTTAGGGTGTAAGGTTGATGGTTTTCCATCACTTGCAATACCTTGGTAAGATTGCAACATCCCTTGAATTTCTTTAGGTTACTATACCTTCTAAGTCTCCTTATTTTCATTTCCCTCCTTTTGTCTCAACACCAATGAAAAACTTACACCTTCACTTTCTTCCATGGTTTGTAGGAACTCATTTTCATTCAAAATGAGCACATTTGGACTAGTCATCTTTGCTTCAACATCTTCCTTCAATGATTGTCTTTTGAAAGTCACATTGTCCTTCTTAAATGTATAGGATTTCTTTCCTCCATCATGGATAGCTTGGTGATTAAATTGCCATGGTCTACCTAAGAGCAAATGACATGCATCCATAGGTAATACAACACATAAAACTTTATATTTATACCTTCCAATTGAGAATTTCACCCATGCTAGCTCATTTACTAACACATGTTGGCCCTTATTTAGCCAGGTGACCTTATAAGGATTATTGTGAGGTATCCTTGTCAATTTTTTCTTTATAATTGCTTCCTCTAACATAATGTTGTCAGTAGACCTTGATCCAATAATGAATCTACACACTTTTCCCATTATCTTGCACTTTATCCTAAATAAAGATCTTTTTTGGCTTCAATCCTCCTTCACTAGATCATTGATCAAAGTTCTCGTCATGAGGTTCTCCCCTTCTTCTAAATTCAGTGGCACTTTAGCATTCTTATCTACTATATTGGACTCATGTTGAACTAAGTTTGTCCTCTTGTCACCTCCTTCTGATGAACTACTTTTCTCTAGACATCTATGAGCTGGATGCCCCATTTGATTGCAATGGTAGCATTTTATATTGGAAAATTAGTTGCCTCTTCCTCCTTGTCCACCATTTCTTCCTCTAGAATTAGACTTTCTTCCTCTACCATCTCTACTTGAGCTTCATTCTTATTGTTCATTGAATTGGATCTCACCTTAAGTCCTTGAATCTGATCTTTTTCCACCATAGTCACCTCTTTGACCTCTATTATCCTTGCTCTTAGCTTTACCTTTAGAGGTTTATGTTAGAAATAGGGATTACTAGGGGAGGTGAATCAGTAATCTACAAACTTTAGTCACAAACTAGATATTAATACTTACTTTAAACCATGCATAACAAAGCAATAAAGTAATGCTAAATAGTAACAATAGTAATGCATAAAGGTAACTCATAACACCATATTTTGTTAACTAGGGAAACCTTGTTGGGGATGATACCCACTAGATAATATACTAATATATATGTTCCTTGTTAGAGGATGGACCCTATTAGGAGTCAATGAGAAAATTTAGTATAAGAAGTCTCTTTTAGGAGACTATGAATCCCTATTAGGAGATTCTAACCTTGTTAGGAGTTGTAGTATAATGTATGCAAGAAGAGCCCACTGCCCAAACATGCAAATTCAACTACAAGAAGATCTCACTACTCAAACAAGTAGTTTACTGTTATTTTCCTTCCTTGTCTAATCTTTGATCTTCAACTTGATCTCAGATCATGAGATAGCTCATATAAAACTTCACATATATTGCTTTCACAAAAGTTTGCTCACTTCACAATCTTTCAAGATAGCACTTACAAGAAAAATTACACTACTTCTTATTGCAAGAATTCCTTTGCATGAATACCATGCCTTTACACAAATTACTACTAGGTCAGCTAAGACCAGAATTCTCTTTTCCAAGTTAGAGTAAACATCTAGGATGTCGACCCTAATTGGACAAGTAATTGTTTTGTAAAAAAAATAACTATTTCCTTTAATTCCACTATCTTGCTTCATCAAAACATGATTAACTCTATTATATGTAGTTTGTAAAAACTTCCAAGGTTATAGATTTCATCACTAACATCTATACTATCCCCATGTAACTTTTCTTGTCATAATATGACATCTACAACATGTTATAAACAAAACAATACATTTCTATAAACCAAATTCTATACTTAGACAATTTTTTGATTACCAAACACTAAGTATCTTTATTTCCAAGGTTTCCTAACAACAAGTACATCATGTGTTGCCATAAATGACAACAATCATGTATCAATATTAGCCAATTGTCAACAATCTCCCCCTTTGGCATTGATGGTAACAAAATAGGGAAAATTGGCTAAGTGACAAAAACAAAAGTAAATAACACCTTACATCTATTACAACTTGTTAAACTATACATATATACTCCCCCTTACAATATACTTTACACTTTTACAATTTACACATGTATCTCTCCCCATTGTATCTCTCCCAACAATCTCATGTATAAAATTTTCAAATGAATCTCTCCCCCTTTGACATTAATGACAAAGGTCAAAATGTCAAGATTCTATTCAAAAACTATCCAAAAAATTGTTGTCCTTCCTTATGCTGAAATAATCTTCATACAATCATCAAAAAAATTCTTGAGACTGTCCATACCTTTTTTCCATCTCTCTTTGGTAGACTCAGCTGATGTGAGAATTGCACATAATGCATATGATTCAATCTCAACTACATTCATATCTGAATACAATAAGTTTGTATATGTGTCCTTGGCCTTGACACACTCCTCTAGCTATTTCTTAACAAAAGATAACTTCAGAGCAATGGATTCTCTAAAATCAAATGTTCTCTTCAAAATATGCTCTTTCCAAAGTTCCAGTTTCTTGATGTCACTATGGACACTAGCAACTTGCCTCTCAAAATCATCAACTTTACAAGATGGATGTTGGATTTGGCTAGATAAAGCCTCTATCTCATTCATATTTGTCTCTATCTAATTGTCCAAATCTTTAGTTGTTTTGTATGATAAGGTAAACTCAACATACAAAGCTTTCCCTTCTTGCTGACATTTCTAAAGTTCTTTTATGCATGTATCAAGATTGACTAAGTCATTCTTGATATTTTGGTATAGTTCTAAACAAGTTAGCATCATGGGAAATTCGAGCCTTTGCCTCTACAATATTCAACAAGTCTATAAACTCTTCATTGAATGAATTTAGCACTACTTGTGCTCTCTATTTAGGATCTAACTCAATATGTTGAACTACCAAAGTGGTGTGCGGTCTATCTGTCATTTCCATTAAATTGATTTGTAAACTCTTCACTATTTTATTCTTTTGTAAAAGTTTAGATAACGATGAAATTAGATTAGTTTGATCATCGTCATCTATAGCTAAATTAGCAAGAGAGAGTAGAGTAGATGAACTAGATGGTTTAGTTTCTTCTTCCTTCTATTTCTTTGATGCTTCTTTTGTTTTCCTCTCTTCTTCTTCTTTCTTTTCTATTTCCTCTCTTCCTCTCTTCTCTTCCAATCCTTTCTTTTCTTCTTCCTCAATTTTCTTGTTCCTTTCTTCTTTTGCAATTCTTCTATTTTCTTCATCTTCCTTTATTTTCTTGTCTTCCTCAAGAAATTTTTACTTGGATTCCTCTATCTTCTTCTTTTCAATTTCATGTAGCTTCTTCTCATCTTTAATTTGTTTCAACTTATCCTCAACATCTTCAGTATCTGGTACATTTGGTTTGGAACCACCAAATGGATTGGTATCATCAATGTTAAGAGTAACATTGGTTTGATCAATCTTCATAGTATCACCACTTATTGATACTTTTGAGGTTCTAGGAGCTGGAGGGGATGTTGCATGTGACTCTGACAACATCTTACTGATAGTTGCTATTGTCTCCTTTCTCAACTTATCCTTCTCACCAACCATAAATAAGAATGGCCTTAACTTATTCCTCAAGTATGGTGTGAGATTATTCAACAATCTCTTAATTTCACCTTCATCATCAGTCTTGTAGATAGTCCTTAGCATAAACTTCTAAAGTTCAAGGTCTTGTTCTCTTGCTAGAGTCTTCTATATGAGTCTCTCATAGACTTTCTGGTTCACTACTCCTTTGATATCCTTCATACTTAGATCATTTTCTATGATATGTCTTATAGTAGATATATCAATCTGATCCTTCTTAAAATTATTATATAAATCATAAAACTTATTCATCTAAACAAAGTTTCCCTCATTGGAAATTAGTTTGTTAATTTTCTCAATATTCAACTTCTAGGATTGTTAAGCTTTGGCTATTGCTTGCTTAGGTGGAGTCACCTTTTCTTCTTGTTTGATTTCCTATTCCTCCTCTTCATCACTTGACTCAATTATCAACAATGTTTTGTAGTGCCTACCCTCGTTCACGTCTTTTTTGGACATTGATGCTATTATTATCAGACTGTGATAGACTAGTTTTATGTTGATGGATTAGTGGTATTGTTTTGACACTATCAGACATTATGTTATGGATTCAATGGTTATATGATGAGATCATTTAGATTTTACATTTCATGCATACATGATGATCATTATACTATTTTCAGTTATTATTTATGATTAGATGGATGGTTTATTATCTTATGTGTTGTATTATGGATACTTACCCCATACTTGCATGTGTATGGTGTGCGTGTTTTCTTATTGCATGGCGTTTCTAATGTGGTTAAGGAAGGGAGTCGTAGTCACCTGCTTAGTCAGGATCTACACGATGCACCACTTCCTGCCATTGTCTGTTTAGCTTAGCATTATATATTGTATGTGCATGCATGGTTTTTCTATAGGTTGCAGGTACTGAGTATCGACTTCCCTGAATTGTCAGGATGAGCATACCCTATTATACTATCTCAATGATAAGAGAAGGGAGATAAATTCTCAAGTCCAAATCCCAAACCCTTAAACCATTTGTCCTAGTGAGTTAGGACAAGTATCAGAGTTGAGTACCCACCGAATGTGTCAGATGACATATTTTGTGATTTTTAACCCTTTAGACTGATTTTGAGTGATTTTCTCTATGATGGGTTTTCATATTTTATCTTGGAGGTCTATGGTGAATTGTTTATTAATTAAGTCTTAATATATGGATTTAATTAATAAATTAATTATTTGAGAAAATTAATATAAAATATCATGTTATTTGATATTTTGATTATAATTAATTAAATGAGAATTAATTGAGGAAAAAATGAATTAAATAAAAGAAAATTAGAAATTAAAATTAATAATAATTATAAAATAATAATAATAAAAGTTATAAAAATTAAAATGAAATTTATAAATATTTAGATAGAAATTATATAAAAAGTGGATTGCAGTTATAAGCTTGCATGGGAGTTAACGCACTTCTCTATTTCTCATGTGTCAACAACACGAGGGTTTGTGAATCAATTAAGCACATGGTGTCTACAACCCTAAGGCTCATCTTGAAGGTTGGAAAAGACCCATGCTTAGTTGGTGACACCTTCCAGCTATTTCTAGAAACATTCTAGAGGTTTCCTGAGAGCTCTTTATATTCAGGCATCCCTAGAAGCTTAGACATAGCATTTGGAGTGCAATTGGAGCATTGGAGGATTCGAAAATTTTGAAGAAGGGAGCTTGCTCTGCGAGTTTTCTGAAGAAGAGCGAATTAGCATCAGAATCCAAGTAAATTCTTGTGATTTTACTTATGCTATTTCCGCATCTTTCATTCCCTGTCTTCTTCGTGTCTTCCATATGTCTTCTGAGGAATTTCATATTTTTATTGTATGCATTCTCAATATGGGAAATTGAATTTATGTGGAAATCTTTATATGCATAGATCTGAAATAAAATGGGGCTAGGGTTTAAATTCATAGCCAAACCTATTAGATTATTTATTGGATAAATTTGAAGATCAAAGATTTAAAGGAAAATTCTAAAAATTAGAATTTCTAAGTAAACTGTGTATATTCTTGAATTTGCATACTCATATACGTATATATCATTATATACATATATATATATATATATATATGTATGTGCTGTGATGGTGATAAACTTTGTGTGTGTGTGTGTGTGTGTGTATATATATATATATATATATATACACACACACACACACATATATATATACATATATATACCCATATATATATATACATAAATATGTATATATATACATATATAATAATCGAATGTCAACTCGTGATAGAGTTTCATGTTAATAGTATTTCATATCCCATGGGAACGTTTTTATTAAAAAACGTTATTGAAAGTCGCGATAAAAAATATATATATGATGTTGGGCGGGTATTATATACCCCACACACCGCAGGCCTATGAGACTACAGTGTACCTGCGATCCGCAAAGTACCTGCGGTGCGGATGTATTGGGCCACGCAATTTTAAAATCGCATTGCAATTTGAATTTGGTTTTTAAATTATATAAAGTTTTATTTGCAACGTTATTTCATATGAGATTTGGATATGAATCTCGATTTTGTTGCAATATCATTAATTATTAAATGTTTATATATATATATATATATATATATATATATGTATGTATATATATATATATATATAAATATATATATATATGTATATAAGTATATATGTATATATAATTAATTATAAATGAATATTATAAAGTTCTAAATTAATGGATCACTCTTTTAATGATTTAAAATATTGATATTGAGCTTGTCAATTATGAAGAGATATTAATAATTAATTTAATTAAACTCAATTTAATTAAGATTAGTTATTAGAATATATAATCGAAGTTTTGATTCATTGAGAGTGTCAATTTTCAAACAATGTTACATAAACAAAATATTATTAGATCAATTAGAAAATTGAGTCTAATAGTTTTGGGGAGAAACTTTTATCTATCAAACAAATACATGGGTTAGGAAAAACATGAAATTTCTCCACTTAATATAATTTGGAAAAAACGTAAACTGAGACTTTTTAAATTCAAATTTGAAAACTTAGCAAAACCAAAATATGTGTTTACATTGTGTATTCTTTATGCTATTGTTTTGGGTTTTGGGTTGACTAGTGTTGACCAGTATAGGACGTCTACCAGAGGCTTGGGGGTTATGTGATTGTGATGTCATGATGATGTTTTAATCTCAATCTTTATAAATCCAACCATGGTTTGTGATGGAATGCTCTATGTATTGGATGTGAGTACTGATTGTTATAGTTGAGGTTCTTGTGTATGAGAATCTTGACCTAACCATTATTTTGGTCATCGATCAGTTATCCTTGACTATTTTCTAGTCGCCATGATGGGACTGAGATGTGGATTTATTCTTGATGATGTCATGTTGTGACATGTTTGACTCAACCATTTTTGGAGTCTTCGATCAGTATGATTGAGATATATATTTTGGTTATTGAGAACCATTGGATATTTGATTATCAGTGATACTTCAGTTGCCAATAGAGAGTTGTTGTGTTCATGATTTTCTATAGATGTTTGCTCATGGAGATTTGATGTTTTTATGCATATTTGATGATTTTATGGATTATCTTTTGTGATTTTGAGATTTATGAGTCCATGAGCATTAGGGTAGGATATCTGCATGTAGTGATGGGAAGTGGCTTGCAATGGGAACCAAGGCCCTAAGAGGCTACCAGGGTAACTCATTGTAAGTTGGATTAATAAGTGATAACATTCACACCTAATACCAACTAAATGAACCTAAAAAGATAAGTGTTTTGTTCTTGCCCATGCCTTGAGCACTTGTACAAGCTAGGATGGGAGTAGTGAGACGCATGGTTGCGACCTTGCATTCCATAGTATGTCTCGTCAGTATGGACCTGTGGAGTTTAGCTAACTGCCAAGGTAACTTGTATGTGATAATTGCGATGACACTTTCCCACTTGCATTGTAGGTTCTTACATGTCATTGTGTGCCTCTGGGATTAGATGTCAGATTTTGTGTTTGGAACCTTTGAGTTAGTATACTTTTAGGATTCTTGGACTTATGGAGATATGTGCTATGTGATTTTGATAGCCTATTTGGGACTTGAGATTATCTCCTTAGCACGGTGGGAGTGGACCACTTAGGTACCACGCGATCGGGTGGTAGTGTATTTTCCACTCTTATCATTTTGAGATTCATTGAGACATCATGGTTGATGTGTCCTTCATGATGGTGGATGTGTATCCTTTTTCATTGATGATTAGCATATGTTAGATGATGCTATCTTATGCTTTTATTTACATGTTAGATTACTTTATATATATGATGTTGTATATATTAGGAGTGACATTCCTACTATGTTAGTACCGATGATCTCTTTGGTGATTTGGGATGTTACGCATGGAGGGATGGCTAGGATCCACGATGGTCTAATGATGCTATTAATGGTTGGGAGGAACCGTGCACTTAGTTTATTATGTTTGATCTTTATGATGGATGTATATGTCTTCTATGATGTTGTATCATGTGATTATCTCTACTTTGATGTATCATGGATTAGAATAGGATGATGCACCTTATTCTACATATGTATATTCTTTGTGCCTATCATACCCTGTGACATGTACAGTGGATGATTGTGCATTCTAGAATGTAATTCAAAAAGGACATTTGTATATTGAATGTATCATTATTATTTCATGTGGATGATGTACTAGATGGATTCATGTATGTAATTCAACGTTAAGGGATCTTAAAGAATGTAATCTGTTATTTATGTTATGTTTACTTTCAGATGGACAATGATATTGCTTCCGTTATTGTGCATAAGTTATATGTGATGTTTACTTCTAAAAATAAAAAAAATTGTTTCTAAACTCAGTGAAAAATCTAGGTTAATTCTTTGGATCCCTTGGCGGGGCATTACATGTTTTTTGCCTATTACTATGTCCTGTGGCCCATCTATTTGACTCTCTTTGTCTTTGTAGACACTGCTTCAACTAATCTTTCCAATTTTCTTTTTTTGTTCACTAGGTTGAACATTGAACACTTCTATAAATGGAATGCTTTGTCTTGAAGATGTCTCAGCAATAGATATTGACAAGGGTTGTATGTTTAATACACCTTGTTTCATTTTCTATCTCATGGCCTCAAATTCACTCTTTGTCATTCCGGCCTCAGATAGTTTCTTCTTCATTATTGATTCAACTTTCTTATGGGATGCCTTCTCTGAGATTGCTTGATGAAAATTCTGTGTAATCTCATCATACATGCCAAATTTTTATTCTACTTTGTTTCTCTCTAAATTTAGCAACAAATCAATGTAAACAACTGCAACATCATCATTCAATTCATAGCTCAAGGGATATAAAAATGTCTCCCAAGGTTCTACTGCTTGAATTTAAGTGTGATCTATATCAACTAGAATATATATATCCTCCTTGAATCTATCTACAATTCTAGGTGCAATCCTAAATCTTTGCTTCATCTCATTTTCAAAAATCTTCATAATTAGGTTTCCACTATCCAATATCTTGTCTCTAGGGTACCTTTTGCATACCTCTGTAATCTTCTCCATTGTGCATATGTCACTACTCATTATGTCTATTATATATAAGTAGGGAAATCTCTTAAGCACATGAAATAATATGTGATTTATCAATGACTAGAATCTAAAAACACCATTATTTATCCTCTTAATCTTTTCAAGGTTTTCCAAGACTTGTATTCTCAACATTTCACTTAGATTTACTTGCTCTTTCTCAACACATATCTTATATGTTGCATATATAAATCTTGCTAAGAGTTCATCTATCTTAAAACTTGCACAAATTGAATAAGCAATAATTCTACTAAGAAATCTCACATCATCTTGCTTGATGGAGCTGATTACCATAGCCTTCCCATTTATATTGCCTTAGTGTAACTTTCCACTTTCTTCTTAACCATTTTCTCTCCTATGGGTACACTACCTTAATTAATAAGACAAGTTACCTCATGAATAAGGTCAAAAAAATGTCTACTACATTATCTTGCATCCACAATTTTCCATCATGTATCCTACTCAGTATAATTTGAGTTCATTCATCTGTATCTAACTCATGGTTGAAGTGATACTTAAACAAGTCAAATTTCTTTAAATGTTCAAATTTGGGCTTCATAGTCATGTCATGTTTAAAGACTAGTTCCATATCTTTATTCATATATTCACTACTAATTGGTTCAAACTTGTAATTCAAATATCTTTCTACATCTTCAAGGTAAACTACTTGTTTTAATGCAGAGTTAGGGTTTCCTTTATTAGATTTTATGGAAACAATCTTAAACTTAGGTCTCTCTTCATTTTCAACACTGTATACTAATGAAATATCCATGCTCTTTATCAATATGAACTTTTACCAAGAAAATTTGCAAAAAATGATAAAATACCTATTTTCAGAAATAGGATTTGCTTCAAAATTGCTCTGACAAGTCGCTTCTGAATGCCCTTCACTTCAAATGTGTTCACAATGAAGTAAAATCAATTTTGTACTTCATTTACCCCTCAACTTAAACTTGCAGTAACAACATGCTTTGAGAATATGAAAAATTTGTCAATTACATTCTCTAATAAAATAACTATTTAGAATCATCTATCTAATCTTCAAATGTCACTTGAGGTTTACTATAGCCTCCTTCCATCATGACAAACATCCTCAAGACTTCACATCATGAAATTCTCTACAAAAACTTACATTTTATCTTCTATTATAGAATTATCCTTTACTGTAATATCAATAACTTTGAATTCCTTCATAACTTATTTAGATGAGCTCCAAATCACAAGCGAGCTTAGGTACCATCTAAACATAACTAAATACACCTTTTACCAACTTCGCTAACTCCAATTTAGTCTCTGAATGAATTTCTCAAATTTTGATGTTGTGAATAAGCTTAATTCAACTTAATTGAATTGAACTCAACAAATGACTTCAATATTTTTGTCTCATCATCATTTAACTTATCTTTTGAGATATATGTTCCTTTCATGAATGCTTCATTAAGTTCTTCTTGAAGTTCACTCATAATGTTTCTTTGTTCTTCATTATTTTTCATGATTCCTTCTATCAATCCTTCTATTCTTGAAGTGTCTTCCATTATTTCTTTTATCTCCAAAATTTTTGTCTATTCTATTGTACCTCACTATGTGTCTAAATTTATTACATAATTGACATACAAGTGCTATGCTTCTAGATTCTACTAATCATCAGGTGCATAATAATTTTGAGCAATGTTTCCTATGTTGTTACACTTATAACACATGATCTGTCTTTTGTCTTCACAAGATCTTGATGTCCTTTCATTATATCTTCTTCTATCTACAGTGTTAGTATATCTAGACATTCTATTATTTCTTCTATCATTATCATACTTAGGTTTCCTACAATCAATTGCATTATGACCCATACTATGACAATTATGACAATAAAAGTCCCTAACATGATTAAATGACCTATTAGTACACTTTATTTTCATATAACCTATTTCATTACATAAAAAACATTTACCTCTAAATTCATACATGGTTGCCTTAGGAGTTTTCACTTTCTTTGGTTCATCCAAGATTTCAACTTCCTTGTTTTTCTCAACTTCTTTAGGCTTCTCAAAAGATTTATTGGATTCAATCTTATCATTAGATTTTTCTTTCTTTTTTAGATCTAATCTAATCTCAGGTTTCTATATAGACATGTTAATTAGATAACCAAGACCAATCTTGTCATAAGAAGGTCTTTGTATTGACATTGAATCATTGAGCTTTACTCCACTAGAATAAAGTTTTTCAAGTTGTTGTTTGCACTGTGTCAATTCATCTTTCACAATAGTATTGTATCTATGGAGTTCTTCATGATCTTCTTTCAATGTTTCAAACTCAGATGTTTTCTTTGCTAGACTTTCTCTTAGATCAGCATTTTTATTCTTCAAATTAGATTCAACTTTGCTAGGATCATTTTTCAAAGTCAACTTTAGATTTTTAATCTTCAACTCACGCTTCAAGATCTTGTACTCTATCTTCAACTTTGAATAGTCATCATCACTAGTTCCAAATTTAGTAGATTCAAGCTTTGATTTTAGATAATATACTGATATATATGTTCCTTGTTAGAGGATGGACCCTATTAGGAGTCAATGAGAAAAATTAGTATAAGAATTCCCTATTAGGAGACTTTGAATCCCTATTAGGAGATTCCAACCCTATTAGGAGTTGTGCCAACCATGTTAGGAGTTGCAGTATAATGAATGTAAGAAAATCCCACTACCCAAACATGCAATTTCAACTACAAGAAGATCTCACTACTCAAACAAGTAATTTACTATTATTTTCCTTCCTTGTCTGATCTCTAATCTTTAGCTTGGTCTCAAATCACTAGATAGATCATACAAAATTTCACATATATCACTTTTAGAAAAGTTCATTCACTTTGCAATCTTTCAAGAAGGCACTTACAAGCACAATTACACAGCTTCTTATTGCAAGAAGTCATTTTCATAAATACCATGCTTTTTAAAAAATTACTGCTAGCTTAGCTAAGAGCACAATTCACTTTTCCAAGTTAGAGTAAACATCTAGGATGTCAACCCTAATTGGACAAGTAATTGTTTTGTATACAAAACAATTCTTTCCTTCAATTTTGTTGTCCTGCTTCATCAAAACATTATTAACTCTATCCTATACAGTCCATACAAACTTTTTAGGTTATACACATCATCACCAATATCTATACTATCTCCATGTAACTTTTCTTGTCATAATATGATGTTTGTAACATGTTACAAACAAAACAATACACTGCTATAAACCAAATTCTATACTTAGATAATTTTTTGATTACCAAACACTAAGTATCTTTATTTTTGAGGTTTCCTAACAACAAGTACATCATGTGTTGCCATAAATGAAAAAAAATTACATATCACTATTAGCCAATTGTCAAAAATTTATTGCTTCCTCTTGATTTTCTCTTCTATCTTCAAGGCCATTTGATAACATTGCCTAATGGTTTTGAAGTTCACTAGACTCGTCTCTTCTTGAATAGACTAGTTAAAGTTATTTAAGTACCTTGCAAGCTTGATGCTTTCCTCTTTAACCACCATAAATCTCAAATATATCTTTTCAAATTCCTTAATGTATGCTTGGACATCAAAATATTTTTGTCTAAGATTGTGTCTTCTCCTATGAAGCTGAACTTCATAGCCATCAGGAAGATAGGTCTGCTTCACTTTGTTTACCATACCCTTCCATGTAACAATAGGACCTTTCCCATCCTTCTCTATTTACCCAAACAATAATACTTTTGTAGATCAAACTGTTGCCCAAAAAACTCCATTAGTAGTAGAGGATAGCAGTATCATATCCCAGATTCCCCAAATGTTTTTAGATGATTCCTCAGTGGCATTTATAGAAGATATTGACCCTTTTTTCCTCAGTCTAATCATAGAAGGGAAGACCCTAAAAAATTTTATGATAGACTCAGGAGCTTCTAACACCATAATGCCTTTTAAAGTAATGGAAGCCTTAGGGTTAAAAGTGGACACCAAGCAAGGCAGATGCAGAGGAATGGATGCTAGGGAAGTCCTAGTCATAGGCACCATAAATGCTTTACCATTCAAATTAGCTGCATACCCTAAAGTAGAGTTAACCAAGTATGTCCTTTTAGTGGATATACCTCCACACTATGGAATGTTACTCTCCAAAAAATGGAGTGCTTCCATGGGGGGAAGCCTATAGTGTGACTTAACCTATGCTACTTTCCACATTGGGGATAAAGCTATCAGGGTAACTAGAGAGCCAAGGGTTAATCACATTTTAGGGGAAGAAATTGACAAAGATGCCACTTGCTTTTTAGACACTAGTGTGAATGCCTTTAAAGCTGAATTGATTATTCAAGAAGTTGAGAATTTACCTGCTATAATTGAACATGAAGTTGAATGTTGCACAAACTCACCAACATTATGGACAATGTTCTTTGATGGGGCTAGTTCTAAAGATGGTGCAGGGGCAGGCATGGTTTTTGTTTCCCCTAAGACTAATACTTTCATATATTCATTCACTTTGAAGTTTTCCTACACAAATAATATAGCAAAATATGAGGCATTATTGCTAGGATTGAAAGTTGCTGCACATCATGGAATCAAGAAATTATATGTCATAGGGGATTCTGAACTAGTTATCTCCCAGATAAAAGGAACCTACTCATCCAAGAACAAGAGATTGAAAAAATCTAGAAACGCAATCTAGGATCAGATAGAATCTTTTGATGCATTTGGTATCTCATGAAGAGATAGGACTCAAAATAAGATGGCTGATTTGTTAAAAAATGTAGCAATCAAGCCTAAGGAGATATCATTTGTAGGAATCTCTCAAATTGAGGTACAAAATAGACCTTCCATACTTGATAACATTGAAAATTGGCAAGTCTTTGAAGATGACAAGGACAAAATAATTTTTTTGTTAAATGAAGACAGATACCAAGGTCAAGAAATGGACTGCAGTGATTTAATTGAAACCATAGATGGTAAGGAAACCATCTTTGGCCAAAAGATTATGCAATTGAAAACCAATAAGGTGACAAAGGGATTAGTAGTTCTAGAGAGCATTTTTGACAACTAGGATAGAGTAAAACTAGGAGTTAAGGATCCTAAGCCTCAAGAGTTAGAAGAGATAAACCTTGGCACTGATGAGGCCCCCAAAAAGGTTTATATTGGCCAAAATCTCCCTACTAAAATTAGAAAACCATTGATTGATTTTCTTAGGAAGGATAGACATATTTTTTCATGGTCATATGAGGACCTTAAGGCTTATAGGGAATATTTTTTCCAACATGTCATACCTTTAAAAGATAATGTAAAACCTTTCAGACAGAAATAAAGACCAGTAAACCCAACCCTAGCTCCCAAAATGCAAGAAGAGTTGATGAAACTAAGGGATGGGGGGATAATCAAACCAATTAGGCATTCCACCTAGGTTTCAAATTTGGTACCTGTCAGAAAGAAAAATGGAGATATAAGATTATGCATGGATTTCAGGAACTTGAATATTGCATCCTTGAAGGACAATTATGGGTTACCAAATATGGAAGCCATGTTGCAGCAAGTGACTAGCTCTGAGCTAATGTCAATGATGGATGGTTTCTCTAGGTATAATCAAGTTTTAGTAAAGGAAAGTGAACAATTCAAGACAGCCTTCACAACCCCATGGGGAACATATGTATATGTAAGAATTCCATTTGGCTTGATTAACGCTGCAGCTACTTTCCAAAGAGTCATGGATGTAGCATTTCATGATCTAATAGGATGATCTTACAACATATTCTAAGAAGGCTGAGGATCATTGTAGACACTTGGAGAAAATCTTTATCAAAGCTCTAGAATATGGAGTATCCTTGAACCCAAAGAAATGCACATTTGGGGTGATAGAAGGAAAATTACTAGGACATATAGTGTCTAAAGATGGGGTGAAAATAGACCCTGAGAGAGTAGTAGCTATTGACAAAGTCCCCAAGCCAAAAAATGTAAAAGGAATTCAGTCCTTTTTTGGCCAAGTCAACTTCCTTAGAAGGTTTGTTACCAATTTTGTTGAAATAAGTAGACCTATCTCAAAGATGCTCAAGAAAGGAGCCACTATAGATTGGAATGGTGAGCCTTCACAAGCATTCTAGGATATTAAAACTGCAATAAAAAATGCTCTAGTATTGAGAACTCCAGATTACACAAAGCCTATGCATATATTTTCTTTTGCATCTTTTCACATTGTAGCTACAGTTTTATTGTAGAAAAATCAAGAGGGATATGAGCAGTCCATTGCCTTTTTCAATAAGTCACTGCAGCTTGCTGAATTAAAATATGAGATAAATGAAAAATAGGCATATGCTTTAGTAAAGGTTGTAAAAGCTTTTAGATGTTACCTAGTAGGTGCTACTGTTATTGCCTTTGTACCTAGTGCTGCAGTGAAAGATATATTTTCTCAACAGGAAGTATCAAGCAGAAGGTGTAGATGGATCAACATGATCCAAGAATTTAATATTGAAAAGCAAATAACTAAGTTGGTAAGAGGTCAAGGTTTGGCTAAACTCATGGCTAAATCTAATTTAGATGCCAATCAGATAAATGTGGTAGTTGATGACTTCAGACCTGGCTTATGTGACATGGATCATTGTGATTGGTACACCAATGTTATATATTACCTACAACACATGGAACCTCCTCCCCATTTGTCTAAAAATGAAAGGAGGAGTATTAAATTACAAGCCATCAGATACATAATTTTCCAAGACAATTTATGGTGGAGAAACTTTGAAGGGATATTGTTGAAGTGTGTTGATCAAGGAAAAGCAAAAGAAGTCTTGAAGGAAATGCATGCTGGAGTGTGTGGAGGACACTATATGGCCAAAACTACTGCACATAAAGTAATGAGGGCTGGATTTTGGTAGCCTTCACTTTTCAAGGATGCCCAAATTATGATTAGGAAATGTGACCCTTGTCAGAGGTTTGCTAGAAAACTAAAGTTCTCAGGCCTAACTCCATTGAAGGCAGTGGAGGTTCAAGCACCCTTTCAATAGTGGGGTATGGATTTCATAGGAGAGATTTCCCCCAAGTCTAGTACTGGCTATTCTTGGATTTTAGTAGCTACTGACTACTTTACAAAGTGGGTAGAGGCTATCCCTACAAGAAATGCAACAAGTAAAGTTGTCAATAATTTCCTACTAAATAATATTATCTCCAGATTTGGTTGCCCTCAAAAAATTGTAACAAACAATACAATGTGCTTCAGGTCTAAGGAATTCATTAAATTTTGTGATAAATATGGAATAACAAGGTCATCATCTTCTCCTTATCATCCACAAGGGAATGGAAAAGATGAATCCACAAATAAGAGCCTATTGAAGGTTATTAAGAGAACCTTGGATGATAACAAAAAGCCATGGGATTCCAAGTTATAGTTAGCAATATGGGCTGACATGGTAACTATGAAGAAAGCCATTGGTATAGCTCCATTTAATATAGTGTATGGAATTCAAGCCAAAATGCCTCAAAACAACTTGGTAGGACTTTAAAATTACATTCAATTGTATGATGAAGATACTACAGATGAAATGCAAGAGAGGATGGATGAACTGGTAGGACTGACAGAAACTGAAAGAGAAGCATCTCTTAAGAACCAAAAGTTGCAACTGCAAGTTAAGAGACTCTATGATAGAAGAACGGTAAGCAAAAAGTTTGAAGATGGAGATCTAGTCTTAATGTGGAATGCTAGAATTGAAGATAAAGGGAAACATGGAAAATTTGATCCTATCTAGTTAGGCCCTTATTTGATTAAAACTACTTGGGTTGAGGATTCTTATGTGCTCAAAGATTTGTTAGAAAATATTCTTCAACTGCCAGTTCATGGACAATTCTTGAAGAGGTATTTTTCTTGAAAAAATACTTATTATTTCCATGAGTAGTAGTTTAGGGTTTTCTTGTATATATTTGTAAATCCTTTTGTCTGTGTGTAGTTTCCTATGCATAGTTTTCCCGTGTGTGTTGTTCTCTTAGTAAGTGGTTGATCTATTAGGAGCTTGTATTTGGTCTGCTTCTCCCAAAAATTTTGAGCCCTCACTTGAATCCAGTGCATTCAATGTCCCTAGATAGAGCCAATGTTGGTCTAAATTTTTGCATAATCGAATTCCTTTGTCCAGGCATAAAAGCTTTCAGATTGGGATCCACCTAAGGTGAGTAGGGTTTCTGGCCAACTCATATTTTGATAAGTCTTTGGAAAATTTTGTTAAAACCCCAGGTCTTGTTTCCTTTTAAATTTTTTCAGGCATGAAACTAAAAATATGCAAAGATTCCCATCCTTTTCAAACTTTTTGCACCCTGAGTTGCATCTTTTCTTTTGTGTTTCTGACTACCTGATCCCTAAAAGATCTACAGCAATCGCTATGTCACTATGAAAAGATACAATTATTTTACCCTTAGTGACATAGCGACCATCGCTAAGTTGAAAAGTGGTATCGTCAAGTGGAAATACGGTGATCAGAGGTTGTATTGTTTCAAAGATATTTCATCACGTTTATGACAGACATGTTAGAACTTAAAAAGGAATTACAACATTGAGGTACAAAAGGCATTAATAGAAATCTCAACTTTTCTGATTAGTCGCTTTGTCACTATCGGAGAAATTGGGCACTTTTTCGTTAGCGACATGACGCCTTCACCAAAAATAATGGCCAACAGTCACTTTTAAATTTTTGATGATCATAAGTTTCCTAGGTTGCATGGTGCATGTGCTATTCTATTATGTGTCATATGCATTAACGAGGGTAGTTATGACTTTACTAGCCTTTATCTTTTTGACCCTAAATTTTGATGAGTCATCAAAAATTGCTATGTCGCTATCAAAGAATTGGTGTCTCTTGCCATTAGCGACATAGCACCCAGACAGAAAGTAGTACTATGACAACTTTTCAAAGTAAGTGGGTCCCAAAAAGTACTCAATCAAATATAAATTATAAAGCTTTGGAACACACTAGCATCTAATGGGCTACACGTATAAGTGAGGAAAAGAAAAGACATTAGGATTCGCTATATCACTATCAGGAACTTGTTCTTCTCGCCGTTAGTGACATAGCGCCCAGCTGAGAAATAAAAAAATGTGGGCCCCAAGTAGCACGGTAATATAGCTATGTCTTTAAAAATTTGAATCTAAATGCCAACAGGGTAGGATTTCATCACGTCATCAATGATTGGACCCACGCCCTATTCACAAAATATATGAGAGATTATGATTGTCAGATTAATCTTAAATCAATGATAGGTGCTATTTCACTATGGAGAGTTGCTCAAAAGTTATGATAGTGACATAGTGAAAAAAGGCCCACCATACTTTTCTAAAGTAATGCATCAAATGTCATCCACATGATCAAATCAGGATCAATGACAGGCACTATATTGCTATGGCAAGGTGCTCACTCTTTATGTATAGCGAGATAGCGCCTAAGTGACACATGTCCTCAAAGTTTTGTGGGTCCAATTTAGAGGTGTCAACAATGAAGGAAAGGTACACATTGAAAATTTTCATTGGGTTGACTGCCAACTTGTCAAGAGGAACATGAGTCATCTTCGCTTGCATCCCTGGATCATAGGATTTTTCATAAATCTACGATGTAAATTTGAATATAGAAGGTGACGCCACCCTATGAATTTATGATAGATGAAAGCTTCATGTGTGAAGAAAAATAGAGTATAACATAGAAGATTTTCTTAATTCCACCTTAGTCGAATAAAGATTTAGAGAACCTCTAAGTAGAAACAGTTATTGAAAAGACCGTGCTAGATTTGGTAAAATTGCGAAGCAGTTTGTTCGTAGAAAGATTGCAGTAACACTGAGAAAAACTAGACAAAAATAAAAAGTAAGTATTTGTATTATAATCCTTGCACTGTTTTAATTCCTTCGAGAAGTTAATTAAAATGGCTTCAAAACAGAAAGTGTTTTCTAGTCAAGAGAACTATTTGGATAGGAATGTCCATGATAATTTTCTTGAACTACTCCCTTCTTCCACCATTTGAAACTATAGAAGTTAAGAGGCTAACTTCATTAAACCCTAGGCTGAAAATAGCAGATGGGTTGTATGACAAAGGAAACTAGGTTAGGGATGCAACAACTTCACAGACTGGTCTTGTTTTATTCAAAAAATGGTTTTCAGAGAGGAACCTTTTTGCCCCACATGCCAACATTTGGAATTTTGGTCTAGGAAAATTAGTAGTTCTCAGTGTTTTCATGGACTATGATCTTTTGGAAGCTGTAGCTAAGAATTACAACCAAGCCCTTAGGGTAGTGAGGAGAATTGATGGTGAAATCCTAATTGCAATCAGCACAGAGGAGATTAGGGAGGTTTTCAGTTTAGGGCTTGTCACTAATTGTCATGAGCTCATTGATTTGAAAGGGTTAGAAAATGAATATATGTCTAAGAGAGATGTAGTTAGGCAAGGAGCACTAAGGGCACACATAGGTAGAATTGGAACACTGCCAGCAATAACAACATCCTCCAAGGAGCCTTTCAAAAGGGCATACTTCAATTCTAGGGCTATAGAAATATATAGGTCCTTATGTAAAGTTTTTGGGAGAGATGAAGAAGAGTTCATGCCTATGGATTTTCTGTATAGAATTACTCGGATTTCCTCTTTTGGTGTGGATATAATTTTTGATTTTGCTTCCTACTTAGCTGAGGAGATTCACATTGGACTGACTAGAATTGCTAGGGGTAAGGTGGAAAAAAAATTTGGCCATTATTCTCTGTTAATGCACATGTTCTTATTCAAGGGAGTAACATATTTTAGTAGAGAAATGGAATTAGACAGAGAAGAGAGTGGAGAAGTACTACCAGTTCAATTGTGGAGTGCAGATATGATTTGGGATGCAGAGAATGCCAGTTTTGTCGGGTTTGATACATATTTCGCTTCAAAGCTAAGATGCCTCCTATTAAGAGACAATCCCATAATCCCCAACGCATTAATGAATCTCATTAGGCCTATGGAAAATCCAAGTGGTTTGAAAGTTTCAAATAATTAGGGAGATATCATTCCATATTATGTTTCTACTGTATTTAGAATATATGGTTTTAAAGGAAGCCCTCACATACTACCCTACAAAGTGCCTTTGAAGGTAGGAGTTATTGAGATAGTGTGGCAGCTGGGAGGAGTGGAGGAAACCCTTCTATTGAAAAGACAAAAGGGGTCAATTCTTCCTACTTACACAGTGGCTCATCATTTTGTAATCATAAAAGGAGGTTTGCTTTTTTTGCACAAGATTTTGGATCCTTATAAGATGGCCACTTCTCACCCTCATTTTTGTGATTCTAAAGGATTTTATCATTTGGCTTTGAGGCACAGAATTAAGCTTGGTAAAATTGAGCATGAATTTTATTTTCCTAAAGACTTAATAAGGAATGAGTACTCCTTGTAGGAGCAAGAGACTAGGAAAGAAAATTGGAGAGTCTTTTCTAAAATTTTGGATTTCATTCATTGTTTTGATCCAGATTATAGTCCTTTGGACGATGCAATTACAAATGTAGATAAGATGAGAAAACTTATGAATAATTTTCCTAAAATAATAGAGGCAATGAATGAGAAGAAGCAATTCTTTATTAGGTTCTACCCGGATAAGGCTAGGGAATTAATGGGAAGATTGGGTTTTACTCCCACTATAAGGGAAGGTCAATTAACTATCCAGAAAAGGTCAGGATATACTATTGTTCAAAATAAAAGGAATACAGAGGAAAAAGGCAAACAAATAATTGAGTCCACTAGTAGGGTTTTGGAAGAGAGGCCTACTGAGCCCTCCCTTAAGAGGAGGAAAATAATAAGAGAGGAGGATCCTCATGTTGAGGAGTATTCACCATCACAGACCCCTTTGAGAACTGGGGAGGAGCAGCTCACTATTGAGCAAATTGAACAAATTGGATCACAAGGGGGAGTTTTTGTCACTCAAGTAGAGATCGATGAAGGGAACCCCCAAGAACCTCCTATGCCAAGCCTCAAGCTGAGTGTAGCTGATTTTAAGGGAAGGGAATTGGACCCTATTTTGGAACAAGCCAACCAACATTTTTTGTCAAATGACAGTTTTGTAAGATCTAGGGCTTTCCATCAATTTTCTTGGAGGACAAACATCCACAATTTTGAGGAAAGATGTAAGAACATGAAAACAGAGCATCCAAAAATGGATGAAGCCTCCATCCAAAACCAAATAAAGGAGCAAATGATGCAAGAATTCTAGAACATTACCCCTGAGGAGGGAAGGCAAATGGTAAAAACTTCTAACATACTATTGTTTCCTAATTGGGATATTGCGGATGCATTGATTTTCAACTCTATTTCTAATAGATTGGAGTTACAAGACCCAAATAAAAAGGAATTTGTAGGGACTACTTATAGTGATGATCAAGTTGCTCTTGTTATGTGGTCATTAAGAAGAGGATCCAGGATTGTATCAGCATAGCCTGATGGTTCAGGACTGATAGGGAGTATTATTGTGAGGAGAGTTGCTAATACCTCACACGTACAGGCAGCCCACATGAATGTGGATTATTCTCAGTTTGCCTTGGCTACTACTAAAAGGGAGGAAAAGGAAATGTTTGAATTACAAAGTAAATATGATGTAGTTGTGGATGCCTACGATAAAGAGGTGAAAAAGAGAATTGAGTTTGAGAACAAGCTATTGGGAAAATCCACTAGGCCAAGAATAACACACCCTCGCCCCCTATTGAACCTTTCTAATCTACCCCCCTCATTGAAATACCAAACACACCCAAGGGCCATAGTATTACACTACTGAGGATTTTGAAGAAGAAAAGAGTAAACTGTGGGCCTTACAGGTAGAGCTGGAATCTAAATATGAAGATAAGCTAAGAACAACTCTTACATATCTAGGAGACAAGGTTGAATGGCCACTAATCCATGATCAATTGGCTAGGGTGATTAACACCTGGGAGGAGTTAAAAGTAGATGATGAGGCTCTAAAGCCTATTGTGAACAAATGGGTAAGAAGGGAGAAAGCAATAACCTTCTTGTGTTTCTTTGTTATAGATGATTCTTTTGATCAAATTGAAAAAATATTTGATATTATTTTTGATCTTGCTGATTTTGAAAATAAAAGAATTCATTTACAAAAAGTAATAGTAGGCTACTTGAATAAATACAAGAGCCAAAAATTCAATTTGTTTCCTCGTGCCCTAGACAAAAGAAATAATTTAAAAAGAAAAGAGGAATGGGCAAAGGAACTTGATGATTTATTCTGTTTAAGAATGAATCAAGTCATAAATGAAATAGGGCATGCATGGTGCGCTACCACAACAAAAGAAATAGTGAAGGCCCAAATATTCTTTGATTCTTTAAAGCAAGAATTTGTTAGCATTAATAATGAAGCTGAATATGTGTTGAAAAGACAGAGAGATATTTTGCAATTCAATTGGCCAGATGACACATTATTTGACAAGTGGATGGCAGACATGGCCCCTGGTGAACAATTTAATGAAGATGAAACTAACAGTGATGAGGTACAAAGAGAGGAGATCCAAATCATTGACCCTGTCACTACTCAAACCCCACTGGAAGAAGAAGACAAGGATAATCTATTACCTTCAGTTGCAGAACTAGGACCACAAGATGCCAATACAATTAAAGAAAGGGAAAAGGTAGAAGTTGCTCCCACCTTACAAGATAAAGATAGTGAAAGCCCACATGTGGAAATTAATGTGCCATCGTCCGAACAAGCCTCATCATTGGCTAATTTGGTAGTTACATATGAATCAAAATTAGATCAATAGCCAACATAGCAACATCAGAACATGTTACAGAAGTTGACCCACCAAAAGGAATGTTTTGATTCAAAGATCTTGTGTTACCAATAGTTTTGTCATTTTGTGATAGGTGTATGTAAATATTCCTTGTAAAAGACACCTGTCAGTTTCTCTTAGCCTAAAGCTTGTTGCATTTCACACTATATAAGTGAGATCCTAAGGCAAGAGAAAAAGTCAGAATTCTATTCTTTCTGAGTGATATACTTAGTCTATCTTTGGTCCAATGTTTTGAAAGCAAGTTTGTGATGTATTTTCTCTATCATTTCTTTGAGAATGCATGAATATAGAATGAGTTGTGTTTCTTTCTGAAGGTCATTCTGAGTCTATTGTAAATTGTATACAATTTTCAAGGAAAATGAATACAAATTATGAACTATCCCCATATCAGTTCTTTCTGAACTTTGTCTCCTTTCGATTACTTGGTTATCTTGATGTTGTATAAGTAAAGGCTTATGCAATTGAATGCAATCTAGTTAGATTGTATATCTGTTTATCACTGCTATTAATTTAATGGATTAAGTAAAAGCTCTGATGAATTTAATAAGGTTACTATAGTAGTGAAAAGGATTTTGAATGATGAGTTCTAAAAAGAATTTCTAATAATATTTGTTGTAAGGCAACAAATTAGATCTAAGGATTTGTTGTAGACTCTGAACCCCAATGGATTAGGCACTAATCAAATTGATTCAGCTGAAGGAGAAATATGTCACAAATGGTTTTTAAATATAGAATTATAATCAATTTTACTTTTATTCCCTGTAGATCTTCAATGTTGGCCAGTACTTGTTTGCATGGAATGTTTTAGCTTCAGTCAGCGACTATTGCTGAGAACCTAGGCAGATCTATAGAAGAAATTTTGGCCATATCTACTTTATGGGATGTGTCTATCAAGTTATCAAGAATTGTGTATGTATTTGAGGATTTGAGATGAGAATCAGAATGAAACTAAAAATAATCCTCATACAGTTTTGCCAGTCTTGAATCATCCCTAGGTATAGCCACCCTAGTTTTGCAGAGCCAAAAGAGTAGAAAACCACCCTTGGTTTTGTTGAAGTTGGGCCCAAATGGTTTTGCACATGCAATTGCTAATAAGAATTGGCTAGTCTTTAGATTGTGTGAGTATTATCATCTTGGTATTAAGCATTTTTTTTCTTGGTAGTTTTCAAACACCAACACAAGTGTTGAGCCAGACAGAATTATAGTATATGTCAAACATCAGTATCATCAAATGTTGAGTAACACATAAAGGACCTAGTTGTTTGTGATGGCACAAACAACTATGTAAACCATTTCTGAGCTGACTTATAGATAGATCTTGAAGCTTTGAAGATAAGATTGAATCTATTTGGATTTCCTATGTAATCAACATGAAACTAATTAGAAAATTGGAAGGAATTGAGTAGGAAAAATGAATGAATCTCAATCATAGATTCATACCTAACCCTAAGCCACCTAAGTCTTTTTTAAAGGGAGAGAAAGCCCCATAATTCAATATAAGAGAGAGAATTAGAGAATGTATGTGAGGAGGTGATGCTAGAAAATATTTGAAGGAAATGAAAGGGGTAAATTGGTAAGTCTACATTCAAGGTGACTCAGAAGAAGAATAGAATTGTAGAATCAGTTTTCAGAATAGAGGATCGAGGATACAACAATTTCATATCAGATCAAAAAGGATCAAGATGGATTGAATTGAGACCTAAAATCAGAAATACTAGATTGTAAGTGTACCAAATAAACATTCTACTTTACTTTCTAACAACTACATCAGTAGGAAGAAATCCTTTATATAAAGGTTGATTTAACAGTCGTAGTGAAATCCTTTAACAGGGTGACATTCCAAGTGAGTGTTCTAAAGTCCTTTAGCTAGGCACACTTTTAATAGGGTATTAAAATCTTTTAATAGGGTGGGATCTAACAATCCTTCATAATTCTTTAATAGGGTAGGCCTTTCATAGGATAGATCATGAGAATGGTCAAACTATGTAACCTTAACAGGTGAACTTTATTGTTGCAGTAGTGAAGAATTGTGAGCATCATCCCCACCTCAGTTTTACCTTCTCGTTGGAGGGTTTTTGGGTAGTCATATCTAGTGTCAAGTGTTTATTTGGATGCATTTACTTTACATGTTATTTCAATATGTTTATGCATGCATTGTTTTAAAGTTAAAAGTTGTGTTGGTTAGAGATCAGTACTTCTGATTCACCCCACCCACTATTAGAATTATACATTTCCCATTTGTATTTCCAATAGTTGGTATCAGAGCTAAGTTCTCATCAGGAGAAGCCTTACATCTTGGAGAAAAAATCTTGAGATGGAGGTTTACAAGTTGGGAAAGACCATTGAGAATCAAGAGATTGAGATACATCTCCTACTACAACAACTAAATGAAGGTAGAGATGCCTTGAGAAGTTTGTTAAAGAGAAGGAAAGAGATTACTATAGCAAAAAATAACACTCAATACAAAGAGATTAACACCACAAAGTTATTTGTAGATTGTGACTCCTATGAATTTGATGCAACAATTATAGATCTCATGGACAAGAAAAGAGAACAAGCTGAGGAAATTATAAATCTCAAGTTCGAAAAGAATCACAATCTATATTGCTATGTGAGGTGACTAAACAAAAGAAGAAAGCTATAGAAGACAAGGCCATGATTAAAGAACAAAAACAATTTTTTGTAAACAGATTGGAAGAGAAGTCAACGGAGTTGTCTAGGATCTCAAACATGCAATTGGTCACCCTAAGCCAAATGATGAATGCCCATCACGAGTTGAATGTCAAAGACATTAAGATAATTACATTGAAGTAGCAAAATGAACAATTGCAAAATGACCTGAAAAGAGAAAAGGAGTTTGTAGAAAGTTTTAACAAGCCAAATGAAGCCATCAAGTACTTTGAGCAACTACTAAAATCCCCTAGATCTAGTAAAGACACATCAAAATTGGGCTACACAAGCATCAAAGAAGGAGAAACATCAAAGCTACTGAGGAAAGAAATAATAAAGGTAATAATTCTAAACCTACTTGTCATCATTATGGAAAGAAAGGACATATAGCTAATGTTTGCAAGAGCAAGAATGCTAGTCAGAATGTTAAGCAAAAGAACATGTTTCATTGTCACAAGTGCAACAAACAAGGTCATCAAGCAAATGAATGCAGAACTAGAACCATGCATGCACCAAAATTTGAAGGACGCTACTACAACTATCAAAAGTTTGGACACAAAGCCTTTGAATGTAGATCCAAGTCCACATGGTCATCAAATAAGGGAAGAAGCCATGAAAATTCCTATAATTGGGATTACAATACAAGACATAGCTATCATTATTGTCAAGAATATGGATACATCCCTAAGAATTTCATAAGAACACACTTCAATGGTAGCTACAACAGATGGTTGAGTCAAACCAAATTCTTTAGTTGTTTGAAGACTGGTCATATCAACAAGCACTACCCAACATGGGAAAAGGCACCTAACTCAAATTTCAACAAGGGAAAAGGCAAGGTAGATGTTGAGAACATCAAAGGGGAGATGAAAAAAACATGGAAGAAGAAAGAGGGATGTAGCACATCAAATGAATGGATCACTTCACCTGAAAGGTCAAGTGATCACATCTCAACAAACTAAGCAAAAAGGAGGTATGTGGGAATGATATTTAAATGCTTCATCATACATCAGTTCCAAGATAGGTTAGTACTAAAAAGGATAAACTAGCATGAATAAAGATGCAAGTCAACAAGGAAAAACCAAGGTCAAATCTTTAACTTTTCATCTTACTGTCGAGTGTGAAAAATCCTCTTCAATTGTCGAGTAAAATTCTAGTGTGTGCCAAGTTTTCAGCCAAAGCTAGTTGAAGCTGAGTCAATAGTAGCTACTGAGTGAAGGATATTTCTATAGAAGCCAAGTAAGGGTAATTCTAATAACTACCAAGTGATGGGAAAACCAATGGATGTCGAGTGAAATAGAATTTGCATAGAAGTCAAGTTTACAAATGTACATGCACCATGCATTAAATGCTATATTTTGAAAATGGTATAAGGAAAATTTTTGCTCATTTTTCTTCATTATGAACATAGAGAAAGAGAAAAAAAGAGTGAAGAAGTGATTGACGAGCAGAGATTGAAGCATTTTTATTGATTCTACAAACAATTAAGTATCATTTCATCAATTTAAAGGTATTATTTACGTGGTAAATTATGAAATTTTATATTTGTTGAAACCCTAGTTTGAAAAATGGCCTCTAGCTCTAAGGATCCTAAGGATAAGGAACCATTTGAAGTTTAGTTGGTTAGTAATGAAGTAAAACAAACAAATTTTAGGGCTATTCTTGAGGGTGCATACACAATGATCCAGTAGGCACACTATCTTTTATTCCACCCAAGGTCATAATGGTACAAGATGTAAGGAAATGATATAACTACAAGGTTGGAGGAATTGGAGACATGGAAATATGTCAAGCATATGATAAATTATGTGAAAATGGAGTGTTGGAAGAAGAGTTCAAAATTATAGAAAGAAAGGGACTAACCCATGCCCTAGACTTCCCCACTATCTTCAAAATGGAATGGATAAGAATTGTCTAAAGTACAATCCATGATGGATGCCTATGGCTAGAAGGAGGACCTATCAAACTATAAAAGAGGATTGTACATAGGGTTATAGGATATCCAACCCTAGATCAGCCCAAGACCCTAAGGAGTGACTCCAAAGAAGTGATTGAGAAAAATATAAGGGCAAAGTGGAACAAGAGAGGAATGACAATTGATACTATCAAGGATCCACTTCTTGAATTTGTGGGGAGGGTCATATCACACAAATTCTATTAGTTAAGCTGATTGAAGATTATTCCATGTATTACAATTGATGTAGGATATAATATTGTGAAGAAAGATCATACTTATGATCTTGCAGAGCTATAGTTGTAGCAAATAATGGAGAACCTAAGAGCAATAAGGAAACTAAAAGTGATCAATGAAAATTTGGTTGAATTTTGGTATGCATATTCTTTTATGTTCAAAATGAATTTCCATCTTTTGGTAGAGTAGGATGGAAGACCAATAGGTCTATGGCTATACAAACAAATGAGTACATTGAACAAATGGGAGACAATTTTGAGTCAGTAATGACTAGTTACTTTGAGGATTTCAAGTAATCCATGAAATAGAGGCTAAGAATTCATGTTTCCTTGGTAGAGAAATACTACAATAATATTTGTTTCTTAGTAGACATTGACTACACCTTTATCTAGGCTACAGTAGCTAGAGTGAGATGGTTAATTCCTTTGGGTTATGAAATGAACATAGATGAGGCATCAACTTCCATCACTACACTACTTGTAGAGGAAGTTGACAAGTCATAAAACATCTTTGGTAACTATGTTGTTGTGAAATCCAAGGTTGAAATGGAGTTGAAAACAACCTCAACTTTGAAAAAGAAAGATAAAATGGTGAGGAAGTTCAAAGCTAAATTTGGTGAACGAGCTAAAGGTAATGATGATGATGATGATGATTATGAAGAAGAGGAAGAACAAGAGTAGGGCCAAGAACCTCTTGCCCTAACCCAAGGCATAGGTGAAGATGAAGAAGAATAAGCTGTCAATAAGGAACAAGCTAAGGAAGCACTAGCCAAAAAAGAATCAAAGAAGAGAAAGGCTAAGACATAACCTGCAGCTCAGCCAAAGGGAAAGAAAATTACAAAACCAAGCCTTGTGAAGCCAACTGCTCCAGCTACAAGAGCCACCACAAGGGCCACCACTCAAGAGGCCAAGGAGCAAGTAAAAGAAAAGAAGAAGGTTACTAAACAACAAGGTCCTGTACAGAAGAAATTAAGGAGAAAATATGTTGCACAACCTAAGTCTAATGATGAAAGGACTGAGTTAAAAGACACAAGCTAGTTTAGAGTGGTAAGTCATGCTCCCAAGTCTAATATTGAAAACATTTTGGATAATGTTAGGGATACTGTAGACTTAACAGGGTTGAAAAATATTGATTTTAATAAATTAAGTAGAGAAGATCAAAATAAGCTTGAAGAATTAGTGTATGCCATGATGGAAAAATTCAAGAATAGCCCTCTTAAATTTGACAATACAATGCCCAAAGACTTATATTCAATTGTTGAGAATAAATGGCACTATTGCCTAAATATGGAGCAGGAAATAAGAGAATCTATATTGGCACAAGTGATGCCAAAATTGTCAAAAGGGAAAATCACTAAGGCAAATGAGAAACATTGTAGAAAATTTGCACCCAAGTATAGGGCATTTAACATTCTTCAAAATAAGATTGAAGATGTTGTAAAGAAGTCAACTCAAATGTGGAAGTTGATATGGCTTGACTACTATCAAGGAAAGAGAAGAGGATCCCTTTGAGGGAAGGAATAATGAAGAAGATGAGGATAATGATAAGGAAAGAGAAACTAAGAAAGAAAAGGGAGAGAACATAGTGGAGGAGACACAACAAAAAGGGGATGAAGTGGAAAAAGTTGAGGAGCAACAAACAAAATAGAGTGTGCAAGAAACATAATTGCCACCATTAAGCCCTCCACATGACACAAACACACCTGCAGTCACAATAAAATTAAAAGATGTTCCTGATAGCTCAACTCTGAACATCAATCCACTAACTGCAAAGGATCTAAAGAAGATCCATGACCGATCCACATTTATGTGGATGAGTTACAAAAAGCAGTAGCTGAAATGACTAGGGATAAGGTGAATACACAAGAACCACCTTCTACCATCCCTATAGCTACTAGTGGTCAACCTCTAGTGCAAACATTAGAGGATACATCAGCAAAGGTTGATTCCACAGTCAAAGTTTTTATTATTCAACAATAAACTCATACTACAAAGGAGCCCACAAATGATCAAGTAGGACAAATAGAAGTATATGTGCCTGATACACAAACTCAAGGTGTAGGAAAAATAATTTTGATTGATCAAAGAATATTAGAAGAAGAGAAGGAAATACCCAAAGAAAAGGAGTAGGAAGCCATTCAGACATTGGTTAATTTACCAACAATTGGCACTCCTACCAAAGTCCTTCAGAAGTTGAGCATTGATGCAATACTACTTTAGTTTTCTACACCAAGTTTGAGCTCAATAAAGGTTGCAAGGATACTTCACTATGGAGACCCAACACTAGATGAGGAAATAGTTATACCAAAATATGACTATGCAACCATGAAGCTAGAACAGATCAATATCATGCAGGAGGCATTGGAAAGGAAGAAGAACCAAGAAATACTTAAAAAGGAGTATAAGAAAAGTAAAGCACTACATGAGATCAAAGACATCTATTTAGATGCATTTAGCTTGCAAACACCTAATAAAACCAAGCTTATTTTGGAACAATTGTCAAAAATTGTTGAACAGGTAACAAATGAAGACAAGGAAACTAATGCAAAACTCATGGAATGGTTTGAAAAGAAGTATCAAGTAAAGTTAATGAGAAGATATATATTGGAATAGCACTATCACAAGTAGAGTTGGATACAAAGATTGGAAAAGTGAAGAAGGTACTTGAGAATATATTCTAACTATACACAAAATTGTGTGACCCCACACTCTTCACACAAGAGACAAGCCACAAGATTTTGAGTTTAGAAAGGAATTTGAAGATTTCAAGCACACAAATGCCTCAAAATCTAGCTCAAAGTGAGAAGCATCTCCATATAGTGCTTCACACATAAAAGTAACTAGCTTTACTAACAATAGAAGAGGCTAACACAAGAGCCAAGCTAGTCTAGATTCAAACTTCTCTGACCCCTCACATGGAAATACTATAGAAGGAACTAGCCTATGCAAAAGAAGTGCTAAAGGAAGATCATAATCTTTCAACATTGGATGGATTAGTTCACCTTGTAGTAGAGACAACCATCTAAATCAAATCATTAGATTTTGTAATAGACAATTGGGATGTTGCTCTCAAGATTTTTATGAAAGTGAATAAGAACATTCTGGATAAATACACACTCAGTGTATAGATCTTGACATAAGTTTCAAAAAGGGGGAGAAATATAAAAGAGGGAGATATATGCAAGGGGGAGACATGTGAAAGGGGAGATAAAGTAAACAGAGAGAAGAACAAACAAAGGTGGAGCAAACAACAGAAAAGTAGAATTAGGGTATATCAGATAAAGAGTATCAGAATGATTGAAGACAAAAGAGTATTTTTCAGAATGATTGAAGACAAAAGAGTATCAGTATCAACAATAGGAAAATCTACTTAGAGATATTTTTGGATATAGAAAAGACACATTAACTTAGGGGGAGTCACAAAATTTTGAGGTATATAGTTCATTACAAAATTTTGAACAATTTTGAAGTTTTGTATATATGCCAAACTGGATGTATATTATACTTGAGGAGATTAGATTCATCACGTATAGTTAAGTGTTTTTTCACTCATTTCAAAGGGAGAGATTATTGATCTCATATTGGTTTTGACAATTGAGTGTCACACACTTAAGATTTTTACCAAGTTCATCCCAAGCTACTAACATATGTCGAGTATAATATATATAGATGTCAAGTAAATCAAGTATCGAGTAAATAGTAAGTGTCAAGTAGTTCAAGTGTCGAGTGAATAGTAGATGCCAAGCAAGTTCAAGTGTTGAGCTAGATAGAATTATAGTACGTGTCGAGCATCAGTATCATCAAATGTTGAGTAACATAGAAAGGACCTAGTTATTTGTGATGGCACAAACAACTGTGTAAATTATTTAAACTATTTATGAGCCAACTTATGGATAGATCTTGAAGCTTTGAAGATAAGATCAAATCTATTTGGATTCCCTATGTGATCAACATGCAACCAATTAGAAAAATTGAACGAATTGAGTTGGGAAAATGAATGAATCTCAATCATAGATTCATACCAAACCCTAAGCCACCAAAGTCTTTTTTAAAGGGAGATGAAGACCCATAATTCAATATGAGAAAGAGCATTAGAGAATGCATGCAAGGAGGTAATGCTAGCAAATATTTGAAGGAAATGAAAGGGGTGAATTGATAAGTATACATTCAAGGTGACTTAGAAGAAGGACAGAATTATAGAATCAATTTGCAGAATAGAGGATCAAGGATACAAAAATTTCATATTAGATCAAAAAGGATCAAGATGGACTAAATTGAGATCTAAAATCAGCAATACCAATTGTAAGTGTATCAGATCAATCATTCTATTGTACTTTCTAACAACTATATCAGCAAGATAAAATCTTTTATATTAAGGTTGACTTAACAGTCATAATGAAATCCTTTAATAGGGTGACATTCCAAGTGAGTTTTCTAAAGTCCTTTAGCCAAGAACACATTTAATAGGGTGTTAAAATCCTTTAACAGGGTGGGATCTAACAATCCTTTGTAAGCCTTTAACAAGGCAGGCCTTTCACAGGGAAGATCATGAGAATGGTCAAATTATGTAACCTTAATAGGTGAAGTTTATTGTTGTAGCAGTGAAGAATTGTGGGTGTCATCCCCACCCCATTTTTACCTCCTCATTTGAGCGTTTCTAGGTAATCATATCTGGTGTCAAGTTTTTATGTGGATGTATTTACTTTACATGTTATTTCAATATGTTTATGCATGCATTGTTTTAAAGTTAAAAGTTTTGTTGGTTAGAGATTAATACTTCTAATTCACCCTCCTACCTCTCAAAAATATACATTTCCCATTTGGATTTCCAACATCAATATGAAAAAAGCAACATGGTTTTCTATAGTAGCAGAAAGTGGAACAACCTTAATCTATAATACAAAGCATCCTACAAACTAAATAAATAATAGGATCCTTTCTAATACTTTCATCATCAACTCAATAAGTGGGATAAATTATAACCCCTTCAAAATCCAGTAAATAAATTCCATAATTTGAGGCATCTCATGAGGTAAAAATAAATATATTTCAACCAAAGTTAATGAATATTTCACCATTCACATGGTCCGACTTTTATTCGAGAGTATATTATTCATAACTTTTAATCCTTAATGTTTATCTCCAAACCCTTTTGAGAAATTGTTCTAAATTATACATATTAAAACATATCAAAATTTTAGTAGAATCCAATACACCAATTAAAAATTATGTTGTCTATACCAAGACCCATTTTATCTATCAAAAACTAGAAATAAAATATGTAACCCTACTTAGGGCATCTAGTATCTTTTAGAAAATAACTTCAAAAGACACCAAAAAAATTCTAAATTATCCATTTTTGATTATTTTCCAAACTATAAGCCATTAATTTTTTACATAAATAATTATATAAGCACAAATCTTTGCCTGCAACACCATTGAAGGCATTTAAAAACTAGTTTTCACTCAAATATTTATAAATTTCACAAATTTTCATTAAAAACATCTCCAACAAAATATAATGGAAGGTAATTCACATATCTTTCCAATTAATACATTTATACTTCCTAAACCATCCATATATGTCAATATCAAATGTTACAACATGACTATTTGCAAGAGTTCTCAACTTAGAAAATAGTAATGTTCACCAAAATGATCCTAACTTCCTCAAAACTGAATGAAATTACTCAAAACCAAAGAGTGAAGAAATAAAATTTATACCACTATCCAAATATATAGATTATATAGGGTTTATAGGCTATACATAACAATAAAAGTCCTAGAACCAACACAAATCCAAAAAAAAATCAAAATAGCAATACTTGAAAACACCAAAATTCTCCAAAATGATTCTTTCTTCTCCTTATTATCATTAATTGAATTGGAAAAAAAATTAAAATTATTTTATATGATTTTTTATATTTGATAACTTCCCAACCAACTTTTGAACCAATTTGTTACATTCTTAAACCCTCTTTTGCACTTTTTCCAAAGTTTTAAAGTTGCAACATTTAAGCAACTTTTATATTTAAAAAATTTTGACCTCACAACTTTTTTACAAACTTACAAACATTTCTTAATGGAATATTAATCACCATTTACAATACCTTTACCCTTCCTTGCATTTACAAACAAATTTTGACCTTTTGACCAATTCATAATCTTACTAGGACAACTAGGACAAATTGACAACATTTAGAATTTATGACAAAATGACTTCATAGTCTTTACATCTTGACCCAAATACAATATAAATGACTCAAATATATTTAAACATCTCATATAAGGAATCTTAACCTTATCATTTTCATTTACTTTAGGTGCTCTTGCACCATACTTCCAACCTTGAAAATTTTCTAAGTCTGTTGGAAACATGGAACCAATAACCTGCAAAAAAATTAGAACAAAAATATTCACATTTTTCTTCACTCAACTTATTTTCCTCTTCATACCTCTATCACCATAATATGTTCCTTCAAGGACACATGAGTTCTCTCAAAATCATCTTCTCAAATACTCCTATCAATGGAGCATTAATGGTTGCAACTTCCATGGTGCCTTATCAGTTAGAGATCCACATTTACTATGCTACTTCAAACTCACCAAAACCAATTCTCCATGTGCCTTACCTAGAAGTCCTTCATTTTGCCTCTCTCCCTAGTATCTTGGCATCCATTGAAACTTCCCATGGCCCTTGAAAGAACTTCCATATCTGTCAACACAACAACACAAAATCTTTCTTATGTAGCAAGATGGATGAGAACCTGCAACTAAAAACTCATCAACAAATAAAAATAAAATCTTCAAGGACTTGGTGTGGATTACATCCTTTGGCACTCTACCCATACACTTAAGATCTTCAAGCTCTAATACCAATTTGATGCAAAGCATCCTACAAACTAAATAAATAATAGGATCCTTTATGACCCTTTCATCATCAACTCAAGAAGTGGGATATATGCTGATCCCTTCAAAATCCATTAAATAAATTCCATAATTTGAGGCATCTCATGAGGTAAAACTAAATATATTTCAACCCAAGTTAATGAATATTTCACCATTCACATGATCTGACTTCTATTCAAGTGTATATTATTCATAACTTTTAATCCTTAATGTTTCTTTCCAAACCCTTTGGATAAATTGTTCCAAATTAAACCTATTAAAACATAACTAAATCTCAAGAGAATCCAATACACCAATTACAAGTCATGTTGTCTGCACTGAGACCCATTTTATCTATCAAAAACTAAAAGTAAAATATGTAACCCTACCTAGGGCATCCAATATCTTTTAGAAAACAACTTCAAATGACACAAAATAAATTCTAAATTTCCCATTTGTAAGTCTAGCTTTGAAAACTACAAGCCATTAATTTTTACAATACATAAATCATTATATAAGCACAAATCTTTTTTTGTCACAACACTATTTAAGGCATTTAAAAACTAGTTTTCACTCAAATCTTCATAAATTTCATAAATCTACATAAAAAATGTATCCAACAAAAATAAAATGGAAGGTAATTCACATATCTTTTCAATGAATACATTTATACTTCTTAAACCATCTATATGTGTCCATACCAAATGCTGCGACATGATTGTTCACAAGAGTTCTCAAATCTGAAAAATACTAACTTTCATCAAAATGATCATAACTTATTCAAAACTGAATTAGATTACTCCAAAAAAAAGAGAGAAGAAATATAATTCATACCACTATCCAAATATACAAATTATATAGGGTTTCTAGGTTGTACATGGTCATACAAGGCCTAGAACCAACACAAATCTAAAAAAACCAATCAAAATAGCAATAGTTGAAAACACCAAAATTCTCCAAAGTGATTCTTTCTTCTCCTTACTATCATTAATTGATTTGGAATGAAAATTACAATGAATTTATAGGATTTTTTATATTTTATCACTTCCCAACCAAATTTTGAACCAACTTGTTACATTCTTTAACCCTTTTTTGCACTTTTTGCAGAGTTTTAAAGTTGCAACATTTAAGCAACTTTTATGTTTAAAAATTTTTGACCTCACAACTATGTTACAAACTTACAAACATTTCATAATGGAATATTAATCACCATTTACAATATTTTTACCCTTCCTTTTGTTTATAAACAAATTTTGACCTTTTGACCAATTCATGATCTTACTACGACAAATTGACAATATTTACAATTTATGACAAAATGGATTCATATCCTTTACATCCCTACCCAAATACAACATAAATGACTCAAATAGATTTAAATGTCTCATATAAGGAATCTTAACCTTTTCATGTTCTTGTACTTTAGGTGCTCCTACACCAATCTACTTAGTGTATTATTATGTAGCCACAATGATAAACTTATGTGCACTTGAAGAGCTAGGATGTATTTTTCTAACTAGATCAAAAGCCCACTTCTAAAAAGGCCAATGTGTAATAGATGGGATCAATTCATGTCCTAGGTCATGAATCAATTTTTCATTGAGCTAACACTCTTTTTAAGACTTAGCATAATAGACACCATCTTCATTCATAGTAGGCTAATAATAACCAGCCCTAAGTAGGTTTTCAGCAAGTTCAAGGCCATTAAAGTGAGACCCAAAAATATCATCATGTACTTAAGCTAATGCCCCTCCAAACTCATCCATTTCTAAGCACCTAAGGAGATTCTACCTAGACCCTTCCTATATAGGTCACTAGAGATGAAGGTAATAGGGGGAACTATGAATGAGTTGGCATTTTTTGTTACTAGTGATGATGTCAGGGACAATTTGGTCATTAATGTAGGAGTAAATGGTAGCATAATTGGAAGAGTCATGATGAAAAAATAATACAAATGACTCATTTGTTATGGGAATCATAGGTGGATTAATGTAGGTCTTCCACCAAGAATTAAAACTAAGATTCATGTTCTTGCAATTGTAAGATGGATGTCAAGGTAGCTATAGCATCTACAGTGTTATATTTTGCCTTAGGAATTTACTAAAAAGTGAAAAAGGTAAAATAATTCCTTAGAGCATCTATCAACTTATTTTATGGAATTAACTTTTCATCCTTGGTTTGATGATCATTTTTTATCTAATTTATGAAATGCTGAGAGTCTCCATAAATATGTAGCTTAGTTAGCCTCCATTCAATAGCCAATTTTATATCAGTCATAAGAGCCTCATATTATACTATGTTATTTGTGAATGGAAATAATAACTTGTAGGACTTATGATGTGTATCCATGGGGTGTAATGAATAGAATACCAACACTAGCACCATTTTTACTATGAGATCCATCAAAGAACATTTTTAAGGTTCTCTCTATGACATACATAATGTTTAAAAGAGATTGTTTGAGGTGTAGAACTTATCATGGAACAATCATTGTTTTGTCAATGATCTCAAACCTGCTACTTGCTAGTTAGACAATTTCTTTTTGGTTTGAATGCTATCATTTGGTTGATTGATGAAGAGGATTTGAAAAGAGAAGATAACAAGAAAACCTAGAGAAAGGTTGAGTTATTTGGTGTACAAAAGGAGCACTAAGACCAAGTAAGGCATTGATACTATAGTGTATTGTTTATCTACATAAAGTCTATAATGAAATATTACTCAAGAAAGGACTAGAAGAAGATCAAGTAAAGAAAAATGTTTGCCAAGCCTTGTCAAGCAATCAATGCAAGCCCAGTAGAAAATAGTAGAAGCCAAGTGAAAATTAGTAGGTGTCGAGAAAAGAAGAAAAATAGTGGAAGTTGAGTGAAGGTTAGTATATGCCAAATAAATTTTAGTTCGTGTTGAGCATCAGTAAACTTTAGTGTTGGCAGAGTGACAAAATAGTGTAGATGCGAAGTGACAAAGAGCAGTGTTAAATTAAAGAATTGATGAATCTAAGCTGACTAATTTGATTTATGAATTATGTGAAGCATGTGGAAGATGAATATGATGAGTTGGTGGCACAAAATTCAAGGTAAACTATTTTGAGGTGAATTCAAGGAAGATTTTAGAGCAACTAAAATGGAAAAGTGGGTAGATGTATTGAATCTTACCTATCCCTAAAATGAATGATTTTGTTTAAGTGCCAAAAGATCTAAATTCTCTATTTATAGAGATAGTTGGCCAGAAGAAAAGGTTGTCATGTACGAGGACCTAAGGAAGACAAGAAGTCTTATGTGTTGAGTCATCTAGTGGCTGAACAAAAGAGACTATAGTTGGAAGACAAAGCAAGAAGGCTTAAGGGGATGAATTCTCGAAGGGTAAACAAGCTATTAGAGATGAAAAGTATGAATGCCAAGAAAAATAGAGGACTAAACTAGAGATCTATAATCTAAAAGTGAGTTGTAAGTTTTTATTAGATAAATTCTTGTTGTTTCTTTCTAACAATTGTTCTAGTGTGGATAAAATCTTTTGGATTAAGGTTGACCTAACAGTCATTTGTAAATCCTTTAACTACGTGACATTATAATAAAATTTTCTAAAGTCCTCTAACAAGGCTCACTCCTAATAGCATGATTGAAAACCTTTAACCAGATCACATTTAATTGTATGTATTATAAACTTTAATAGGGTTGGCCTTTCACAGGGCATCACGTTAGAAGAGTAAAATCTGGTAGCATGTTACTAGTGATTTTTTCCAAATTGTGCATTCATGTAAAATCCTTGTATCAAATTGTGTGAATGTGCTTATGGTATTTCATGTCTACATTTTTGCAAAGTTATTTTGACCTAGGACAGTAACCTACCAAGTTAAGGTATTGTATGATCTAATGGATGCATGTATGTTATGGTTTAATGGATATGAATATATTAACCACTAAAAATTTTTATTTTTACATATGGACCTTAGATAATTGATTCACCTCATCTCATTTATTCTAAATAATTCCAATAATTGATATCAAAGAATTGGTTCTTGTTAGAAAATATTTTGAAGGTACTAAAAGCTAAAGATCAAGATGTATAAAAAGGAGGTGCCCAAAGTAAACAAGGAAAATTTTCCAGCATGGAGAAGTTTGATGAAGCTACATATAGGAGGTCTCGAAGGCTATACATAGACTACCATCACTATTGAGCATATTGATCATATTGGATCCCTAACTGGTAATGATCTAAGAAAGAAGAAAGAACACAATCAAGCAATGTTAGAGCTTGCCTCTACCCTAAGATACTTAGAGTTTTATGACATCAAAGGATGTGATGCTAGAAAGAAGATGTGGGATTCTATACAAATAATTTATGGAGGAGATAAGACTATTTTGAGAGCCAAAGTTGAAAGTTTAAGAGGAAATTTTCATGACATGAGGATGCAAGAAGGTGAGACCATTGTCCAATATTGCATATGAATCAAATATATTATGAATTATATTAGAGGAGCTAATGGTGTTATTGAAGATGAGATTGTAATCAACAAAATACTAAGAAAATTATTTCCTATCTATTCTATTAGATTCTCTTCCATACAAGAAATAAGGTGTGTTCCTAGTAGTAATTTGACCATTGAAGGATTGATGAGTAGACTTATTGTGTTTGAACTCTCTTATTTTGATACTTTCAAAACTAAAAATGTTGAATCTTCTTTCAAAGCTAAACTTTCATTAAAGGACCTAAAGATTAAAATAAAAATGTCAAACATGTTTTTAGTGATATTAATACAGATGGAGATGATGTAGAAGATCTTGAAGCATTGTTGGTGAGGTGATTTCATAGAGACAAAGGGAAATACAAAGGTAACCTACCTATCATGTGCTTTAATTGTAATGAGGTTGGTCATATAATTGCTATATGTCTAGAGAAGAACAACAATACAAGTGAAGACAAATACATAGGTAAAAAACATGACAACAATAAATATTATAAAGACAAAGGAAATAAGTCTTGTTGCATTGTTGAAGAAGAAACAAAAGATTTGATAAAGACACAAACCACAACCAAAATGAATGCAAAAGGGGAAAAGGGGAATATTATTATCAAAAAATATGCTACTACATTCAATACATGTAAACAGACCCAAATACATGCCCTATGGGCTTACAATGGTTAGATCTTGGAGAAAAATCCTCCTCACAATGCCTTCTCTCAAACTCCACCAAGAATTGCCTTTATAATGCCAGAAATGTTCTTAAATAAACTCCAATTAGGTTTAGGGTTAGGAAAAAATTCTAGAATATGCCATTTGAAATCCACCGTCAAAAAAAAAGGTTCTAGAAATCACATTAGAAGTCGGTGTAAAATTGGAAGAATCCAGAAATGGTAGTCCAACTTTCGAGAGGCATAACTTTTGATCCAGGACTCTGATTGATGAATTGTTTACATTTCTAGAAAGCTCTCAAAGTGCTCTATAGCACTTTGGATGAGATTTTCTTGTCCCCTATTTTTTAAGCCTATACAAGATCATTTAATGCCTCAAATCTAAATTAGAAGCACTCTTAAGAGGTCTCTAGGCAACTTAAAACTATAATAACTTTCAAACTATAAAGCCTATTGACCTAATTCTTTTTTCTATAGTGTTTTAAATTACAAATATAATAATCCCTCCAACTTACACCCTCTAACTCATCATAATTATGGCTCAATTACAAAATAACCCATTTTTTACATTAACACATATCCCAAGGTGCTCAAAAACTCTAACCCAGAAAACCAATAGTGGAACTATGAGAGTTAGAATCTTTATTTGACCCAAATGGGTACCCAAAAAATGAAAACACTTTAAATAAAAACCAACACTAAGCATATTTTTGGGTGATACAAGATTGCCCTTACACCATTGGATGCTCCTACATCAGACGCCTAGGGTAGATTGAAAAGTGACCCTGCCACTTTATAGCTGGTAGAAGAAAACCCAAATGGGCAACCTTCATTGTAGATATCCAAGTTGAATCTTCTATTGGTCATCCTTTCCACTTCACTAGGTATTCTTTATACTATCTGTTTCTAGTACTCTAGCCTACATGACTATCCAAAATGTCTTCAATCTCTTCCTTCACTGAAGTAGAAATTAGACATGGCTCCAACATCAACCCCTCATCTACACCATCATCATGATATCCTATTAAGTCTGCAATATTGAAGATAGGAGAAATGTGAATCCCATCTAGCAACTCCACCTCATATGCATTTCTTGAGTCATATTTCTTCAATATTTTGTAGGGACCAAATTTCTTCATCTTCAACATGTTATAGGTACCCACTGGAAAGCGCTCCTTCCTTAAGTATACCATAATCAGATCCCCTAATTAGAACTCTTTATGTATCCTCTTTTGATTTTCCCTAGCCTTATACTATTGATTTATCTTGGTAATATACCCATGTACCTCCTCATGTAGATTCTTGACATCTTCAACAAATTCTTCTACCTCAGCAGTTGTCCTCTCCCCTTGCTCCATCTTTCTTAGCTCTAGTGAAATCCTTGGACTATTCCCGTACACAATTTGGAATGGTGATCTACTATTACTCCTATTTATAGAATTATTGTAAGAAAATTATGATTGTGGTAGAATTAAATCCCATCCCTTGAGCTTATCTCCCACTAAAAACCTCTACAAATTAACTAGACTTCTATTCACCACTTCTATTTGTCTGTTAGTCTACAGATGATATGTAGAACTAATATTCAATTATGTCCTCAACTTCTTCCACAAAGTCCTCTAGAAATACCCCACAAATTTAGTATCTCTATCAAAAAAAAATACTCTTTGGGAGATCATGTAGTCTCACCAATTCTCTGAAAAATAAATTTGCAATATGTACTACATCATGAGTCTTATGGCATGGAATGAAATGCACTATCTTGGAGAACCTATCAACCACCACAAATACTGAGTCATTACCCCTTTGTTTCCTTGGCAATCCAAGAACAAAATCCATACTTATGTCCTCCCAAGGCTTTAATGGAACATGTAATTTCTAATAAAGGCCAATATTGTGTCTAAATCCTTTGCCTACTTGACATACTTTACAACTCTACACAAACTTCTTCACATCCTATGACAATTGAGGCCAAAAATAATGTTCTCTAATAATGGCAATAGTCTTATCCCAACCAAAGTGTCCTGCCATTCCTCCTCTATGTTTCTCCTTGATCAAGTTCTCCCTCATAGAACTCCTTGGAATACATAATTGACTGGCCTTGAACAACATACCATCCTAAATCAAATAATCTAGCCACCTAGTCCTATCTAGAGTAACAAGTTCTCTACAAGCCCTCCATGCTTTAGAAAAATTAGGATCCTTAGGGTACAGATTCTTGAGTTCATCAAACCCAACCACTTCAACCTACATTATTGTCAACAACAACTGTCTCCTACTCAATGCATCTGCTACCCTATTAAACCTTCAACTTCTATGTTTCAACACAAATGTATAGCTTTGCATGAACTCTACCCATTTCAAATGTCTCTGATTCAATTTACCTTGGCTATTTAGGTACTACAATGCCTAATGATCAGTATACAAGAAAAATTCTTTTGGCAATAAATAGTGCCTCCATTTCTTTAAGGCTTGAATGATTGCATAGAACTCATGATCATAAATAGAATACTTCTTCTTTGCATAATTTAATTTTTCACTAAAATAGGCAATAGGCTTAACTTCTTCACTCAATACAACCCCAATAGCACTGCCACTAGCATTGTAATCCTCCTGGAACACTTTATTGAAATTAGGAAGTGCCAACACAGGTTTCTCTATCACCTTCTTCAACAACTCAAAACTCCTTGCATCTCTTGTAGTCCACTTGAACTCTCTTCTATCCCACCTCATGGTTTCAGTCAAAGGTGCACATATGCTGCTGAAATTTCTAATGAACCTCCTATAAAAACTAACTAGACCATGGAATGACCTCACCTCAGTAGAAAACCTTGGAGTAGGCCATTTTAGGATGACCTTTACCTTTCCTAGATCCATTTTGAGACCCTCAGTTGATACAACAAACCCTAAATAGACTAACTCCTTTTTGACAAAGCTACACTTCTTCAAATTAATCAACAATTTCTCTTCCCTCAACCTTTCAAGGACACTACGAATGTGCAATAAATTTTCATCCAAAGACTTTCTAAAAATTAAAATATCATCTAGATAGACAATAACAAATTTTCCAAAGAATTTCTTTAGTACCTCATTCATAAGTTGCATAAAGGTGCTTGGCGTGTTGGTCAATCCAAAGGGCATGACTAACCACTCATATAGACCCTCCTTGGTCTTGAATGTAGTCTTCCACTCATCTCCCTCTCATATATATATCTAGTGATAGCCACTCTTGAGATCTATTTTTGTGAAGTATTGAGCTTCATTCAAACAATCCATAAGATCATCAATTCTTGGCAAAGGGAATCGATACTTGATGGTTATTCTATTTATAGCCTGAGAGTCTATACACATTCTGCACTCTCCATCCTTCTCTGGTGCCAACACTGTGAGTACTGCACATGGACTCAGGCTCTTCTGAATTGAACCTTTCCTCAATAACTCTTGAACTTGTCTATTTAGCTCCTTAGTTTTAGTAGGAGTCATCCTATGAGCAGCCTTGTTAAGCAAACTAGCTCCTATGATTAAATCTATTTGATGACTAATTTGCCTTACTAGTGGCAACCCTTCTAGAACTTTATTAGAGATGAAATCTCCATACTCACTTAAAGTGGAATTTCACTACTTCCTTCCTTATCTTTTCTGGGAATCAAAGCATAACACATACATTTATGTTTCATGCCATCCAAAAAAATTCTTCCATCAATAAGACATACCCTAGCACTACTACATACCTTTTCACCTTCCTTTATCAAGGGCTTCAATTTGTGGTGAACTACATCCTTTGTTAGAGAGTATGTATTTGCATGACCATCATGTACAACATGCCTATCAAACTACCATGACCTTCCCAACAATAAATGGTAGACATCCATTGGATTTATGTCACAAAGAACCTCATCATGGCAACTCCCAATCTTCAACTTCACTAGACATTGTTCACTAACTAGAACCTTATGATCATCCTTCACCCAAGAAATTTGATAGAGTTGGGGGTTTTTCTCCCTCTTGACCTTTAGCTTTGAAACCATCTCTTCTGATACCAAGTTGTCAGTGCTTCCACTATCAAAAATCGCATCACAACATTTTCCCTCACACTTGCACCTGGTACAGAACAAACTCCTCCTTTGTCCAGGTTCAGTCTCACTACTTAGTAAGACCCTTTCATTTACTAGAACTTATCCTCTTTCTACATCCTCTGAATGTGATGACTACTCATCCTCATCCACATGAGCAACCCTTGCATTTACATCAACTCTCCTATCTGTCCTTCCTTGGCATTGAGGGCATTAAAGTGCATGATGACCTTCTTCATTACAATGAAAATAGATAACACAAAGCCTCCTCTTCTAGAACCTTGTCTACATCCTCTACCTCTTCCTCTCTAAACTCTTAAGTTTTGATCATGGGAGTAGTTGAAATCCTCATTCCTCTAGTTTTAGCTAGTACCCACATCTTCATTTTTCATATGGTTCTCATTTCAGCCTCCAAATGACCTACCACCACCTCTTCCTCCTTGACCACACCCTCTTTTCCTTCCATCAAACCTTTTTTTTAGCTTCTTCTCAACTCGTAGGGAAAACTAGTATGGCTCTTCAATGCTAGTCATTCCAACTAGACTTAACTCCTCCTAAATGTTGGGTCTTATTCCACTAAAGTAACGGGCAACCTTCTACTTATTTTCTTCAGCATGCCCTACCCTGATAAGAACTTGGTGAAATTCCTCTGTATATTCTTGGACAAATTTTCTTTCTTGCTTTAACCCTTGCATTTTCTTGAACAAATCAAGCTTGTAATCAACAAGAGTGAATTACTTCTTTAGTTTGTCCACTATGCGATCTTATCTTGTGATTTTCTCCTTTCCTCTTCTATTTCTTTCCAGCTGAACCTCTTGCCACTAGATTTTGGCATGGCCTTTCATTTTGGCCTTAGAAAAATTAACCCTATCTAGGTCTTTTATATCCTCATACTCAAAATATTCCTCTAGTTCATTGATCCAGTCGATCAACTCATCTAGGTTTAGACTTCCTAAAAACATACCCACGTCAATTTTAGGTCTTCTTCCAAGCTTAGCAATGGCCCAAAAAAGCCTCTCCTCTACCTAGTTTAGGACTTCTCCATCTCCTTCCCCTTTGGCCCAATATTTCTTTCTTCTTCATTTTGTTCCTCACTTTCATCACCTATGGCAACATTCATCCCTCTACGGATCTCCTCCTGCAATGCTTGGACTTGCCTCTAGAGGGCTCTAACCTCAGGAGTAATAATTCCAGCCCTTTGACCATGCTCCCTTCATGGAGGCATCTTCTTGTCTCAAACCCACAACCACATAGTCTTGGTGCAAACTGCCTCATAGTCGGCCCTCTGTCTACACACTCAAGAAAACTTGGCTTTGATACCACTTGATGAAGACACAAACCACAATTAGAATGAATGCAACAATGAAAAAGAGGAATATTATTATCAAAAAATATGCTACTACATTTAGTACATGTAAATAGACCCAAATACATGCCCTATGGGCTTACAATGGTCAAATCCTGGAGAAAAATCCTCCTCATAGTACCTTCTCTCAAACTCCACCAAGAATTGCCTTTACAATGCCAGAAATGTTCTTAAATAAACCCCAATTAGGTTTAGGGTTAGGAACACATTCTATAATATTTCATTTGGAATCCACTTCCAAAACAAAAAGTTCTAGAAATCATGTTAGAAGCCGGTGTAAAATTGGATGAATCCAGAAATGGTAGTCCAACTTCCAGGAGGCATAACTTTTGATCCAGGACTCTTATTAACAAACTATTTACATTTCTAGAAAGCTCTTGAAGTGATTGATATCCCTATAGATGAGCTTGGCTCATCTCTCATTTTTTGGGCCTGTACAAGATCATTTAATGCCTCAAATTTGACTCAAAAGAACTCTTAGGAGGTCTCCAGGCAGCTTAAAACTACAATAACTTTTAAACCATAAAGCCTTTTGACCTGATTCTTTTTCTGGAGTGTTTTAAATTAAAAATATAATAAGCCCTCCAACTTAAACCCTCTAACTCATCATAAGTATGGCTCAATTACAAAATAACTCATTTTCTACATTGAGACATATCCCAAGGTGCTCAAAAACTCTAATCCAAAAAATCAATAGTGGAACTATGAGAGTTGGAATCTTTATTTAACCCAAATGGGTATCTAAAAATGAAAACACTTTAAATAAAAACTAACACTAAGCATATTTTTGGGTGATAGAGGATTTCCCTTACACCACTGGATGCCCCTGCATCAAGATTAATCTAATGACCATGATGATGAAGTTGTGTATGTTGCTATAAAGGATGATTCTAATGAGGAGGAGGTAACCACACTAGTATCTTATGTGAACAAGAGTGATAGATGGATCATTGATAGTGGATGTTCACATCACATGACTAGAGATAAAAGTAAGTTCAATACCCTTGAATACTACAATGGAAATAGTGTAAGATTTGGTAATGATGCACCCTATCCGATAAAAAGAAAAGGATCAATCAAACTGATAGAAAAGATAACGTGTGACAATGCTTATTATGTAGAAGGACTTGACTATAATTTTTTGAGTGTGTCACAACTAAATAATTAAAGTTGCAAAGTTGAATTTGAGAACAAGAAAGAAAAGATCTATGACATTGATGGAAAATTGATTGGGAATGGATCGAACTAGAGGTAATCTATTTTATCTTAACATGAATGATGTTACTTGTCTTATTGTAAAATTTGATGATGTGTGGCTATGGAACAAGAGGTTATGCCATGTTAACTTTAATAACTTAATCAGTATTAATAACATGAAAAGAGTTAGAGGTTTTCCTAAACTGAAAAAACCTAATAATGTGATTTGCAAACAATGTTAATTAGGCAAGATGAAAAAATCTAGTTTTAAAATTAAGACTCATTCCTCTAAAGAAATTTTGGAATTATTTCATATTGATTTGTGTGGACCAATTGATGTGCAAAGCTACAAAGGTGACAAGTACATTATCCTATTTGTTGATGATTATTCTAGGATGATGACACTTATGTTTTTGAAATAAAATTTTGATGTTTTTCAAATATTTAAGTGGTACTTGGAGCTACCTAAAGTAATGAAGGAGTTGAATTAGAAGATTTACAATCACATACAAGGTGATATAGGAAGAACCTAAATTGATTATATCTGCATGAAAAGATGACAAGTCTTTGGCATTGTTGTCAAAGAGGGAGATATAAGAAAGAAATTTTGGGAGATATAAGAAAGAAGGAGAAATAGAGAGAGATACATTGAAGAAGATTGTGAGGCTTCACCTTGGCCCATCATAGCATATCATAGTAGTTTATTTGCATTTTAGATACTTTTTATTTTGCATTGTAGATACTTTATATTTTAAGACTTTGTTATATGTTGGACTGTTTTGGATGGTTACTGTTGTGGTCTCCACAACACACGCCCCATTCTTAGTGAGGAATGGGGACCCCCTACTTTTTTTGACTCTCGGACTCACAATTTGAGTCAAGAGAAGAAATTTTAGTTGAGTTCAAAAACCACCAAAAAATAAAAAAATTGAAAATCGAAAAAAAAAAAAAAATCTCACGCATGCATATCGAGGCACGCGCGCATACAAAGAAAGGAGGAAGGGAAGTTATAAACCCCCCCCCCCCCCCCCACTTTTTATTTTTATTTTTTGATGTTGAAGAAGTAGAACTGAGGAGGGAAAGGTATGGAAACCTTCCCCCCTCCACTTTCCACATAGACCTAGCGCTCGCGCGCATGCAACCAGAAGAGGAAGTGTGTGATGCAGTGTTGCACGCACCCTTTTGGAAGCGCACACGCCACGCTGCGCTTCTAGGTCGCATGGTGGCCATTGCTGCCACACCCTTTTGGGTGCACGACAGCGCACTGCTACGCGCACCTTTTGGGTCATGCAACGGCTGCTACCGCCACACCCTTTTGGGCACACGTCGGTGCACCACTGTGTGCACCTTCTGGGCTGCGTGGCCACCGCCATCGTGGTGCCCTTTTGGACGCACATACACGGTAGCTGTTGCGCCCTTCTGGGTGCATGTGTGCAATCACTTTTGTGCCACTCTCAGATGCACGCACCATGTTTCAAACCCCATTTTTTTTTCTTTTATTATTTGTTTTGTTTTTTTTATATATATTGTTAAAAACCCAAAAAAAAAAAAATTTAAAAAAAATCACAACAAATAAAATAATTTCTAGAATATCGTTTTAATGTTTTATATGTATCCAGTAATTAATCATTCTTTTTCTTTGTGACGTACAACTAATATAATCAAATGATGTCCACATCCAGATCAATAGCAAAACCAATTGTGTACAAGTTCCAAGGCGTAACCCTGAAGTCATGATTGCACAATGAATAGTCTAAGATCAAAGGCACAGAACTTGGACACACAGACTTGGGAGAATTTTTGAGGGTTTGTAATAACCCAACTAAAAGATCTTCTTTGAGATCTGCCTTAATCCGATCTAGACTAGTAAATGCAGCATCACATCCTGGGACCGTTCAATTAGCTAAATTGATTATAACCTTATCTTGACATTTTGTTCCCGAGGAAAGGGTGGTAAAGATCATCACTGGGGAAGTGGTTTTAGATCTACGACCTAATAATATTGAGAGAGTTTTTCACTTACTTAGAGCTAATCAGTTTATCAAGCTTTCATATGAAGCAGCTGAGAGATGGCATAAGGATCATCACCAGGAGGCCATCAACATCATATATTCCTCATACTTCATTGAGAAGTCATCTTAGGGAAAGACAATCAGTAAAGTAGATATGGCTCAAGGATACATGAAGGATGACATTGGATATTCAATCATTCTCCTGAGCAGAGTTATGGGATTGCCTGCAGCGGGTCATCTTGCTCCATTCATGGTTAACTTCATTGAAACCATAAGACATGCAAAGATGCCATTGGATTGGGCCACCACACTTAGTGAGAATGTGTGTGATCAGTTGCGGATGGTAAAGGACAAGAAGAATTTTTATATGACTTCTTATGTGGTATATCTACTTGCAGCAAGAGCCACCAACTATCTTGGGTTATACAAAAAGGGTAGTATGCAGGACCCTAACGCATGGCCGTATATAGTTTATCCTTAGCTAGTTAAGAAGAATCTCTCACCTTAAAGCAAAGAGTACAGGATTGTGAATGATGCCTTTATCTTTGCCATCATTTGATTCATCAAAGGTGATTATGGAAAGAGATTGTCTGATGAGGCCAAGGCACAGATCACAGCTCTCGATGCACATTTTATCCAGTTCCAGACATTCACATACATTCAGGTTGGTGGTGCATCTATCCATCCAAAGAAGCTCCCAAGGTACCCAAGTGACAAGTTGGTTCTAATGGAAATTTCTCAGCAAATTGAGTCAGCTTATGAGAGGATCAAGAAACAACGAAGGCCTTGTTGGGATTGGCCATTTGTAATAGGAGCATACCAGGTAAAGAGAAAGCAGGATATCCTAACTTTCGAGTGGGAATGGGAGAACTATCCTCTCGAAGAATATAACTCTCCCTGACCATTCTTCGACAATGTTGGTAAAGTGGAAAATCTGGCAAGAAAAGAGTTCTACCACAAGGATGCCATTAAAGATCACTGGATGAATGCCACAAATGACTGTGATGTCTGTATCAGGGACTATTGTAGAATGACTTTGTATTTAGCAGAGAAGGCTCTCTATTTGACCATCTCGGATGAGATAAGGCTACAAGATTCGCAGGAGCTATTGGATCCCTTATTCAATACAGATAAGGTTTGTAAGAGGCCCATTCTAAATGCAGAAGTTGATAGGGAGGAAGGAGATGATATTAATCATCGAGCAAGACATGTCATTAGAATGAAAAGGAGTTGGATCAAGAAACCCTTTCCACTTGATCTGATTTCAGACACAGTGATATTCCATGCACATGCTCACCCAGAAAGGGTAAAGGGGAGGAAGGTCACAGTTCCTATCTTTGTGCTCCAGTCTCCTATTATGCCAAAAATAGTCTACTAGCTTGATCATCCAAGGGGATACTACCATCCTTTAGAGAAGAAGAAATAAAAGAGGAAGAGAGCCTCTCCTTAGAGGATCCAGATAGAGCATGTTGAAGAACAGGGTCCTTTGTAGCAACATGAATCTACTTCCCAAGACCCCCGAGACCCTGGAATTTCTCATATCCAGGTTGATTTTCCATTGCCTCCTATTTTTTCAAGCCAACAAGAAGAAGGAGAGATTCCAAAGACATCCATTCATCCAATGCATGAAGAACCCACTTCTCCTATGGTTCCACAGAAGCAAAGGAGGGTTAAGGTTAGAATGAACAAGAGGTAGAGAGTTCGTAAAAGATTAGTGCCTAATCCATCTATTTCTAAAACCATTCTCGAGGAAGAATTAGATGAGGATGAGATAGAGTCAAATGGGGAGGAAGAACAAGTGCCTTTACAAGGGAGAATTCAACTTGCCAAAGCCACAAAATTGGAAAAAAAAGAAGAATGTCACAAATACCCCACCACCCACCCAAGCTGAAACGGTAGAGCTCTCTTCTTCGAAAGACAAAGTACAATGATGGGTGAATGAGAAAAGAGAGCTAGGTGATGATATTCTCCCCATTCTAGATTTTTATTTCATGCCAATGGGTACAGAATTGGTTGGAGATAAGATTAGAGATACTCCTACAGGTGAATTTCAATAGCAAGATTGGACGCAGATGCCACTTGAGACGCAAGGTCCTCATCCAACGCCCCCATCTTCACCTCAAGCTATGATGGTAGATAAGATTTCACTGACACCTCCACCTCCAAGTTTAGAGGAACATATTTAGAAAGAATCATCATTACAAGGAGAACTAGAACCAAGGACTACTAATGAGCCATCAAAAGAGGCACAGGTAATGGAATGTATACAATAGCCTTCCTAGGAAGTTAAGGATCAAACTACGGGATCTATAGAAATTGAGACTACAAAAGAAGAACCCTCAAAATAGGAAACTCCAAGAAAAAGTGACAGAGGGAAGGAGGTATTTGAACACATCCCTTCATCATCTAGAGCCAAGGTTATATAAGGACATATCCCGAGATGGTTCTAGAAGGAAATAATGAGAAGTGCTAAGCATCAATTCCTTGCTTCAGAGGATGATATTTGTGACATTGTAGAGATTTTGAACAAGCCTAACTCTCCATTATAGGATGCAACACCATTTGCATTCATTACCACTACTCATAATCAGGAATTATTTGCACAAGTGGCTCATCCCCTGAAAGGTACAGATAAAGAAGCTGTCAGCCTTTAGGACTATGAAGTAAAGGATATCATGTTAGGGAAACCTACATAGGATACTTCTTGACAGATGATGACTATGGGAGTCAAAGAGGTTCTTAACCATATGGACCGTGATGAGATTGAAATCAGAGCACTTTGAAGGCAAGTTGGGATCTTGAAAGGATATCTAGCTGAAGTTATTGGTCCTCTTGATTCTGAATGCCCTGAGGAGACTTTAACTACCATTCTTAAAGAAGGGGAAGGTGTACATCTAAATCCATTCTTGAGAGCTTGTCAAGATTGGTGAGACAACCTTGAGGATAGGGGTGTCACTATAATTACAGGAAGTCTAAAATTATTACATGCTACGCAAGACAATGTTGATAAGATCATGACAATTTTGAGGCAGGAATTTAGCATTATAGATGAGGTACGAGTTTGGAGCAAGGATTTGAAAATTCTATAGGCCATAAAAGGACAAAGCTACCACATTTTGATTGATGTATATACCAAAGAAGAGCTAGACATGATAGATGATTGGATAGAAAAGATTGCAGAGGGAAATAAAGTGATGGAAACATTGCATGATGAGATACATAGGCTCAAGGACCAAGCTTAAGAGCAAATTTTGGAAGCAAAAAAGTTATATAGTGATGCATGCTTGGATATTTTTGAAGATGAAGAATGAGAGAAGCTTTTACAAGTTGAGGTAGTTGTAGAAAACTTTAGAAAGACTTTAGAGGAAGCATCCAGTGATAAAGACATCAAACAAGCCTTTAGGACAGAAGAAGCATTGTTAGAGTTGGATACCAAACTTGGGGATTTTGCAAAAACTCAAATTGAGGTGGATAACTACAGGTAGAAAGTCAAAGATAAGTATGAGGCTTTGCATCTTCCCGATGCTGCTAAGATTACTGAGATTATAGAAAAATTCAAGGGCAAACATCCAAACATATCTTTAGGATGAAGATGAGCAAAACCCAGATGATAGAATTTCAATTTTGACACTTAGAAAATTTTTGAGATTTTTGACTCAGTCGAGGTCTATAGCTCCATAGGTTTGCAGGTTCATAGCTCCGCAATTCAAAGGTGCACTGACAATTGACTGCCAGTTCCAAAAATAGCACTTTCCATGCATTGGAAATGCATTTTGATGGCAAGTTAACTCTTACACACATCAAGTGAAGGGCCAGCTTCTATTTTTGGTGTCTCCATGCACTTCTACTTCGACCGATGGCTTCCTCCTACTTTCTCTCTCATGCTTTCATTATTTTTTATATGTAAAGGGCTCATGCATCCAATTAATGAATAAAATATGGAGGGAGTCCCTCTAAGCACTAGTTAGATTACCAGTTTGTATATATTTAGTTTGTTTTAATGTTTTAAAAGCATTTTATTGCATTAAGATATCTCTCACTCTCAACACAAATTGAGGAGATGATTTCTTATAAATACCCCATTGTAAAATCTAAAAAAGGTCATTTTTATTATGCAATAAAATTATGTTTTTGGTGCTAGCATTTGAAGTGTAGTTATTCTTGTCTGAATGTGTCATTGTTTTGTGGATTTTATTCATGAGTTGTGATTGAGCCAAAGGTTTATTGCGTTGTTTTTGGTTGTGCGATCTTTTAGTTCTAGTGTTTGCTACAGATATATGAATTTTGTTGATGTAACAAGCTTGAGAAGAAATCACCCTATTGTGTCTACATAGCTTTTTGTCTCGCATGAGAACACTTTTTTGTGGCCTTGCGATTTGATGAAGAGTGAAACATCATTCGATTTGTTACAGATTCTCACCGATGATTGCATCAGTGGATTCTAGGAAGTGCTGCTCTTGTTTTCACTGGTTTCCTATTGATTTCTTCAAAGGTTTAACTCGCAGCGTGTTGTGTTCTGTAGCTTATGTCCATTTAAGAATTTCAATTTCAAGTTATTTGATTTCATGTTATTTTCTTTTAGTTTCATTATTTTCTTTGCTAACCCCCCTGTTAGAATAGGACCTCATAGTAGCTGCATTGTTAGAGTTGCATTCATTGAAAAATAGAAAAAAAAATTGTTCTTTTGGTGTGATATTTTGAGACAACGAACAGATTTTACTTGATTCCAAGGTAAAAGAGTTTTTGGAACCGGCAAAGGCCTCCTCATGACCATTCACATTTATCTTCTGCTAAGCAAATTTTGGTACGTCGCAAGAGAAACACTAAACCTTGGAGTGGATCCTTAAAAATATTTGCTTTTCAAGAGAGGAATTACACTATGGATTTCTACCATTGACCTTGTGCAAAATGAATGCCCAACAGTTACTCAGACTATTTGATACTATGGGACACTTTATTTTATGGTAATCATTTATGATGACTTATTTATGATGTTTGATGATTAGTTACATTCATGTACTTGGTTGGTTATTTTTTTAATGAGTAGAAAAATATTTTTGAATATAAATGTTAGATGGATTATATATATATATATATATGAAAATCATGAAATTTTGCAAAAGAGTCATATCGTGTTTAGTTTGATTATATATATATATATATATATATATATATATATATATATATATATATATATATATATATATATATATATATATATATATATATGAAAATCATGAAATGTTGCAAAACAGTCATATCATGTTTAGTTTGATAATGGTAGTATTATTTATGCACAATGGTTAGAAAAGGAAAAATGTTATTCAAATGAGAAATGCCTTATGTTTTGATTCAATTATGAATATAGAATTTATTGAAGATTTATATGTGCATATGTTTTATTTATATTGGACTACTGATATGTGGTTTGAGTCTGTAAGAAATATCCATGGTAAAATGGAGAACCAAGACTATACCTTTGTATTAATTAAGATTGCCAAGCTTAGATCTAATGAAGAGACCTTAACCTTGTTGTTAAGTATTTTACTTTGTAAACATAATGTGAATGGATGTCTTAGATTAGATTTTTTTTGTGAAAATTGATTTTCCACTCATAATGTTCAATGTATATTTATAGTGTCACTTGACACTTGTGTTGTTATGTGTTTAAATGGAAAGTTAGGTTGAGTCATTGGCAAAAGACACCCAACCTTATATTTAACTAGTTAGAAATGTTTAAGTTTTCATCCCCTTGCATAAAATATCTTATGAAGGTTTTAATTAAATTAAATTTCAGATTTCAAGTTTAGGGTGACTTTAGAGGGCTTTGTTTGAGTCTTAAAGTGTTCTTTTAGTGAAATTAAGTTACCTACATGTTAGTACTATATGATAAGGATTTAATTTTGGCTTTACTAAAATTAAAATCTCTTTTCTAACACTTGTAAAATCTCATTTCTTAAGTATTGCGAAAATGGAAGAAGTCTTACCCAAAATTCCTACGTTATCTCCAATGAGTTGATAATTCCAACCAAATAGGGAAACTTAGGTAAATTTGAAGTGTTTTTTCTCTTTTATGATGGAGAAAAATTAAGAATGTTCTTATTTTGGAGGGAAATTGGAAAATAGAGTTGGCATTCACCCACTCTCTAGTTTTAGAGATTTTCGGTTTGGGAGATTGGATTAAGGAAGGATAGAGGACTCTTCTCAAATCAAATCATTTACCATAGCTTAGAGAAAGGTTGGATATTTTGCCATATTTTGGAAATTATGTGTTGTATTGTTTTTCTAAATATAAGATGTGTAAATTTTTTTATAAATTCATATGTGTGTTGTTCATTGTCTGTATTGTATTGCTGGGTGTGGATGAATTTCTATTGCCTTATTTTTGTTTGATTTTTTTTGTGAATATGATGTTATGATGTGAAATGAAATCACTCACCATGAGGGAAGAAGTGGCCTTTGGGTGATAGGGTTAGTTGGGCCTATCCCCTAAGTGTAGAGTCTCTTCCCTGGAAGGAAGAGGGATAAGCATGTAGTATGGGTTGCATGGGTTGTATGCCTTGTGAAGGAAGATTTGGTTTTTTGTATTTGGCTTCTCCTCAGGGTTTTAGGCACACTTTCACCCATTTTATTGGTTCTTCTAGTAACCCACTGTGTAAGCTCAAAAAGGGTGTTAAATTTTGTATCTTGTATTGTTGATTTATATGTGTGTGATTGATTGTTACCTGGTTGGTCTTGGTTCTCCAAGCTCAATGGGTGGTCTCTTAGAGACCTAGGCTGGGAGGTGAGCTCTCCATGGTTTACAGGGTTGTTTTGTACATGTTTTCTAAATGCATATGTGTTGAAGAAAATCTTGGAAGATTTTTCACTTTCTTTTGGAGATTTGAAGATGATTTATTATGAACATTTGTAAAAGTTATGTTTTGTAAAAGATCAAAAGTAGATCATCATGTAATTTTTAAATTGATATAAGATCCAATTATGAATGTAACATTTGAAAGGACTTTTCAATACTATGAATATATTTTAGTTTAAATATTTCTTAAAAAATTTCCAAGAGATAAAATTGAATAGTATTATTGTATGTGTGTATGTGTGTGTCTTGTTCAAGAAAATTTGGGCATGATAGAGATTGACAAAGCTTACATTACCTTATATAGAGGAAGGACATATACTGATAGAGAGAGAAATTTCAAATATATTGATCTTCATTTTGGTATTTTTTTTTGTATTGGTTTTCCATCAATACCAAAGAGGGAGATTGTTGAAAAGAGATTGTTTGAAGTGTAGAAATTATCATGGAACAATCATTATTTTTTCAATGATGTCAAATTTACTACTTGACAATTTCTTTTTGATCTAAATGCTATCACTTGGTTGATTGATGAAGGGGATTTGAAAATAGAAAATAACAAGAGGACCTAGAGAAAGGTTGAGCTATTTGGTATATAAAAGGAGCACTAAGACCAAATAATACATTGATAATATAGTTTATTATTTTATCTACTTGAATTCTATAATAAAATATTACTCAAGCAAAGACTAGAAGAAGATCAAGTAAAGAAAAGTGTCTTCCAAGCCTTGTCGAATGATTAATGTAAGCTGAGCAAAAAATAGTAGCAGCCAAGTGAAAATCAATAGGTGCCAAGAAAAGAAGACAAACAGTGGAAACCAAGTGAAGGTTAATCTATGCCAAGTAAATTTTAGTTGGCGCCGAGCATCAATAAACTTTATTATTTTTTGAATGAACTATTATTGGCCAAGTGAGAGAATAGTGTAGATGCCAAGTGATAGCAAACAATGTTAAATCGAATATTTGACAAATGTGAGCCAACTAATTTGATTTCTTGAAATATGTGAAGTGTGTGGAAGATGACTATGATAAGCAGGTGGCATAGAATTCAAGGTAAACCATTGTGAGTTGAATTCAAGGAAGATTGTAGAGGACATTTCTAGAGGAACTAAAATGGAAAAGTGGGTAGATTCATTGAATCTTACCTAACCCTAAAATGGATGATTGTGGTTAAGTGAAAAAATATATAAATTCTCTATTTATAGAGATAGTTGGCTAGAAGAAAAGGTTTTCATTTGAGAGAACCTAAGGAAGACAAGAAGTCTAAGGTGTTGTTTCACCTAGTGGATGAATAGAAGAGACTAAAGTTGGCATACAAAGCAAGAAGGATGAAGGGGATGAATGATTGAAGGTGAACAAGCTATCAAATCTAAAGAGTATGAATGCCAAGAAGAATGGAGGATTGAACTATAGATCTCTAACCTACAAGTGAGTTATATTTTTTTATCAGACCAAGTCTTGATATTTTTTTTTGACAACTATACCAGTGTGGATAAAATCCTTTAGATTAAGGTTGACCTAACAATCATTTGTAAATCCTTTAAGTAGGTGACATTCTAATGGAATGTTCTAAAATTATCTAACAAGGCTCATTCCTAACAAGGTGATTGAAATCAACCAGGTCACATTTAATAGTGTGTATTGTAACCTTTAACAAGTTTGGCCTTTCATATGGCATCACTTTAGAAAAGTGAAATTGGGTAGCATGTTATTAGTAGTTTTTCCAAAATTGGGTTTCCATGTAAAATTCTTTTGTCAAATTGTGTGAATGTGCTTATGTTATTTCATGTTTACATTTTTGCAAAGTTATTTTGACCTAGGATAGTAACCTACTAATTTAAGGTATTGTATGATCTAATGGATGCATGCATGTTATGGTTTTGTGGATATGAATCGATTAAGCACTAAAAAAATTTATTTGTACATTTAGACCTTGGGTAACTGATTCACTCCCCCACCCTCATTTATTCCAAATAATTCCAATACATAATTTATTAAAATGGTAAATCTATCTACATAGGGGCATTATCTTAGAGTGAGAAATCAGTGAGCCGGTCTACAATAGCTTATCCTTTAACAACTTTATGTTAAAAAATACTAAATGTCAAATTTGGATAGAATCATCATTCATTTAGAAAGTATGCCTATAATCATATCTTTACTTAAAAGGTACTTAAGAGGATCATTTTTCGCTACCAAATGGGTAGTATGAGCAAGCATGTAATGTCATAGTTTTTGAGACACAAATACTACAGCAAGACAAGATTTCTCAATGTTATTATAATTGATCTTAGGAGTAACTAATGTCCTACTGATATAGTATATAGCTCATTCATTTCTATTCTCTTCATGCTGTGCTAGTAATTCCCCTAGAGAAGTGTTTGTAGCTGAAATGTATAAAATCAAGGGCTTCCTAGGAATAGGAGACATGAGAATAGGTGGTTTAAAAAATATTCCTTTATTTGAGAAAGACTCTTTACATTCTTCATTCCACATACACGTAGATCCCATATGCATATTCTTGTTAAATGGTTGAGACCTCTTAGCCAACTAAAAAATAAACCTCCCAATAGATTGTAGACATCCTTGAAAACTTCTTAATTGACTTATGTTTCTAGGAGGTGGAATTTTCATTATAGCTTATTTTTTCTTAGGATCAACTTCAATGCCCTTAGCGGATATGATGTAGACTATAAATTTACTAGAGGTGATACCAAAAGCATATTTTTTAGGGTTACACCTAAGCTAAAATTATTTCATACATTCCAATATCAAACTCAAGTCATCCAAATGTGTGTTTCTTTGTTTAAACTTAGCTAAGGTGTTATCTACATAATCCTCCATTTTTTTTTGCATCATGTCATGCAAGATGGTTTTCATAGCTCTTAAATAGCTAGCATATGCATTCTTAAGGACAAAATACATAACATTCTATCAAAAAGAACCCCAAGCACAAATGAAATCTATCTTTTCTTGATCTTAAGGAGCTATTTTTATTTGATCTTATCCCTAGAATCTATCCATCAAGGAGTATATTTCATAACCTATAGGCATGTCCACTATCATGTCAATATTTGGAAGTGGAAAGTCATCCTTACGAAAAGATTTTTTAAAATATCAAAAATATGTGCAAACTTGGATGGAATTGTCAAGATTTGAAATAAGTATAATGTTGAATACCCATTTAGCATAATCTATAGTTTTGATGAAATTTTCACTTAGTATCTTTTTTAATTCAACTTTCACTAATAAAGAAACATGCAAATGCATTGTCTTGAGCTTTTTCTTTACATGTTTGACACTAGGAGCTATAGAATGATGATTCATGATTAAATCAGTGTCAAGACTAGGCATGTATGCATATGTCCAAGAAAATTTGATTTTCTTTTCTTGAAATAATTTAGTGAACTTCTCTTTTTCTTCAATTAATAGTGACTAAGCTAAACGTATGATCTTAGGAGACTCTTATGTACCAAAGGTTGATAGGTTATATAGAGTCAATTAAAATTGATGACCTATCTTGAGAACATCTTGGTAGACTACCAAGTACCTTATCTTTGGGTGCCTCAAAGAGGTTTTCACCCTTAGATACATATTTATTTTTACTATTCTTTTTCTCTAACACTGCCACAATGTGGTTTTCACCATCATATTTTTTTTTCATTTTTTTTTTTTAAACTTGTGACTAAGATACTTGATATCTGACTTAGACATATTGATAGCTAGATCACTAATGGAAGATATTAAAGGTTCAATAGAATTTAGGTAACAAGTGATCTCATGGTCATTTTAAAAATATGATAGCTCAAACCTTTGGTTTCGTATGGACCAATCAATGAGATTGGGGTGTACGAGGGATAGCAAAGTGGAAGGTTCCAGATTATTGATATGAAAGGAATCATCTCTAGTGACAAGAGAGTTAAGACCTATAGGAAAATATTAAATGATACCCAAATTTAAATAAGACCCATGAGAATAAGTTTGGTCTACTAAAGTAAGTTGAGATTTCAACTCATCAAAATCTATGAAATACTAGTCAACTGTGTTGGTTTGATTAGCATGGGCATGTAAGAAATCCACTCTTACTTCATGATATGCATCAAAAAGAGAATCTTGTTCATGTTTATTTAAATCATTTATTTTATCACAAGCTATAAGATGAGTAATATTTCTTCTAATTCATTCTCTATTATGATCCTTTATGTCAAAATCATCAAATTTAGGCTATGTAGAAGTGGAGGCTTTAGTAGTGTAATCATTAGATAGCTCATCTTCCCCCCAAAGTATGGAGGTATAAGGAATGAAATCATCTTCTAGAATAGTACTATCTATAGGTTTAATCTCATCATTTGAATCACTAGCCATAGGAGTGTCTTTGTCATAAATAGGAAGACTAGCATCAACCGCATAGCCTAAGTCAGTAGTGTCTTTACTTCTATAACCTTTAGTATGACTCATAGGTTTAGAAAGAGCATGTTTATTATCATTCAAAGATCCATGTTTGGGGTAACTCATCTTCTTAAGAAACTAATAGCCTTTTGCATACCTTTTGAGAGAAATGGGTGTGGTAAGCACAACCTCGTCAATCAAGTCTTTCTCCCTATATATCCAATAATTAATAGCTTAGTTATCATTTTAATCTTTTAATAGGACTAAGGATTTAACAAATTTATAATAGATGGTCATAGCTAAGGAAAAGAGCTTCATGAGTTCAAATAGTTTTCCATAAGAGCATGGAGAGACTGATAATGTAGCAATAGAATCTAAGGTATACTCTCCTACACCAATGCTCATCATTTTTAAGTTTTTGCTCATAGATGGAAAGTGAAGATCTAGCTTCATTGGAAGCTTTATTATTTGGAACTAGGGATTTAGTAGCAAGGAACATTTTTATCAAGATGGAATTATAGCCATGAATCATGACTTCAACACCACTGAAGGGAAATTTAATGCATTGATGAACATTTTATGAGATAGCTTGCATGTCGTGTATCCAAGGTCTCACTAACAAAATTTTGTATGCAAGTGGAATATCAAGAACTTGGAACACCACATATTTTTCCATGAGACCAACTTGAATAGGAAGCACATTGAGACCCTTAGAGGAGCATTCAAATTCATCATAATATTTTATTGTAATCTTGTGTCTAGGGTAAATAGAAAATTCTAAGAGACTCAATTGTTGAACAACATTAAAAGAGATAATATTTAACCTTGTACCATTGTCTATCAATAATTATATGACTTGAGTATGAGAGATTTGGACTTCAATGTGCAATGCAAGGTTGTGAGGATGACTAAGAGCCTTATCATCTTATTCCAAAAAATTTAGATATGGTGATCCGCCTCACAATAGGTGTATCATAGTCATGCTCTGGGCCATGCTTAGGAATAGTTTATTCAAACTAAGGACTATTTTTCCCACTATTAGGTGCATTTAATCTTGTCAACCCAAGGACGTATACTTGAAATGGTCAGCATAGTATGTGCAGTAGGTCTCTTAATGAGTCACTAAGCTTATGCTACAAGAAAGTGAAATGCAAGGAAAAGAACTTACACTATTGCTGCAGGAAACTAACACACTTAACTCTATGAATACTAGAAATACAATGAAAGGCTAACAAATATTCCAACTTGGTTCATCCACTATACCTATTCTCACATATGTTGTAGGAACATTCACGAAGTGTGATGCTATAGGAAGGAACTTACAACTTCTACTTACAATAGTAAGAATTCTTGGAAACAAATCTATTCTATCCTAATCTAATCCACCTTCCAAGTGGGCCACCTTGGTCAGCTTCACTAAACTACTAACACAAGAAAACTATTTCATTATATTTCAAAAATTCATTACATAACACAGAATTGTAAAAACTCAACTATAAAAGTTAATAGTCTATTCTCATAAACTCTTTCTTCTAATTGGCTAAACTAACACACTTGGGTCGATTCCTATATATAGGAGATCAACACTTATTCCATAATAGAAAAGTAAAGATCTAGATTTAAATCCATAGGAGAGAAAGAAGGAAAATAACAAATCAAGGTGAGAAGAAGAAATAATAGCTTAAGGTGGGAATAATAAAGTCTAAACATCCACTCACCATGGACTAAATGTAGAGAAGGCAATAAGTTTTCATAGCTCCTCCTTACTCATTGTCGTGTCTTTTGGAACCATTACAACTTTTCTCCATCGTGGCTGCTCCTTAGCATTCTCTTCTCCTTGAATGTTGTTGACACTCATATTTTGAATTCTTCCAATCATCTTTTAGTCTTCATTAATAGGTTAGTTACAATATAGAGACATGTTTGCAAATAAAAATTTATCAAATTAAATTCAAATATAAGAACACACATTTTGATAACTATATGAAATATTGCATAATATATATAATACTAGCAAAAGATAGCATAGTTTCTAACCATAGGTTTATCATAGGTTTAGTAAAAATAGGTCCACAAATGTTTTGACAAATATAAAATAGAGTATCAAAACTATTATGAAATAAAGGCAATATTTGGCCTCATCATCTGCCCCCTACTAAAGTAATGGTTGTCCTCAAGCATTGCACTTCCTTGTTAAAGACCTGAACTCTCCAATCTTTGTCCTTCCTTTCCTATTGCTCTTGAAGGTGTAGTAAAATCCTTTTGTTCTCTCCCACACTTCCCTTTTGTGATCTTCCTATAGCTTGTCGATTCTATTGGCATTAATGTCATATAAAGGCCATAAGAGCATTGGAGGCTGCATGGTTAGGGGACACCATAATTCTGGTCTGGCCTGCTTCTCTAACTCTAAATATTTTGGAACCCTGTGAAGTGATGCCTCCAAGTTGATGGGACTATGTGGTTCTAACTTTTTAAGAGATTCAGGCAATCTGGCCCATCTACTCCTAGCACCAGTCATAGCTCTCTGGAAAGCAAAATAGGGAAAATTTTCATAATCAACATAAACCTTAGCTCTAGCAGCAAAGATCCTATCCCTTACTTCTAGATTCTTCTTTCCATAAATTAATGTGAACCAATCCCTGAGAACTTCATCTAGCTTGCTACTCTCTGCTCTTAAAGGCAAGGGTTCTAACCTCTCCTCATCCTTGTAATTATTTAGCTACCTGTCATAGTTTTCTTCATTGGACATCTAGGACATGAGGACTCTTAAATGTATATCCCCTATTTAGAGAAAAGGATTCCATTGAGTCTCTAAAGAGATAACAAAATTATGAACATATAATTCACAAAGTAAATTCTACTACCAGGGTGGTAGAGTCTGATATAGTCCATAAAACTCTTGTGCTAATTTGAACTCTACATTAATATCCTTAAGAGTTAGCATTAATTGAAACAAAAGAAATTGTTCTTTCAAATAGAGAGCATAAACTCTTGGTGGTGGTCTACAAGCAAGGGCCTGATCAGCTAACTTGAGGGCATGATCCATTTGTTGCTTTTGAATTTCTAATTGTTCCTTTAAATCTACAATTTCTTCACCTTGAGATGCTATGATTTTATTCATCTTTTTCTTCTCTTCTTTCCACAAGGCCTTAGCAAATAGATACTATCCATACAAATGAAAAAGGAGTTTATGCAGTGTGATAGAATTGTTTTCTTCTTCATGATTTCTTTTTCTCTTTCTCTACTCCTTCCATAAATGTTCTACAAAACTAGTAATCCATGTTGATTTATGGGGAACTAGGGCAGTGTTTGGATCAACATATTTAGGAACTATTTCATCCCTATAATTGGAAGTACCTGGTTGGTCTGCTAAGGTATCATCTAGATTTTCTTTGATTTCATCCCTACATTCCTTAGTAGGATTTTTGGGAATGCTTGTAATCTCATAATGGGGAGGAGAGTGAACAAAATTAATTAGCACAGGGGATTCCCTAGTAGATGTTTTAAACAAAGTAGAATCTTTAGAAACTTTCCCTCTCATCCTAGGGCTTCTCCTTACGGGGGTTTCTTCTTGCATCAAAACCTTTTGCCTACTTTTCCCTTTGGGTGTCTTTGCTATAGGAGTAGTTGCTGCAAGGCTTTTCTTTGTTCTCTTTTGTCTCACAATTGTAGGGTTTGGCTCTTCCTTTTCCAAAACAAAGATTTTTTCTTGCTATTTACATTTCCTCTTGGCTCTACTAGAAGTAGGTTTCAGGGTCTCTTGCACAAGTGAAGGCATGGTTTCTTGAACAAGGATAGATTCTTGCACATTTCCTTGGGTATTTTTATCTTCAGCCTCTTGGGTATTCTATTCAGTAGGCTCATTGGTAGGGACATTTTCCTCACTAGGTTGTTCACTAGGGGCAACTTAGAGTTATAGAGTTTTGTCTTGCAAAAATTCATCCCCTAAGTGACATCTTTATCAGTAACTTGATTAAGGCATGATGAGTAACTAAATTATCTTTTTCTTTTTGAATTTCTTCTGCACTAATGCAGAGCATATTATACAAGAAATTTGGAATGTTTATGAAAAGATTATGCCTTATGCAACTAATTAATTTGAAATTATGTGCACGCAAGTATGAGAATTTACCTTTGCATGTAAAATACCTAATAATATGCATGGCTAATTTATTGTATGGTGGTAGCAGTGACATTCTCTTGCAACCTTCCTTTGTAATGTCCATTTGAGGATCAGGTGGTCTAGTAAATTGAGCTCTTGTTGACCTCGCATGATGTGTGTTGGGGTAATGTTCTCCAATTGTAGGCAACCCAGTTACTTCAGCAATGTGTTCCTCTATTGCAATCACCATTAAACCCCAAATAGAAGCTTCACCCTCATCAAATGTCCTTGTGAATTATGTGGTTGCCTCTTCATCATATGTAGTCAAACTAAAGAAATACCCTAGCCATCTACATGCATTAAACCTTCTTACGGCTTCTACGTCTAAGAGAAACACAATATGTTCCACTCGTTCTCTCCTCTACAACTATCCACCCATTTTCTTAATAGTTTCTCTACTTGTTCTATTTTCCCCCTTTTGAATTCAAGCTGCTTCATTGTTTTATAGAGTCAACTCACATTTCTTTGTTTTAGCAGGCAATTAATGTCATAACAAATTTTTATGCACAATAATATGGCTTTTAATGAAGTTAAATCATAAATATGTGTGAGAATAATCTAAAAATGGGGTTTAGATCACATAAAATTTAAACACAAGTCACATCACAGCTTGACATAGAAAATCATTCAAAAATAAGGGGTATGACACCTCACTTGTGCACTTACAGCAAGTACTTTTCATTAATGAAGGGAATGAGAAGATTTGGAAAAATCTTTACAGATAAATAGAAATGCCATTGGATATTAGTGACCTTCCCTACCCCCTACTAAATATGGACAATTTTCCACACTTGTCAGACCTAGTACAGGTAAGGGAGTGGCATAACGCTACCATCATATAAACTATGCAGTATTAAATATAATTAACGAAATCTGCAAACTATAAGTGAGTAATCATTTGAAAATGTTATACCTGTCAATCTAATTATCAAAAATATCAAAAAAAAAGTGGCAGAAGTGATATCAACATTGATAGCATCTATCAGCATCTCATGGGGTTTATTGAAAACATGAGAAATTGATGATGTGGAAAGTGGGTGGATGGAAGATAAAGAAATGAGATGAGGTGGATGGGTGGTAGGTAAAGAGATGAGATGGAAGGAGAAAGTGAATTAAAAAGTGAGCTTTATGTGAACATAAAGTCTTTATTATGAGCATGCACAAAGAAACTAATGTTGAAGAGTGATAGTCAGAAGGTTGATACCTTCAACTGCAGGAAGAGTTACCTAATGTATATTTGAATCTGGCCACTGAAACTACTACAAGAAGTCCTCTTTGGTTTGGGGCCATTTATATAATTTGAGTCTATGACCATTGACTAATAATTTGAAATGTACTGGATCAATGGTAGTTAGTTAAATAGCTCCATTATCAAAGACATCACTAATTTCATATGGTCCTGGCCATCTTGTCTGCAACATTCCTGGCATATCTTTAAATATGGAATCATATAGGAGTGCCCAATCACCAACTTGAAATTTTTTACTGATAATATGAGAGTCATGCCATTGTTTCCTTTATTTCTATATCAGTTCAGTGCATTCCAAAGTAGCTTTGTGCATTTCATCTAGAGAGTTAAGATGTAAAAGACATTCTCTTTGTGCTACAGGAAGTTCAATATCCAATGCCAATGTTGTCCTTAAAGTTTTATGTTCAAATTCAACTGGAAGCATTGCTACTTTTTCGTATAGGATCTCAAATGGTGTAAATCCTGTAGTAGTCTTCCAAGTTGTTCTATAAGTCCAAATAAATTCTTGTAATCTATTGATCCAATCCCTATGATGTAGATGAACTATTTTTGTTAGGATGTTCTCCAGTTCACAGTTTGTGACCTCTACTTGTCCATTAGCTTGAGGGTGATAAGGACTAGATTTTTGGTGCCTGATGTTATACTATTTCATCAACTCTAAGATTAGATTAGAGGTAAATTGTGCACCTTGGTCAGTGACTAGCTCTTTGGATATACCATAGCAAGAAAAAATTTCTTCATACAGAAATTCAGAAACTTTTTCATCACGAGCATATTTCGTGGCCTTGACTTCAACCCATTTTGTCAGGTAATCAGTGCACACAAGAATATAGGATTTCTCATTATGTGGAGGATCAATTGGACCAATGAAGTCCATGCCCCATTTATCAAATGGTGTTAGTACCATGTGAGGATTAAGAGTCATTTCATCTGTTCTTGTTGGTCAACCCATCCTTTGACACTTATCACACTTCCTTGTATCATTGGCTACATCTTTGTGAAGTGTAGGCCAATAATAACTAGTTTTCAAGATTTTCAAGGTTGTTCTTTTTGCTACAAAGTGTCCTCCCCATGGTTCATTATGACATGCATGTAGAATATCATATGTCTCATATTCTCTCACACATCTTCTCATAACTTGATCAGGTCTAGTGTAAAACAAGATTATCTATCCAAGAGAAATGAAAACTTTTCTCTACAAGCAGTTTCTTTTCCTTGTAAGAAAAATGTTCTAGTATTTTATTGGCTACAATGTAGTTAGCAATATCTACATACCATGGAGTTTGAACAGTAATATGAAATAAATTCTCATCTAGAAATGCATCATCTACCAAAGTAGTGTCAATATTGTTGAGCTTTCATTTTACATGATGCTAAATGGCAGGAATTCTTGCAAATTCCTCTCTTGAAAAGTTGATCTTGTGGATCAACTCCAAGGTTCTGGGTTGTCTTACGATGGACTAAAATCCACTTAGTTGAAGATAAATGTAATTTTTCATGAGGATGCCTTTGCTGGTTCATTTTTACTTAGGATGAAATGAAGAATTTGCACACTATTTCAAAATAACACTAAAAGAACTATGTTTTTGTATTTTATGTTTTTTTATGAATGCAATCTAACTATGCAACTAGTATGAAATCATATTCTAACAAGGGGGTTAATAAAGAAAATAACAAGAACTAAAAGCAAATAAATTGAATTTGAAAGCAAATAACATGAAATTGAAATCCTAATGGACATAAACCATAGAAAACAACACACTGCGAGTTAAGCTTTTGAAGAAACCGGTAGGTAACCAATGAAAATAGGAGCAATTCTTCCTAGATTCCACTGATGCAATCATCAATGGGAAATTTCAATAACTGAATGATATTTCACTCTTGATCAAATCACAAGGCCATGAAAAGTGTGCTCATGCAAGACAAAGAATTATACAGGCACAATTTGGTGATTTTTCCTCGAGCTCAATACGTCAACAAAATACATAAATCTATAGCAAACACCAGAACTAAAAGATTGCACAACCAAAAATAATGCAATAAACCTTTGGCTCAATCAAAATCTCATGAACAAAATCCACAAAACAATGACGCATTCAAGCAAGAATAACTACACTCCAAATGTTAGCACCAAAAGCATAACTTCATTGCATAATAATGGCAGCCCTAATTACATATTACAATAAGCTATTTATAAAAAATCATGTCCTCAATTTGTGTTGAGAGTGAGAGATATCTTCATTCAATAAGATTCTTTTAAATTAATAAAACAAACTAATTATATACAAACCACCTATCTAACTGGTTCCTAGTAGGACTCCACCCATTTTACATTCATTAATCGGATGCATGAGACTTTACATGTCAAAAAAAAAAGAAATTATGAGAGAAAAGCATACAAAAGCTTAGAGTCAAAGTGGAAGTGTCTGTAGATGCAAAAATTAGAAGCTGATCCTTCAAAGGGTGTTAGTCGGAGTTAAACTATCGTCAAAATGAGTTTTTGATGCATGGAAAGCTCTATTTTTGGAACTAGTAGTTAATTGTCGGCGCACCTCTAGAATTATGGAGCTACAAAGCTATGGACCTGTGTACCTACAAAGTTGTGGACCTATGGAGCTATGTACCTAAAAACCTATGGATCTATAGAGCTACAAAGCTGTGGACCTTGACAGGGTCAAAATCTCAAAATTTCACCAAGTGTCAAAATTGAAATTATGGCATCTGGGTTTTGTTCTTCTTCATCCTAAAGGTATATTAGATGTTTGCCCTTGAATTTCTCTATAATCTTCATGATTTTTGCCACATCCAATAGATCCAAAGCCTCATATTTTTCCTTGGCCTTTCATCTATAATTTTCTACCTCAATTTGGGTATCAACAAAATCCCCAAGTTTGGTATCCAATTCTAACAATGCTTCCTCAATTTTGAAGGTCTGTCGGATGTCCTCCTCCTCATCAATTTCTACAAAAATCTTCTTAAAATTATCCACTACTGTATCTATAGGTAGTAATCTTTCATGTTCCTCATCTTCAAAATATCTAGACAAGCATCACTATAGTGCCTCTCTACTTCTAAAATTTGCTCTCAAGCCTCATCATTGAGCTGATGAATTTAATCATGTAATGTTTCCATTACCTTATTGCTATCTGCTATCTTTTCTATCTAGTCATCAATCATATATAACTCATCTCCCATATATACATCAATCAAAACTCGATACCTTTGTCCCTTTATGGCTTGTAGAGTCTATAAATCTTTGCTCTAGGCCCGTACTTCATCAATAATGTTGAAGTCCTACTTCAAAATCACCACCATTTTATTCACATTTTCTTGTGTAGTGTGCAGAATCTTTAGGTTTTTTGTGATAATCATGACTCTTTTTTCCTCAAAACTCTCCCACCATTGTTGATAGGCTCTCAAAAATGGATCCATATGGACTGCTCCCCCTTCTCTAAGAATAGTATTCAAGGTCTCCTCAGGGCACTCAGGATTAAGAGGACCAACGAATTTGGCTAAATATCCCTTTAGGATCTCAACCTACCTTCGAAGTGCTTGGATTTCCATCTCATCCTCCACCATGTTCTTCATGATTTCCTTAATTCCCATGGTCACCATTAATCAAGATGCATCCCATGTGGGTTTTCCCAACATGACATTTTTCAATTCATAATCCTTGGGACCAAGGTTATCTACGTCTATATCTCTAGGAGGAACAGCTACCTATGCAAACAACTTCAGGCTATTCCATGTACTTGTAACAAATGCTAATGGTATTGCCTCACGTGTCGAGGACTCAAGTTTATTCAAAATTTTTGAAATCTCATAAATGTCTTCCTTTGAGGCTTGGAATTTAGGTCTAGAGCTTCTTATTACTTCCTTTTGTAGCCACCTTGGAGTGTGTTCAGTTAGAGGTCTTCTTATTGAAGACAAGGGAGTATGTTCTACAACTTTCTTCCCCTTATCACTCCTCCTCAAAGTTGTTTCTGTCTGTGAGGATTCTCCTTTTGCTTACTCGATCATCCTACAATAATCCTGTATGTGGATATCATAGTCATTTTTCATGTTCATCCAATGATCTTCAATAGCATCTTCATGATGAAACTCTTTTCCAACCATACTCTCTACTTTCTTGACATTATCAAAATGTATCCTAGGGGAATTGTACTCCTCAAGGGGATAATTCTCCCATTCCCATTCAAAAGTTGAAATGTCTTGCTTTCATTTTACCTAGTATGGTCCAATGATGAGAGGCCATGTCCAACAAGGTCTTCTTTATCTCTTCACCCTTTCATTTGTAGATTCAATCTGGCGGGAACTCTCCAATAGCACCAGCGTGTCACTTGGATATCTAGGGAGTTTCTTGGGGTTAATAGTGGCACCACCTACCCGTAGGTATGTAAATGTCTTAAACTGAATGAAATAGGCCCCAAGAGTTGTTATCTATTCTTTTTCTTCATCAAATATCCTCTTTCCATAATCTCCTTCAATGAATTGAATGATCGCAAAAAAATGAATGCGTCATTCACGATTTTATATTCCTTGCTTTGAGCAGATAGTTTCTTCTTCACCAGTTGAGGGTAGACTATGTAAGGCCAGACATTGGGATCCTACATGTTTCCCTTTCTATACAATCTAGGATAATTTTTTTCCCTTGTTGCAAGTGGGTATACTATGTAAGACATCATATAAAACTTCTTGTCCTTCACCATCCTCAGTTGCTCACACAATTTTTCACTTCGTGTGGTGGCCTAGTCCAACGATATCTTTGATGTTTTGATGGTCTCAATAAAGTTGATCATGAAGGTATTGAGCTGGCCTACTGCAAATAAACCCATGACTCTACTCAAAAGGATGATTGAGTAAATAATATCCTCCTTCATATATCCTCGAGTCACATCTACTTTGTCTGTTATCCTTCCTTGAGGAGGTCTCTCAATGAGATAAGATGACTATATAATATATGTTGCCTACTTCATATGTTCCCTATACCATCTCTCTGTTAATTCATGGGAGAGCCTAATGAATTGATTTTCTCTTGGGAGATGGAAGACCCTCTCAATGTTTTCGGGTCAAAGATCAAGGACCACTTCTCTTGTCATACTTTTTACCACTCTCTCATCAGGAACAAAATGTTGCACCAATGTCATTACTAGTTCTATTGATTGTACTAATATGGGATGTGATGCTACATTCACCAACCTAGAACGTATCAAGGAGGACACCGAATCTGACCTCTTAGTTGGCTTATTACAGGTTTTCAAGAATTCTCCTAAGTCTGTGTGCCCCAGGTCAGTATCTCTAATTTTTGCATAATCATCGTGAAATCTTGATTTGGATGGTACACCTTGGAATTTGAAGACTACCAGTTTGGGTGCTACTCCAGATGTGGACACCATTTAATCACCTACACACAATGATAAAAATGTTTATTAGTCCAAATATAAGACGTAAAAAAAAACTATTAAACTAAAATAAACATAAAAAAAAAAAATTTAAAAATCTCCTTTGAGTATTTTTAAATATATATATTTTTTAATTTATATATTTTTTATTTATTATTTATTATTATTTTTTTTTTTTTTCTAATTTTTTGAATCGAACACTCTAACTATAATCAAATTTCTTCTCCCGACTCTCGAACTATGAGTTTGGGACTCAAAAAAGTTGGGGGTCCCCATTCCTATTGAGGAATGGGGCATATTTTGTGGACACCACAACAAGTATCATCATGATGGATTCTTGATAAAGAATCAGCTACAACATTGGCTTTTCTAGGCTTATCAACAATAGTTATATCAAATTCTTGCAACAATAGTAACCATCTTGCTAATCTACCTATTATAGTAGATTTATTCATGAGATGTGTAATTGCTGCATGATCAATATGAAAAAATATGGAATAGTTAGTTATGTAATACCAAAATTTATTCAAGGCATAAACTACTGCTAGCAATTCTTTTTCTATCACTGTGTAGTTTAATTCTCATCTGTGAAGGCTCTTGTTGATATAATAGATTGCATTTTCAAGTTTTTGGGATTGTTGTGATAGGATTGCACCTATGTCATAATTAGAGGCATCTGTATATATGTGAAAAGGTAAATTCCAATTAGGGCCTTGTAGAACTGAGGTTGTAGTCAGAAGTTGCTTAAGCTGCAGGAAGGCTTCATCACATTCAAATGTCCAACTAAATTTAGTTCTTTTGTGAGTAACTTATACAAGGGACTAGCTATTTTGCTGAAATCTTTTATGAAATGTCTATAATATCAAACATGAACTAGAAAATATCTTACATCTTTTTATGTTGTAGGTATGGGCAATGTTTGAATTACCTCTACCTTAGCTAGATCCACTTGTATTCCTACAGCTGATATGAAATGTCCAAGTACCACACCTTCTTGCATGAGCATGAAACACTTTTCACTATTAAGTGTCAAATTATGTTCTTGACACCTTACCAAAACCTTTTCAAGATTTACCATTGCTTCCTCAAAATTGACTCCAAACGTTGTCAAGTCATCCATGTATATTTCCATACAATCATGTGATATATTAGCAAATATGCTAATAACTGCTCATTGGAATGTTTTAGGAGCATTGCATAGACCAAATGGTAAAGTAGAGTATGCAAAACTACCCCATGGACATGTAAATGTGGTTTTGTCTTGATCTTTAGGAGAAATACTAATTTGGTTATAACCACTATACCCATCTAGAAAAGAGAAATACTTATTTCCAGCTAGAGTGTCTAGAACTTGGTCTATGAATGGTAAAGGAAAGTGATCCCTTTTGGTGGCCTTGTTCAATTCTCTATAATCTACACAAATTCTCCATTTTCCTCCTTTTTTAGGTACTATGACCAAGGATGATACACATCTACTATCAGATATAAGATAAATAAAACTAGCATCAAGAAATTTTTGCAATTTAGTTTTAATTATTTCTCTAAGGCTTAAATTTATCCTTCTTTGGGGTTGATAGAGTGCTAGGCAACCTTCATTGGTGTATATCATATGAGTGCACAGTGTAGGACTCAACCCTTTCATATCACTATAATCCCATTCAAAGGCCTTTTCATGCCTTTGAAGCAATTCATTTAACTTTTCCATCTATGTGGGTGTTAATTTGGGATTAACATTGAGATAATGACCTTGAGTTAATTCAACAGTAGTGGTGGACTCTATCATAGTAGTTTCAGAGATTGGTCTTACTTCTAATTCATGTAGTAAGAGTGGATAAAGAATATCAAGTTCTTTGAGCAAAGTACAATTCTTATCACATTCTTCATATGTGATTAATTCTAACACAAAACTTTCAGATACATCTTTTTCTACCACACAACTATTAGTGAGGATACTTTGAAGTACTGAATCTTCCTTTTGTAGTTTTAGAAAAGACTATCTATGTAACATCATGAGTTGTACTATAGAGTTTAACTCTTCTTCTTCATCCCCTAAATCTGGCCAAACATATGTGCTCAAAATTGGTAAAGGTTGGGCTAGAGGATATAAATCAATTTTTTTTGTTGCTTGGCCATTTGATATGGTCATATTCCCTAATTTGCAACTTATATTTGCATCAACTATGGCTAACCTATGTCAACCTAGGATGACAGGGTAACTAGATAGATTAACTTTGGGGGATAAAATCATGAAGTCTATAGGATATTCTAGAGAATCTAAGGTTACAACTATGTTTTCTACCATCCCATCAGGGGTGACAGTAGAACTATCTGCAAGTTATAGAATTGTTGGTGTAGCCCTTAGTCCTTCTATTTTCAACTTCTTCATAGTATCCTTGGTCATGACATTTATAGTCGCTCCAAGATCTATTAAAGTATTTTTAACAAACTGACCATTTGTACTAACATTCACTACTAGACTCCCTAGATTAGAATATTTTGGTGTGATTAATTTCCCTAACATGATGTCAGCCAATTGTCCCACAACATGGATTGTGGTGGGGTCCTTTTTCTTCCTTCCAGGCTTCTTCAGACAAGCTTCTCTAATGGCTTTTCTATAAACTAGAACATCCTTAATGGCTTATAACAGGAGTATTTGGACATGTATTTTTTTTAGTTGATCAACAATATTAAAAGTTTGTTCCTCTATTTTTTCAGGTTTCTTTTGTATTAAATTTTTTGGAAAAATAAGCTCTACTACTAGTTGAGCTTGGGTTGATAGAGTAACATTGGTTGAGTCAACTATTTCAACAACTGAGGGTTCTAATGTTGTAGGAAGGTCTAGTAGTTCAAATATAAGAGGTGGTTTAGGCATTGGTAAAGTCATACAAAATCTCAGATGTATATCTGCAACACCCAAAGCTTAAGTAGGATACTGTTGAGCATCAACACTATACATAGGCTATTGTGGCTATTGGCTATTTGGGTTTGGTTGAGGTTGTGCAGGTAACTATGTCTGCTTTTGAGGTCTAGGATTTGTAGGTGGCAGCATTAGAGCAGGTTGTTGAACTAGAGGTGGTAATTGTGGAGTACCAATATTTTTGTTAGGCCATTGTTGAGATACCCTCCATTGGTTTTTAGACTACCAATTCCCTTGGGGTGGTTGCAATTGGTTCTACTAGTTCTACGAGTAGTTATGTTGGTTCTACCATTGGTTACTCTATTGGTTAGGCCAGGGTGGTTGGGAATTCTGAGGCCATTAGGATTGTTGTGGGTTTGTTTGCCCAACATTGTTCCAATTGGGTTGATTTTGTGGAGGACCTTGGGAATTATAGTTTTTCCATTTATTACCATATGAATTTGAATTTTAAAAAGGTTCCTGAGGCATACCTTGATGTTGGGCCCATGGTCAACATTGAGTAACAAAGAATACTTACTCATCATTTCCATCTACCTTGACATACTTGGTTGGAAGATGTTGGTTCTCCATGCTTGCGACTAGTTTATAGTGGCAATCCTTTTTTTGCTTCCAGCAATGAGGATAGTATTAAACTAGTTTTAGCTCAACTTCTACATACTTCTTCTTTGCAATCATTGTATCAAGATGTGTAGCGACATCGTTGATGATGTCTTGTTTGAAATCTAACAATAGCTTAGATATCTCGAGCTTTGAAATGCCTTAACTGATTCTTTTAGTGACTATGGAACAAGGTCCTCAACCTTTCTTCATGGTTCACCTTGAATAGTTCTAACAAATCTTCTTGAGGTCTTTCTAGGAAGCTTGATATACATCACCACTAGCCATCAGATCTAGTGCTTCTAGAGAGTCATCATTTACACCTCTTAGAAAGACTAGCTTTTGTAAATCCTCAGAGAAAACATGAAAACATACTCTTCCAATATTTCTTCCTCCTTTTGGGATATCCTAAAGACATCATCTCCTCTTGAACCAGATGCTTTGCAATACTCTTTGTACTTATCCAGAAATAGAGTTTGCATTTCATCCCAACTTCCTGCTACATTGGCTCCTAAGCCCATGAACCATCGTTGAGATGATTCTTTCAATGTTGTTGGAAACAATTTAATCTTATGGGCATCATTGTTGTAGTCAAAACTACAACAAAGTATATCAAGCTCAAACAAGAAAGTATTAGGGTCTTCGATTGCAAGGTCATAGAACTTTGGCAAGGTGGCTGCAGGTATATTCTTGAGATTATTAGTATTTACAAGGCTTGGGAGAGGAAATAGAAAAGTAGGTTGTGCCATGATTGGAGGTATTAGATTATGAGTTTGCTACTAAAAAGGGACATTGGGTACTGGATGATTAACAACTAGTGGATTCAGAGCAATGTTGTCAAGAAAACTAGCCAAAACTTCAGTGAAAGGTTGAAGACCACTTGTATCTATTGGTTTAGCTCTTCATGATGATGTTGTGGGAAAAATAGGTCTTGCATCTTCAAAAGGTAACTCAACTTATTCTTTGTTAAAATTAATAGACTCCCATGGAATAAATCTACCATATTCATCTCGTCATCTTCCTCTTTGATGCATGCAATTAAACTTTTCACACTAGTGAAAAAAACTTCAAACTAGAGATTTCAAAAAAAAAAATTTATCTAAGAACTATGACTCAAAAATGCTCCTAGCTTGACACCATCCCCAGCAACGACACCAAATATTGTCTACCTCACAATAGGTGTATCATAGTCATACTCTGGGCCATGCTTAGGAATAGTATATTCAAACTAAGGACTATTTTTCCCACTATGAGGTGCATTTGATCTTGTCAACCCAAGGACGTATACTTGAAATGGTCAGCATAGTATGTGTAGTAGGTCTCTTAATGAGTCACTAAGCTTATGCTACAAGAAAGTAAAATGCAAGGAAAAGAACTTACACTATTGCTGCAGGAAACTAACACACTTAACTCTATGAATACTAGAAATACAATGAAAGGCTAACAAATATTCCAACATGGTTCATTCACTATAACCATTCTCACATATGCTACAAGAACATTCACAAAGTGTGGTGCTATAGGAAGGAACTTACAACTTCTACTTATGATACTAAGAATGCTTGGAAACAAATCTATTCTATCCTAATCTAATCCACCTTCCAAGTGGGCCCCCTTGGTTGGCTTCACTAAACTACTAACACAAGATAGAAGCCAAAAACTATTTCATTATATTTAAAAAATTCATTAAATAACATAGAATTGTAAAAATACAACTATAAAAGTTAACAATCTATTATCATAAACTCTTTCTTCTAACTGGCTAAACTAACACACTTGGGTCGATTCCTATATATAGGAGATCAAAACTTATTCCATAATAGAAAATTAAATGACTTAGCTTTAAACCTGTAGGAGAGAAAGAAGGAAAATAACAACTCAAGGTAGGAAGAAAAAATAATGGCTTAAGGTGGGAATAATAAAGTTTGAACATCCGCTTGCCATGGAATAAATGCAAAGAAGGAAATAAGTCTTCATAGCTCCTCCTTACTCACTACCATGTCTTTTGGAATCATTACAAATTTCCTCCACCATGGCTGCTCCTTAGCATTCTCTTCTCCTTGAAGGTTGTTGACACTCATCTTTTGAATTCTTCCAATCATCTTTTAGTCTTCATTAATAGGATAGTTACAATATAGAGACATGTTTGCAAATAAACATTTATTAAATTAAATTCAAATATAAGAACACACATTTTGATAGCTATATGAAATATTGCATAATATATATAATACTAGCAAAAGATGGCATAGTTTCTAGCCATAGGTTTATCATAGGTTCGGTAAACATAGGTCCACAAATGTTTTAAAAAAGATAAAATAGAGTATCAACAAAGTTTTTAAAAACTATTATGAAATAAAGGCAATATTTGGCCTCATCATATGGTAGGATAGAAATGTGATTAATAGTATCTTGGAACTTATCTGCATCAATATTTGTGGGGAAGCTAGTTATGTGTAAAGCCTTTTCGAGGATCTCCTTGTGCAAAGAAGTTAACTCCACTAACTCAAAAATAGAAATTTGAGCAAGAGTGCATTATAATTGGTTGACAACATATTAGGTGGGCATAGAATTTGAGGAAGACCCTACTTGCTTAGCATTATCTTATTTGAAATTATTTTTGACCTTAAGGACAATTTTTAATTGACCCTTAATAACAATGCTTATGTTAGAATATTTAGAATAACTAAGAGGGGGTTGAATCAATTATCCAAGGTCCAAATGTACTAATTGAACAAACAATCATTTAATCAACTTCAGATCTTATCATTCCATAGCTCAGTCTCTATAGTCAACTTTTAGTAACATCAAGTAGTTGTCCACTATCCTAAATATAAAAAACTTGAAAAATGTAAATATTAATTAGTAAAACACTATAAATAACATGCACACAATTTTTATACTAGGATTTAATGTGGAAAACCAATTTGGAAAAAACCACCAATAACATGTCACTAATTTTTCATTCTTCTAAAGTGAGCACTCTTAAGATCCTACCCTTTTAAAGGTTATAAAACACATTTTTAAATGTGACCTTTTAATGGATTTAATCAACTTGTTAGGAGTGGCCTTGTTAGATAACTTTAGAAAATTCCATTAGAATGTCACTCTATGAAAGGATTTACATACAACTGTTAGGTCAACCTTCATTAAAGGATTTCAAATACTATTTACAATGTTTAGAATATAACAATAGGTTTTTACCTATTGAGTACAACTCACTTTGCATATAAAGATCTCAATTTGACTCATAACTAGTTTATTGTCTAGTCTCCATTGTCATCTTAATCTATGATTTCCTTAGCAACCCTTCAAGCAATCACTCTTCACTTCTTCTCAATTCTTCTCAACCTTCTACTTAGATTAACTAATCAATAACATCAGCAACTGCTCTAATCTTTTTAACAATCCTAGAACTTTCTTACATGGTATAGGTTAGGCCATTGTACCTTCTTAAATAGATAATTATGATATTTTTCCTCTTAAACATCACCGTAGATCTTACATTATGATTAGATCCACCACATACAATGAATTCGATTTCCATTTTGTTTATCTTCTTCTTTTCTACAAAATTCTCTTGGAATCCATTCCTTAGTTTGTTTACCTAATCCTCTCCTATCATTAAATGATCCAACTCATTGATCCTTATCTTCAATAATCTTTTCACATCCCAAGAAATCAACTTAGTCGGCTGGAAATTACAATTTCTCATAAACTATTAAAATGTTGTTCCTCGGCTAGCACTAAGTTCTACCACTTAGTCATCACTAGGTTACTCATCATTACTAAGTTTCTTTCTTAGCATATTAACTATCACTCGGTGAATCCTAATGCTCAATCAACACTAATTTTTCTTGGCTTGTTCTAATGCTTGGTCAACACTAGCATCACTCGGCATATACTTCAAGTTATTTAATCTTCTACTCCATTTCTTGGTCAAGCCTATGCATTTGATCTATCTTTGATCACATCTTCAAGGTTTTAGAGTTACTTTCTTGTCTACTTGCAACATGATTTAAAGAATCACTTTATCTTGTCAAAGTCTAACTAATCAAGTGTCCATTTATAGTGTCCTCTTCATAACTCATCCTTTCCTCTAGATACTTTTATTATGAACAACTTCTTAAATCCTCTTCATCAATAAAATAGATATAACACTAAAACTTGATAGAAAATTGTCTCACCAATAGGTTTGACATCAATGACAACATAAAAATTGTTCCAATTATTGTTGCCAACAATCTCCCTCTTTGGCATTAATAGAAACACCTCTAGTTACCATGCAACACCCTCTATGTGTCATTCTCATATCATATCTAGAAACACCTCAAATAAGTCTTATGAGCTCCCTCTAAGTAATCTCTCCCTCTTTCATTTTGATCTTCTCCTTCTGATATAAATAATCTTGCTTTCTATTGGATAACCTATTTTTTCTTATTTATGGTAATAATCTCCCTCTTTGACAATAATTCCAAAGACATTTCAACTTATGCATAATTTTTATGTAGATTCCTTCATGTTAGTTCTGAATTCTTCATCTATCATCTTTGTATGACTAATCCATGATTATGTTCTTCTTCTTCATCACTACCTTAGGCAACTCCTAAAGTATAACTATAAATGTCAATTTGTAAGATAGTTTTCTTAGCACATTTGATGTAGAGAAACATCTTTGTTTAAGTTTCTTTATCTTGGGGAATCATCCCTATTTTACCTCTAAGATATTAATATATTAATTTTTTTCTCTTTATCTTTCACATACTCCAATTTCACTTTGTTGTCTTCAACTAGGTCTCTTAAGTAATGATATTTGATAGCAATATGTTTGGTTTTTGTGTGTATTATAGGATTCTTTGATATGTTAATAGAACTAGTGTTATCACATTAGATAACCATTGGATATGTGATCCCTTCCTTCATGCCTTTCAATAATTTCTTGATCCATATGATATTTGAACAATTCACTACTATGGTCACATACTTAGCTTTAGTTGTTGATTGAGAAATGCAATTATGCTTCTTTCACTACTATGGTCACATACTTAGCTTTAGTTGTCCATGAAATTAGTCCCTTTCATAGAAAGATTACACCTCCACTTGTGCTTTTTTTTTCATCAACATTTCTGTTGTCACAAAATTTTGCACCCTTGTCCAATGCTTTTACCTAAGGACAACCTTGTAAAACATGGAAACAACCTCCAAGCTTTGGGACATGAACTATGAGGTTGAGTCTCTAGGGAAGGTCAGCTTCCTTTGCTATCAGGGTGCACCTAACTACACTTTAAGAGGGGAGGGGATAAGGAATGCAAGAAAGCATTTCTAACTACTCTAACCTAAGGGGTGATGCACCAAAATAGAGTGTTCAAACCAATCGCTGCCCATACATACACTTTTGAACCATCATGACAATAAAAGATATACACATCAAGACTTTTTTTAACCTAACAATCACATGAAAATCAAAAAACCAAATAAATGACACAAGGAAGATGGGATTCACTTATATATCATTCATAGGTCAAAGAGATATAGTCATGTAAAATATTAGATATCCACAATACACTAATGAGAGGCAAATAGGTCTTTCATAATATATAAATGGCTAAAGGAGATAAGGTAGAATGCCATATAGTTCAAAGGAAATTGGGATTTATAGGTAGCATGCCAAAGAAATAGAGAAGAGTTGACCACTAAGAAAGATTAAAAAATCTTCCTTTTTAGTTCAAGCATAACTGAAATAACTTTAGAAAGAAGCTAAGTTCAACTACCAAAATTAAAGTTGTAGAGAATGACCATACATATCTGGAAAAAATATGATCTTGGCACACATTTAGATGTGAGAAAATCCAATATTTTGCACAAAGAATAGAGCCTTGAGAAGATAGAAATGACACCATTAATTGTTCTAACCAAGTAGATGGATAACCAAGATAATAGAGAGATGTCCTTAATTTTTTCTAGCCTTGAATTCATTTGAGAGTGGTTGAAATTGATCAAGAATATCAGATTGTACAAGAAAACCATCTCTTTCCCATAGTTGGCTCAAAAAATCTAAAAAAGTCAATAGGTCAACTAAGTTCTGCAACCAAGATAAGCCACATGACCAATAGTCTTTTATCTTTCTACCACCTTACAAAGTCTTCATGGATTTGACCATTTAATTAGCATAACTACATCACCTTTTAAAACCCTCACCATGAATGCCTTATGAAACTACCTATTTAATAGTCAAATTGCAAACAATTACTCTCTGCCTAGCCCTACAAAGACATGTGTCCAATCCTTGCTATATTGTTATAATTAATGGTTGATTATTTTCCCATAGCAACATAATAAGACACATTGATCTACCACCATCTGATAGCCCTGAAGGTACACCCAACCTATCAGTGCACCAACCAATAGAAACATGGACTTTTGCCAACCTGTCTAACACTGCTCCACCACACTATGACCCACAAAAGGAAAGGACCCACCTTACATAGTAAGCACCTTGGCCAATGAGAAACCAACAAAATGCCAACTCATTTTGACAACCACCTAGCTACTCTAATAGGAAATGGTCTACCAAAATCCATGTGTCAATCTATCCTATGTCACATGAAATAACTCGCTTGCATCTCTACATAGCAACATAACAACGACTGTAGATTATCTTCAATCTCAGAGGATTTGATGGTGGATCAAACATGTAGTCTACCTTTTAAAACTATCACTACTTCAACCAACCACAAATGTTCTATATGCCAACTCAATTGACATGTCAACATAGTCAAAGATAGCCCACCAAAGAAATTTGGATCCACACATACATGTGGTGCAATGTTGCTTTGTTGCATGGAATAAAGAACAAGCACCACTACAAAGCAACAAAGTGATGGTCATCGATCATGAAAAGATCTAATGGTGGGTGAAATATGAGCCTACAAAGATATTAAATTGCACAAATATTTAGGAAAAAAGGTGATAACCTAAGTTTAATATAAAGTATTTTTGTGCCCTCATATTTGAATATTATGAATGTTAACTAGGTTTGAATTCCAATATGGAAATTTTGGCAAGAAGACAAAAAATGACCAATAATTTCCTACCCAATTAGAATTAGTAAATTCCTTCAGTTCAACCTTGTCATTTTTCTTGTAATACAATCCATAGTCTTTTGTTCCTTTCTGATATCTTATTATCCTTTTCACTTCCATCAAGTGATTTTTCTTATGATTCACAAAAAAAACTAGTAATTATCCCAATTGCTAATGTAATATCAAGTCTTCTATGAATAGCATATTGCAATTTTCCAATCATTGATCTATATAATGTATTGTTCACATCAGTAAAATCATCATCCTTGGATAATTTATGTCATGTGAATCTTCTATTCCAAAAAAAATAAGTATCTCCTTGATATATTTGGACTGAGTAATGAAGATACCTACTTCATTTGATATACTTGTAACAAAGAATTTGATCTCACCAAATATTGATATTTAAAATTCCTCCTTCATTTCATCAGCAAAAAATTTGCATATTTCTTCCTTTCCTCCAAATATGATAACATCAACAATATTTCAAATAGAAATACCTCATTATTCTTTCTAGTCTTCAAGTATAGATTAATGTTATCATTTGTTTTTGCAAATCCTATCTTCGCTAAATAGTTATGCAATCTTTCATACCATGCTCTAGGGGCTCATTTCAAACCATATAAAGCTTTTTACAATTTACACACCATATTTTTCATGCCAGGATCTAAAAATCCTTCTGGCTTCTCTATGTATACATCTTTTTCAAGTATCCCATTCAGAAAAGTAGATTTGACATCCATCTGATATACCTTAAATCCTTTATAAGTAGAATATGCAAGAAGTGTTCTTGCTCCTTCTAGTTTTTCTACAGGGGAAAATGTCTCCCCATAATCAGCACCTTCTTCTTATGCATATCCTTTTCATACCAATCTAGCCTTGTTTCTTGTGACCTCACCATTTTCATTTAGCTTGTTCCTGAATACCCACTTTCTTCCAATAATATTTTTGTCTTTAGCTATAGGTACTAGTGTGCATGTTTTTTTCTTTTCTATCTGCATGATTTCTTCATTTATTACTTGTATCTAATCCTCATTCTCCAAAGAATCTTTTATATATTTGGGCTCAAGCTCATAAAGTAAGCATGTATCACTTGTGAGTCTTTTCCTTGTCATAACACCATACTTTTTAATCTCCAATCATTTTTTAGGTGCATGACGTCTTCTCACATATTTTGCTAGTACAATCTTTTTCCTTCTTTGTGCTTCAATAGGTTAATCTTGAAAAATGATTTCAAGCTTATTTTCTCTTTCTTTTTTAGGTTATGGTTAATGTTTTTCATGCTTTGCATTGTCTTGTTGATGTTTGGCTTCCTCTTTCTGTAACTTGACATCATTTCCCTATTGCTCAGTACTTACAATCTACTACTTGGCATTGGCTATTATAGCTTGACATTCCCAGTTTGTTGATCTGCAACTTTGTTCTCTTGTTTAGGTGGGGTGATGGGAGCACTACCATTCATGTATATGAATGAACTATAGTATTCAAGAAATATAACAATATTTCTTACCTTTATCTTTGTAGTGTGTGTTCTTTTTTTCTTGGTTGTCTCTTCTTCCTTTGTACTTGAAATCTTACAACAATATGACCAACCTTGTTGCATGGAAAACATATTATAGAAAGTTTACGTTCATATTTTCCTTTGACTCCTCCAAGTCTCCTAGCCATTGGTTCATCAAGTTCATCATTATAAGTATCACTGTCACTTTTCATATGTTTACCTTTTCCTTTCTTGCTAAGAACCAGTTGTAATTTAAAAATAGATTCAACAATATTAATATTGTAATTATCAAAATTAGACATCTCAAAAGTAGTAAGCCTACCAATCACACCTTCTAGATTTAAAGAATTACCTAGCATACATCTTAGCTCTTGTATTGTAGAAACCCTAATAACATAAATAGAAAGTAGAGTTCTCAATACATCTCTTATTATTTTTTCATCCCCAATCTTTTCATTTTCTCCGCTAATAGCATTGACAACATCTTTGATTCTTATACAAAACTGAACTATATTATGTTGGGAATACAATAGGAAAGGTAAACTTCTGAGAGCAGGGATGAATCAGTAGTGTAAACTAGGACCCATAAAACTTTCACCATACATCTATCTCAAACATTCAATGAGTAAACTGAAATAACATGTAAACCATGAACATCTAAATCATGTAAGCATGTAAACATTCACATAGATAACACTAGATATGATTACCCAAAAAACCTCCAAGTGAGAAAGTAAAACTGGGGTGGGGATGACACCTACAAATCTTCACTACTATAGAAATAAAGTGTATCCAATGAAGGTTACAATATTTTTATCATGAGTCATGATCTACCCTATTAAAGTCTTACAAAGATTGTTAGGTCTCACCTTGTTAAAGGATTTCAACACCTTGTTAGAAGTGTGCCTTGTTAGAGGACTTTAACTTAGAACTAAGTACCCTATTAAAAGATTTCATACAACCTATTAGGACTACTCTATTAAGAGATTTTGACTGAAATCACTTGTTAGAATGTCTCAAATTTGATCTTGCAATTAGCACTTGCTTGCCTAATAATAGATCACATCTAAACAATGTCTTCTCGATCCTTCTTGATCAGATGTCTCTATGTTGTATACTCTTCTCTATCCTTTGTTCTGCTCTAACTAATTCTACAATACAATCTCACTTCATAACTTCTAAGCCACCATGAATGCTCTGTTTGTGCATGCAAACTTCTCTCTTAGCTCCTCAATTTCTTACACACTCATTCATTCATGGAGAGGTTTGGGTTTCATCCTCCTTGAGAAGACTTAGCAAATTAGGGTTAGGTATGAATTTGTGGTTGAGGTTCATCCATTTTTTGACTTATTGCTTCCCATTTTTTGATTGGCTACATGTAATTTCATAGAGAATCCAACTTGAGATTTGTCCTTATCTCCAAAATATTGAAATTCAATCTTAAGTCGGCTCAAAAATGGTTTACATAGTTGTTTGTGCCATTACAAACAAATATCTCAAAACTGCGTCACTTAGCATCTGAAGTGTTTGATGCTCAACATGCACTAATCTTCCTGTTGTAACTTAGCACCTACATTACTTGATATCCACTATTTACTTGGCTCATGTGTCATTCAACATATATTATATGCTTAGCACTTGAGTGACTTGACATAGGAGTGGCTTGACACTCACTATGACTCAGCTTGGTCTATGATTTTCTCCGCATACATTACTTTTTTGAATTGAACTAAGTAAATTATTTAAGTGTGTTGACACTCACTTTTCAAAACCAATCTAAGATGAACATATTCTCACCTTCTATCATTCTCATTTCATCAAATTTTCCTCTCAATATTTCTAATTTGTCTCTCATGACTGTAGACACCTAAAAACCTTTAGAAAATAAAGTATTTTTATTTTCTGAAAAAGTCCTGATGAAATCATCATTTATTAATTAATTATTTATTTAATTAATTAATTTTTATGCCATTAAATCTCTTTATCTTAATTAAAAATATTTAATTAAGGAATCCCTCCCAAAAATGTTTAAATCTTATTTAAACATTATTTCCTTATTTATTAATTATTTAATTAATAAATTGACCAAAAATCCTTTAGAAAATAAAGTATTTTTATTTTCTGAAAAATTTCTGATGACATAATCATTTATTAATTAATTAATTAATTTTTATGCCATCAAATCCCTTTATCTTAATTAAAAATATTTAATTAAGGAATCCCTCCCAAAAATGTTTAAATCTTATTTAAACATTATTTCCTTATTTATTAATTATTTAATTAATAAATTGACCAAAAATCCTAAAATAAATTTAAAAAATTATTTTTTGCCCAAAACTTGGCCAATTTCCTTTTGACCAATAACCTCTTCCAAAATCTTCTAATCCTTCTTTAATTTCGATTAAAGGCTAATCCCATCATTTCCTACCCCTACTCCCAACTCAAAATATTTAATTAAGATTAAATATTAATCCTCATGTTTATTAAAAAAGTTTTAATAAATATCTCCTCCTTCACCCACCCTCATTAATTGCAATCCACTTGCCTAGTCCTAAGCCATGTCTAACCCTTCCTCTAATCATTTTTACAACCCTAAGCAAGCTTAAAACCCCCCTAAACCCTCAAATTCGAATTTCATGGTATCTCTCACAAATATCTTCAACCACAAAACTTTATAAAGCCCACAAAGTCATAAATGTTCTTACAAAGCACTTATGAAGGGTCTTTATGAAGATTTTATCTCTTGAGCCTCCTTTGTTGACTCATCCTTGCCCTTTCCTCCATCCTCTCACCCTGTGACATGTGTCACTCCCTGATTGGTTGTAAGGAAGCACAATCCATGTGCTCTCCTCTCATGCAATCTAAGCCCTCCATGAGCTTTTTCCCATCCTTGCATCCTAGCCCTTGATCCCTCAAGCCCTTTGCCTATTTAAGGAATCCTCTCCCAAGCCATTTTAACACAATCCATGAAGTAAAGTTATAATGCTATTTTGAGAGCCAAATCCATACTAAAGCCATCTATCCACACCAAAAATCCACAATCATCCATTGAAGCCTTTGGAAGCATATTGAGCATACATCCTATCCATTTAGATAAAGCCACTCAACAAGAGAGCTTCTCATTGAGAGAGCTCATTAATGACTCATATTTTCAATTGAGAGCTCATCTTAGTCTATCTTGAAGTTTATGAATTTTGTTTAGTTTGTAGAAGCTTTATTTAAATTTGGTTTCTATTAGCATACTAACATTGCTCATATACATTTTGGCACGCCTGGTGGGACCCCACATGGGTCATCTTCATTAGCTTTTTTAGTCAAGTTTTGTATGTCATTTGCTGATTTTGGCTAATTTTTCTTGTTTTTGTGATTGGTAGGATTGTATAAATTGGTTTTGTAGGTCCACATGAGCGTGAAGAAGACAAAGGAACTCATAGTATATCTCATAGTGTTTGCAGATTTTTCAAGCTTATAGGTGGACAAAGAACTTGGAATTCTTCTTCCTCTTCTTGTCTATATTCTTCTTATTCCATCTACTTCTTCTTCTTCTTCTTGTGGGAGATCTTGGCCATTTTTTTTTAAGGAAGCAAAATCATACACACTTCTTTTTAGTGCTTAAAATGAACCCCCAAATCATACTTAAATCCATTGAAAAATTAAAAATTTGCAAAAAAGAAAAAATCTTTTAACAAGTGAAACTAAACCAATCTAATCATTTGCATCCTTGCAACATCAAGGTTTTAGATGCATTCATGCAAAATTAGGAATACTTCATTTTTGGGAATTTAAAAAGAACTTCAAGTTTCCATTTCAAAAGGTTCAAAATCAACACTAAGTGCACACTAAAGTTCTTTTAAAAAAATCTCATGAAAACTAAGAGTCCTAAATGGTTGCCAAAAATTGTCCTAAAAGCTTTGTTATTTGTTTCAAACAAATGTCTTATTGCAAAATCTTGAATGTTTCTTAGGTTTTTTATGCATCAAAACAATCTAGGAATATCATTTTTGGGCTTAAAACATGCAAACTAGAACACAAAATCTTGAATGAAAAGCAAAGTCCAAAGAGTCATTTTCACTTTTGAGTCCAAAAACAATCTTGAATGATCTAAGGTTAAAACAAAGCACTTCAAAGTTCTTAAAACAACACACAAAATCTCAATCTTGAATGCTCAAAGGAAAAAACTTGAATGTTTAATCACTTGTCTTTGAATGCATGTTGCTAAAATCATTCTTGAGTGCCATGGATTAAAATCTAAGTTTGTTTTTTATGAATGCATGATTAAAACAAAAAATCCAATCTTGAATGCCATAGATCAAATAATCATCTTTTGGAGCATAAAAAGAATCTACATTTTTGTAATCTTTTAAGTTATAAAAACAAATAAAAATGCTTTGAGTGAGTTTGTCGTTGGACTCACCCTCTTTAATCACCCATCAATTTAACCATTGGTTGCAATCTTAGTGCCATCTATGGGGATGGGTCCACCTAAGAGGGTGTTAAGTGCTCCACGCAAATCAAACTCCACTCACTTGGGTTTTTAGTGGTTTTTCTAAGTTAGAAAATTCCTTGAATGCGCATTAATCTCGCTCACACTTCATTTGGGCATAAAAATTGGACAAATCTTGACGTGGAGGGCCTCCGGGCGCGCGCTTGAAATTGAATCTCACAAACCTTTGTTTTGGGCTTAAAATAAACTCACACTCAATCTTGAATGCCTTAAAGAAAAATCAATCGATACTTGACGTGGAGGGCCTCCGAGCGCACGGGTTTACCTTCTTGTTGACCCTAACTCTTCTTCTTGTTCGCATTCTTTGATCAATTTTATTTTTGTCGACGCTTCAAAGTTGGAATAAACATTGTATCTTAAACATGAGTGCTTGCAAAGTCTAGATCAGAAAACTTAAGCATCAGTTGGTAAAAGAACACGCGTGTTTTTTAACCCAAGATCATCCAAGTCTTCTCTCCCCTTGTCATCTTTCGAGGCCATCTTGGGTGCATAAGATTAGGATCCAAAATCTTGTCTTAGATTTTTAGGAGGCCTGCTTGGGGATTTCATCACCCCTTGGGATGACCTCAACTCCAGCGTTCCGGTAGAGTATAAAGATCGAGAGGTGAATCCAAAGACACCTCTCTTGGGATCAAAATTTTGTCACTCGGGCTAAGCCTCAAGGAACTTTATACCCTTGAGAAGTGAAAGAGGAGAAGTGGGTTACCGCTCCTCTCGGTTGTGTGACATCTTTTTGGTTTCATCTATAGATTTGGGCCTCACGTACCTTGTGTATATTGAGGACTCCCTAGCTAAACCAAATTTTATCCTTGTAGAAAACTTCCTAAGATGTTGGTGTGTTTGACGTGCTTGCTCAAAACTTTTGTCTGCTTGTTTGTTCATAGCTTTTGAATGAATGTTTGCCAATTTTGGTCGAAATCCCAAAAAAGAAAAAATCTCCCAACTCAAGGCATACTTAGCGTAGTCACTGCCTTATCAGAAAATCATCCAAGCTCCCCCGATGCAACTGAATCTATCTAGTTCTTTGCCTTAGAACAATCCCAAATCCAAAGTCCATCCAAATCATCCCCCCAGCCAGCTAGCAACCCAATCCAAAATCACCCAAGCCTTTAAAGAGTTGTTGTCACTTTGCTAGATTTTGCTATCCAATCAATCCTACCAATCAACCAATCTCACCAAGGTTATCCCTTTGATAGAGCATTGTCTAGGGTAATCCAGCTTTGTCACTTGTATCCCTCATCACCTTGAGCTAAAGGTTGGGATCCACAAGTGGTCAATCTCATGTCATGCCATAGGATCACTAGTCTATCCTTAAGTTGACACAATCACCACGAATCCTGCACATAGGAAAGCAAAACTCTCACCTTTTGACAACATGCCCTTGAAGTCTTCCATCCACAGGAAAGCCAAAAATCTCCAGCCAATCCTCCTTAGGTCTGTCATGCAGCTTTGACTCTCCCTAGAAAATCTTTCATCAACCAATCCAAAATTTGTGCTTAATCCAGATCCAACCATGAGCTTTCGTGTTCATCCATATGCAAGACCCCATCTCCATCAAACTCACCATCAAAGCATGAAGTACCAATCCTATCATGATGTGTTTGGTCGCATTGTCCTTGCTCCTGCCACCTTCTATTCCAATGATGATGAAAATCTTGTTGACTATGACGGGTATATTGAAAGCCTTAGAAACATTCCCCCAAGCATCCCCCAAAATCCAAGAGTTATTCCAAACTATCTAGTCATGCCATCTGATATTCCAGCTTCCCCTCCATCACCCCATCAACCAAGCTTCCAATCTTCCACCCCCATCACACTAGCTATTCCTATCAATCCACCTCCACCTTTGACACACGAGTCTCCAAGGAATCTCCTAGAGGAAATACAAGAAAAGTTGCCTCCAACAGTCGATAAGCCATGTCATCTGATCCAACCATGTGAAGTAGTCAGTGATGAAGCTTCCCCATCTATAATATCACCTCCATCTCCCATAGCTATCATCCCCATACCATCCATCAAATTGCTTAAAATCCTTCCACTTCTCGCAAGCATCAAAATCCCACCACCTGTCAAATCCCTCCAAATCCTATCCACATCGCCTCCAAGCATTTTCCAAATCTCTCGTAATGACCCTTATGCATCCATCTTCTACTCACCCATCTCCACTACTAAATCTCCCATCTATCCATCCGCTACCTTTGAAGAATCCATCCCTTCACCTCCTATCGCACCATCCACTCCAAACCAATCCTATCAAGATCCTACCCAAAAGCATGTTGACATCCCCCAAAGCATAAATGAAGATATCATCGTACCATGTCTTCCATCCATAGTGCAGTCACCATCTCCTCCATCTCCAAAACCTCGAGCCATATCTCCTCCACTACAAGATATCTTGTCATCCCACCAGCTACATCAAGATCCTATCCTTCCATCTCTCCCACTCCATGCTTCCATCTTACCACCTATCCAAGCTATTCCACCATCTATAATCTACCCTCTTGGTTCACTTACATTCATCCACGGTGGTCCTCTCTCAGCAGAAGAATTAAGAACAGTATCTCCCCATTGCAATACACCTAATAAATTACTTCTACCATTTTCTGCAAGCAAAAAGTTTCCTCAGCTTGTTCAAATGCTCAATCGATGGCATTATCAAGGTCAAGGTTTAGGACCACAAGAGCAAGGAATCAGAGAGCCTATTATTGCACAAAAAAATCTAGGATTTCATGGTCTTGGATATGTATCCAAAGGCTCACCATCTAAAGGTGTTGGTACACCACACCCCCAAACCAAGCCTATCTCCAAGCCCACCATGCCAGCCTCCCATCACTCCTTCAAGAAATCTTATGTCATCCCCCCTCCACCATCTTTGCAACCCAAAAGAACCTACCATATCCCCCCTTCATCCGCTAAATCCATTTTGGGTCCCTATGTCCCAAAATCTACCATCCTCCATCCTCCTATTAGCCATCATAAAAATCCTATTCCATCCATTCCTATGCAAGATCAACAAAGGCACATATCAGGGCACATCATCCATCATCATCCCCCTACATGCTCTTTCATATCCTCTCCATCTAACAAAGCTTCTCCTAACCATCTTCCCAAAGCTGACCACAGCAACGTAAATGCCAACTTCAAAATGCATAAAGCTAAAAATCCACATCCTAGGCAATCATATGTCTATTCTAAAAGACATACTCCAAAAAGGAAAAATCCAATCAAAGAATGCAAAATAATGCAAACGCCTATGAAAAGAAAAACCAAAACCATGTGGATCCCAAAGAAAAAATTTGAAACCCAATGCATAATGGCATCCACCATTGCTAATCCCCCATCTCGTGACTCATGTCCCCCATCTCCTAACTCCATCTTGGGTGCCTATATCCCCAAGCACGCTTCCACAAATCCTCCATCACACCCGCATCTACCATCTATCCCCCATATGCTCTTTTCACACCTATCCCAACATGTGCCAATGTTGATCCTGCAAGCATCCCCATCTCATGCTCCTTTCCGACCTTTTCACCCCTCCATCTCCTACCATCAATCCCATCTAATCCAATTTATTGCATAAATCACACATCCGATGTACCAACAGCTAGCAACAAAATTGAACATTCCAATAGCTAGTGAAAAATCACAAGGAAAAAGCCAAAATAGCTGAAGAAAGCCAAAATCATTCCAGCTAAATCCAAAGTCAAAAAGTCAAAAAAAGAAAAGAAAAATAAAGTTTCCATTGGGGAAAACTTGGCAATTCAAGCACCTTGGACAAGTACCATGATGAAAACTTGGCAAACAAGTGTCATGCGTAATCCCACCATCCCCAGCTTAGCCTATCACCCTCATGCTTTTGGTCATCTCTTGACATCCAACTCCATCTTCCAATCTATCCACCTATCCTCCATCCTCCAGCTTCCATCTCACACCATCCACTAATCTTATGCAGCTTCAGCCAATCATCTCAGCTATCATCCATCTCCCTAGCGCCTTCAGCTTTTCCATCCTAGCTTCAATCCTATCACATCCATCATAAGACCTCCTTTCGCATGTCATCTTCTAACTGGGGGCACTGTATTCCTTGGAGATCTTGTCTTTTCCATCCTCCCTTGTCATTGGTATCTAGCTCTAGGCTATCCTCATGCAAACCCAATGTCATCTCTTTATATCCATCATAATCCTAGCTATCTACCATCCTATCCAGCCATCTCATCCTACTCCTCTAGCTATCCTTGGTCACAAAATCTCTCATCATCATTGGATGCATCTTGCCAAATCCATATCTTTCGCTATCACCCCACCCTTAGCTTTTGCATCTTGCACAACATCAAACCATCCCACTATCCTATCATCCTAAGCTTTTGCCTACTTGTAACTATCTTGGTCAGCTTCAACTTGTAAATATCTTTGTCCATCATCTTGTACATCCTCTTTAGCTTAGTACCATTGTATCTATCCAGCTTTTGTGTCATTTCCTCCTTGATCAGCATCTTGCACACATCACACATCTTGGTTAGCTATTCCAATGCATCCTTTAGCTAGATTTCCTGTCACCAGACGCATCACTCATCCAAATCCACCAGCTTAGGTGCTCTCTGATAGGTCCTTGCAAGATATAGCTTTCCTCATGTCTGATCTTGGTCCGTTAGTACCTCGTCCTACCCATCTCGTTGGCAAACAGTTCTCTTTTGGATTTTCACTTTCTTTTGATTTGGACTCTTCCCTGTTGGGTCTTGAAATATCTTTTCCAAGAAATATCCTTGTTCCCTCCTCAAGGTTTCCACAATCTTCCATATCATGGTATACTGTGAATGGGGCAATTAGAGCGTAAGGTCTTGATCATGTCTTTTGTTTGTTTTTCTTTTCTGCTTGTGGGTTACCCAGTGTCGGTTCCACTCTGATTCTTTCGAGATTCATGTGTGATGCTGGGGCAATCCTTGCGTGTTTGTTTTGAGTCAATTCATCAGTCCTTTGGATAGTTGGTGAAAAGGCCTTGATGTTCTTGGTAACCTTGGCAATTAACCAACAGTCCTATAGCAAATCTAGTGCTCAACTACATGGTGGTACTTCTCTTTGAAGTATCCCCCCACTCAAAAAGCTTCAATGGTTTCCCTTCATCTCCATTATCCCCCATCCATATCCAGCATCTGTCTCTCCTACCCTAGCTTGTGCAACCGTATCTCTCAGAATCAATCATCACTCTTAGCTTTAGGGATCCACAATCCTAGTCTTAGGGATCCACCAATCCAAATCAATCCACCAAGCCTCATCTTTCGAGATCCACAATCCTAGTCTTAGGGATCTCTGAAACCCATCTTCCGCCAATTTGACTCTTTGAAATCTTGTTGCATTAGCTTTTTAATCCCCTCATCCATCTCCCCATCTTGAATTCCTTTTATAGTGCTCTGCTCCTTCATCCTCCCCCCAATCCCAAAAGTCTTAAGCTTGTTTCCTCTTGTGCCCCTGATTTCCCTTTATCATCCTCTCGTAGTGAGAGTTTGAGCTAATTCGGCCCCTTCTCTTTGCCAATCCGAGTCTTCTTGCTCATCTTGAATTCTTTTACTTTTCAAGAAGTCGTCGAGCCTCACTTTCTCTCCCCACCGCCTTCTTGAGGGGGCATCTTGCAGTCCATTCTCTCCTCTTCTGCTCTAGCCTTGGGCATCTTATTTTCTTATCTTTGATGTCATGCCACTTGCGGCATCACATCAAAGAGGGGCAAAATGTAGACACCTAAAAAATTTTAGAAAATAAAGTATTTTTATTTTTTGAAAAAGTCCTGATGACATCATCATTTATTAATTATTTATTTATTTAATTAATTAATTTTTATGCCATTAAATCCTTTTATTTTAATTAAAAATATTTAATTAAGGAATCCCTCCCAAAAATGTTTAAATCTTATTTAAACATTATTTCTTTATTTATTAATTATTTAATTAATAAATTGACCAAAAATCCTTTAGAAAATAAAGTATTTTTATTTTCTAAAAAATTTTTGATGACATCATCATTTATTAATTAATTAATTAATTTTTATGCCATTAAATCCCTTTATCTTAATTAAAAATATTTAATTAAGGAATCCCTCCCAAAAATGTTTAAATCTTATTTAAACATTATTTCCTTATTTATTAATTATTTAATTAATAAATTGACCAAAAATCCTAAAATAAATTTAAAAAATTTATTTTTTGCCCAAAACCCTGCCAATTTCCTTTTGACCAATAACCTCTTCCAAAATCTTCTAATCCTTCTTTAATTTCGATTAAAGGCTAATCCCATCATTTCCTACCCCTAATCCCAACTCAAAATATTTAATTAAGATTAAATATTAATCCTCATGTTTATTAAAAAAGTTTTAATAAATATCTCCTCCTTCACCCACCCTCATTAATTGCAATCCACTTGCCTAGTCCTAAGCCATGTCTAACCCTTCCTCTAATCATTTTTACAACCCTAAGCAATCTTAAAACCCCCCTAAACCCTCAAATTCGAATTTCATGGTATCTCTCACAAATATCTTCAACCGCAAAACTTTATAAAGCCCACAAAGTCATAAATGTTCTTACAAAGCACTTATGAAGGGTCTTTATGAAGATTTTATCTCTTGAGCCTCCTTTGTTGACTCATCCTTGCCCTTTCCTCCATCCTCTCACCCTGTGACATGTGTCACTCCCTGATTGGTTGTAAGGAAGCACAATCCATGTGCTCTCCTCTCATGCAATCTAAGCCCTCCATGAGCTTTTTCCCATCCTTGCATCCTAGCCCTTGATCCCTGAAGCCCTTTGCCTATTTAAGGAATCCTCTCCCAAGCCATTTTAACACAATCCATGAAGTAAAGTTATAATGCTATTTTGAGAGCCAAATCCATACTAAAGCCATCTATCCACACCAAAAATCCACAATCATCCATTGAAGCCTTTGGAAGCATATTGAGCATACATGCTATCCATTTAGATAAAGCCACTCAACAAGAGAGCTTCTCATTGAGAGAGCCCATTAATGACTCATATTTTCAATTGAGAGCTCATCTTAGTCTATCTTGAAGTTTATGAATTTTGTTTAGTTTGTAGAAGCTTTATTTAAATTTGGTTTCTATTAGCATACTAACATTTCTCATATACATTTTGGCACGCCCGGTGGGACCCCGCATGGGTCATCTTCATTAGCTTTTTTAGTCAAGTTTTGTATGTCATTTGCTGATTTTGGCTAATTTTTCTTGTTTTTGTGATTGGTAGGATTGTATAAATTGGTTTTGTAGGTCCACATGAGCGTGAAGAAGACAAAGGAACTCATAGTATATCTCATAGTGTTTGCAGATTTTTCAAGCTTATAGGTGGACAAAGAACTTGGAATTTTTCTTCCTCTCCTTGTCTATATTCTTCTTATTCCATCTACTTCTTCTTCTTCTTCTTGTGGGAGATCTTGGCCATTTTTTTTTTAAGGAAGAAAAATCATACACACTTTCAACAATCCCCCTCCCAACATCACTCATCGTGTCCTTTGAGATTCAAACTTGTGACCAATCTCTAATACCAATTGTTAGAAAGGATAGGGTTTTTTTTGCACCTAAGGATTGACCTATCAATGCCCAATACAACCAATAGTCTTCTAGAACTATAGGAGGTAGTTAAGCCATGTCATGAATCTTGCAAGGGACATTGGCCCACTGCCAACACTTGTACCTCCTTAAATAGGTAATTCTAATCTTTTGACACTGAAACATCATTGTAGATCTTAGGATTATGATTAGCTCCACCACATACAATGAATCTGATTGCCATTATGTTTTTCTTATTTTCTAGAAACATCTCTTGGAATCCATTCCTTAGGTCATTTACCTAATCATCTCCTAGCATTAAATGATTGAACTCATCAATCCTTATCCTCAACATGCTTTCCATAGTCGAAGAATATCAACTTAGTTATCTAGAAATTACAATTTCTTATAAACTATTAAAATGGTATTCCTCAGCCAACACTAAGTTTTAACACTCGATCAACATTGGGTTACTTGGTTGTTACTAATTTTCTTTCTTGGTACATAAACTATCACTCAGTCAATACTAATGCTTGATCAACACTATTTTTTCTCAACTTATTCTATCACTCAGTCAACACAAGCACCACTCAGCATATACTTCAAGTTCTTTAAACTCTTTCTCTATTTCTTAGTCGAGCCTATGCATTTCATCTATCTTTGATCACATCTTCAAGGCTTTAACATTACTATCTTCTCTACTTGTAACATGATTTAAACAATCACTTTATCTTATCAAAGTCCAACTAATCAAGTGTCTATTTATAATGTCCTCTTCAAAACTCAACCTTTCCTCTAGATAATTTTGTTATGGACAACTTCTCAAATCCTCTTAATCAATAAATAGATATGACACTCAGATTAGATAGAAAATCATCTCATCAATAGGTTTCATATTAATGATAACATAAAAATTGTTCTAATATTAGTTTCCAACAGTTTAGTCTTTTAGCACAAGAAGAAGAGGAGCACGCGACCCTAAGTGAAACTATGGGTCTATTGTCAAGAAAGTATTGGTAATACTCAAGGTTTCTTTAAATCACTTTAGGCCTTTCATCATCAGTATCATAGCTAGGTTCATCATCATATTTAGGCCCCATCATGTAAACACTTTCCTCAATAGGCTTGAGCATGTTTATAACATTGTCGATGTTGGTGTATGTATAGTGTATTTTGGTCTCATGGTTCTTCTTGTTTTCTTTTCAATTTTCCTCTTTTTCATAATTTGGGATAGGTTCCTTGAAATATTTATGATCAAAGTTCTTAACCAACCCATTAGTGATTACATCCTTGAGATTAAGATAATTATCCATGTTATGACCATTCTTCCTATGGTAGTTGCAAAAATTTTCATCTCTCCACCAAGGAGGCTTTATAGTAGGATCATAGGGTGTAAAATTATTGAGAATCATAACAAGATTGTTAGCAAGAAATTTATGTAAAATCACATCATATGAATCAACTAATGAAGTGAAGTTACACTTTGGCTTAGAGTATTTTGTGAACTTAGGTTTTTCAAAAGCTTGATTTTTTTGGAATCATCTTCCTTTGTAGCTTCTTGTTATTTGGTAATGAGGATAGCATTAACTAAGTTGTAAAGTAGGTTAATTGGTCTTAGGCACATTAACAAAACTATTCAACAACATACTTATTCTTGTACAAAGGTTTTCCTTTGTCCTTACCATTCCCATTGTCAATTTTCTTTAGGAATGTATTCCCCTTCTTAATAGGAAGATCCTCAATACAATAAGCACTCTCAATAGTGTCATTGAATGTTGTTAATACTTATTTCCTAAGATCATAATATAGCTCAGGTATGAGAGTGATAATGAAAATATTGATCTTCTCATTCTCATAGATTTGATAGGGGTGCCTAGAGTATAATCTTCTCCATCTCTGTAAGTATGTAACAAAAGGCTCCCCTTATTTTTGCTTGATGTTTCATAAGTATAGCATGGTAAACGGTTAGGCTGGTTAGGGTTAGCTATTTAGAACTAGTTTAGGTAGTGTTAAAGGTTGGGGGAGAGTCTAGTAAACCACTCCATGGCTTGTCCTTTCAAGCTTCTAGGAAAGATCCTCATGAGATATGTCTTACTATATAAAATCCATGATAAGTGCAAAAAAATGTCTATCATGATCATGTGGATCATCATTACTATCATATTTGTCATAGTTAGGAGCCTCTATATCCCTTAGAAATTGCATCATGTAAATTACTTTATCAAAAGGAAGAGCACATATGGTCTCAAAAAATGATGTTTTAGGTTTTTCTTTTCCATTTGCATACATATGAGTTGACTTCACAATTCTTGGACCTCATTCTTTATGATTTCACTTTTAGTTTGTTTTCTCTTTTGAATAATTCTTTGAACATCAAAGTCATGAGGTATTGTCCAACCTCTATTTGTCATGTATGCAAAATATTAGTCCCTATTTTGTTCTAATTCCTTAAGCATGAGCCTTTGGGGGCATTCATCTTTTATGAAACCTAATGAGATATACACTAGTAACTTTACTGTCTACTTCACTCCCACAATGGGAAGATTATGAGTTTCTAGGAGGTGATAGATATCCCTCAACATGTGATTTTGGGGTTCTTGGAGGGGTATTGTTGGCATTGTTTCCAAAGTGTGCATGATTTGAAATGGGGTTTTTATAGGTAGCTGTAGCATTTTGATTATCAAAAGTATAGGTGTTGTGACCCTCAAAACCATGAGTGTTATTATGAAGAGCATCATTTTCTTCGTAAGCATGTGTATCCATCCTAGAAGCTATGTGTCTACCTTGTTCAAGTGTCTCTTTCTCTTGTCTTTCTTGTCCATTTCCGTAGGCTTTTTTTCCTCTTTCAATTTCTTCTCTCCTATGTGAAAAGTAGTCATCAAAGTGATGGCTTTTCTCCTCCTGATTCATGGTGAAATATATTTTGTTTTGAGCTCTAGGGGTGTCTAGTGGGATACAAAGAGAACTACCAACATGGCTAAATAGATAGTACCTAGTGGAAGATTTGTCTTCCTCAACCTTGTCAAAGATAGGTTCACCCTCAAACTATTACTTATGTAGACATCTCATTGGAGATGGAAATTTTTCAAAACTAAAAGAAGGGTGGCTACCTTTCCAAATTGAAGCATAGTTGTAACTAGCGTTTAATTGCTAAGTTTTTAGCTTAATGATATAACACAAAAGTGTTTAGAGTTAAAGCTTGGAAAATCAAGATGTTCACTTGTCACAAGAAAAAGTAGCAATGAAAATAGCTTGTCAAAAGTGTCCAAGAAGCTTATGACACTAGTGACTCAATCTGGGAGCTAGGCAAGAATCCTAATAGAAAAATGGATGTAATGAATGGATGTGACAAGTGAACAAACCTTTATGTCAAGTGTTCATCCAAAGAGCCAAAGTGACCTATTTTCAGCCTAGAACATAGCCAAGCATGTAGGTTTCAATCTAGAGATGCAATATGACCAAGTATGGACACCCCTATTGTTAGAATATAAAGTCCACCAATATAACTAAGGAGGTGGGGGGGGCGGGGGGGGGGGGGGAGGTGTGGGGTGTGAATCAGTTATACAACTATTACAATAATTATCAACCTTATTAATCCTTAACCATTTGAGCAATATAATTAGAAACCATAAAAAGATGCTCATATACAATAACACCAGATGTGTTAAATAGTGAAACCCTTGATTAGAGGGAAGCCCCCAGTGGGAATGGTTCCCAAAAAATGATGTACTAATATGAATGTTCCTTGTTAGAGGATGGACCCTATTAGGAGTCAATAAAAGCATTCAATACAAATCATTCCTTGTTAGGAGACTTTGAATCCCTGTCAACAAATTTCAACCCTATTAGGAGTTGTGCTAACCCTATTAAGAGTTGTAGAAGGTAGATAGACCCATTGTCCAAATGATATCTATATTATTCCTTGTAGAATAATAGAAATGATTTTTACTTGTAGTTCCTATTTCTCTTTCATCTAAACCTAATTTCTCTACTTCTTCTAATCTTGATACCAAATCACCAACTTGGCATCCAATAATCCCTTGTCCTCAAAGTAATTCCTTGGTTTTACCTTGAGTCTTTCCCAATTAATTATAATAGGACCACATTAAGATAATTAATTATTTCACAACTACACAACATTGTCAGCTAATAGTCTTTAGAAGTTTTCACATGCGTGACTCCAAACTTTGTGCACTTATTGCTGTCATCATTAGGTTTTCTTATGTCATTGTACAACTTCACATATCATGATTCTATATTTGTTAGGAGATACAATCCATTTATCACAAAGTGCTTCTTAGATACTCTATCTCTATACTACTCTTTATAAATAATGCATATCTTTGACTTACTCAATGATTAACCTTTCCATTAGGACATGGTATCAAACATTTCCTTAACCACATATCACCTAAATATCAAACGTCTATCCATATGACCTTGATCTTTGTCTTCTACTCTATCAATCTTCATAGAAACTATACTATGTTGTCAGCATTGACAAACATAATCATAAATGCAACATATCAATCATTCTACTAATCTCCACATGCTCTAGCAATGCTTAGGATATCCCCCAAAGGAATACCATTAACATTCATGCTAACACCTATTCAACTAGAACACAATCAAAGATTATTTTTTCCAAAAAGTGGACCTAGGTGACAGAAGTTAGAAGCCAATGTGATACAAGTTCAGCAATAAATTTTGTATGATAGATTTCAATATACCCAAATAACAGTTTGCAATAATATGATAGTTCATAGGAGGTAGTACAATATAGTTTACAATAACAATACAACAAAGTTAATATGATAGTGTGATAATTTGTGCAGTCCAAAATTATTGTACAATACTTATCAAATAGGTAGTATGATACAAGTTTAGTAGGAACTATTTTTGTGACTTTGTACCTATGAGACCTATTTTTGACTCCAAATTTTCACTTATTTGAGAAACATTATAGTTACAGTAGAGTGTATTTCTAGTTGTAATAGTAATGTAATGTTTTTTGTAGTAATTTATGGCACAAACACACATCTTCAAGAAATTGGACAAGAGAAAAAGAAACCTTTCAAATGCAAACACTTGTGAGGTTTCAAAGAAAAAATACTATGAAAACTAATGTCATGTGTATTTCAATAGATTTCCATAGGTCTAGCACAAATCAAAGATACACCAAGAAACATCTACCTTAAGGTCATGGTTCATTCAATACCTTATCCCACGACTTGATTCCCCCTCACCTCAGACAAAGTAATTTCCCAAAATAGTTACTGTCTTTTTTGTGGAAGTGTTATTAACACAACCAAAGGAAAACATATGGTGTGCATAAATATTTCAGTGATCTAGGTAGTCCATTAGGATCAATCCTTGCACCAAGATATTGAGCAACTAAAAAGGGTGGTCTCTAAATCCTAGAATGTCTAGTAAGGGTCTCGTTCATAACACCTCTCTTGCACCTTATATAGGACATAATAATAGAACTTTTGATCACAAGAGTACCTTAAGCATACCCATCTATTGATTTCCTCATGGTCCCAATCCCACAAGTACTTTCACTAAGTGAAGTCAAGTGTTACTCGCCCCAAGGCTTTGGCCTTTGTCAAGGGGTTTTTTATTATAGTGGGTTAGGTTAGCTAGATTTTTCTTGTTCCCACTTTGGGTTGTTCCTATTGGTATCTTTTCACCAATAGTGAGCCCTCTAAAGGTATGAATATCACTCAAAGATCAATAAAATAGATCTACACCAAGAAGGTCAAGATTTTTGGTTCAACTAAAAGGTGAAGAGCATACTCTCCTACTCCCTAATGTTTCCCACAAATCTACTAACTAGATTAATTAAAGCCACTAAAAATGGAGTATGCTACCCATTTTCTTGATTCAATTAAGGGTCGAGATTTTTTATTCACCTAAAAGGGGAAGAGCATACTCTTATACAAAAATTACCCTTACTTGTGAGTTTTATGTTCCTAACAAAATAAATCAACTAGTATATGTCACACATGAAATAAAATTAAAAACTTTAAAAACTTTTTTTTGTTTTTTTAACTTTTTCTTGGGTTAGGGCACAAAAGGATTACTAAAGTCTAAAAAATACCTAGCAAAACCACTTGTTGGGAGTTGTTAGAAAATCAAAAATCCAAAATGAAAAACTTTAAAGATAAAAATGCAAACTAAAAGCCAAATTATCCAAGTGAAATAGGTTGGACAATACTTCTAGTTGTAAAATTATCGTACGATACTTTCCCATATGCTCAAATGATAGTTCATCCTAGTGTGATCCTTTGTATTAGGTAGTACAATAGTTCTCAGAATAGGAGTATGGTAGAATACACAAACCAATATGATAGAAAGACTAATAATGTATTATATAACTTTTATATAATGTATTTCACAATGTCTATTAAGTGTCACACGATATTTTTGTCTAAAAAATAAATTAAAACCAAAACAATAAGCTAAAATAATGACAAAAATGCAAGTAATGGAGCTAGACAAGGTTATCCACTCCCATGGTGGGAGCCAAAAATGTATACCAAAAATGTGGCACTCTTATATAAACCCTTACACTTGATAAAACCCATGGAAGAGGGAATCTCAAGAAGTGGCTCATAGCTTCCTATCTATGATGTGCAAAGGTGAAAATAGGTACTATGGTGGCTCTCAAATGAGCCTAGCTATGAAAAATCTTACAAGGTGCACCATAGAATGGAATATTTCAAGACAAAAGAAATGATGCTAGTATCCAAGAATAAATATGCAAATACAATGCAAGCTAAATGAGAGATGCCAATTCAAGCTAAACTAGAAAAAATAGAGTGTTTCAAAGCCTTCCTATTAAGCTATGTGAGCTATTCTAAAGCATAAATAAAAGCTAAACTAAAAATTTCATAATACAAGTATGAAGAATACAAATGCAAGAATGCTACAAGATATTCAAAGCTCCAAAGTTACCTATAAATCTAGCAACATAATGTTAGTACAAAAGCATAAGATATGAGAGAATGAGGAGAGATTCATCCTTTTAAAGAGAAATGGATGGTTGTGTTTAAGAGACAAAATATGACAATGGAAGATACATCTTAAGTGACCCATGTGCACAAAAATCTCATCTAAGAAAGATAAATGACCTAAAATTTCATAATAAAAAATATGTGTGGAGGAGAATGAAGATTCCTCCCACCTTGAAAATTTTTCCTCTCATGTGAGGAAAAAATTGTTTTTAATTTTATTTTTAAAATAGGAATAAGGTTTTATGTGTGCATACTTAGGATAAGTAGGACTCGGAGATTTTTATTTAATTAAAATCGAGCAATTTCTTTCAATTAAATAAAAGACTTAGGATAAAGCAATCAAACCATAATTTTTAACTGAATAAATAGCAAGGTGACGATTTGATCAAGAATAACCAATAGATAAATTAATAAATAATGCAAGAAAGGGGGATCATAGTCTAGATACTATTTTTGGATGATTACACTTAGAATATAGAAAATTTATAAAATCAATAATAATATTTTCATTGCAAAATTACAACAACTATAATCTTAGATAGAGCATGGATAAAAATTCAACTTTGTGCATAGATCCAATGACATAATAGTTTTATCCCAATAGCTCAACTAATCTAAGTAATAATAAGGATATTAACCATACTATATGAACAATGTTGATAATTAAAAAAATATTACACCTAGTACATCACTAATTTTACACACATTTAAATAATTTTAGGAATAATATCAAAGAAATATACTCAACTATATTAAAGATTATATAAACATAGATACTTACATTGAGCTTAAGAATTACTTCTAAGAACAAGAAACTTTGATAAAATTTAGTCACAAAAAGGGCCCAGACCTCCTAGATCCCTAACACTTATCTAGTGTTTCTTGTAGTCTTTAATGTAAAATTATATGCTCTTAAAAATTTTCAATTATGTGATTTTTCCTTCCACTAGAAACATATTTAAATATTTCAAACATGTGATCTATTCAAAAAATTCTCAATTACTTCCTCGTGCTGAAAATCCCTTCCTTTTTCTCCCCTTCCACATAGATTGATCCCTCTTCCAAAGATCTAAAAAATTCTCCCTTAACAATGATCACTCACCCTTCAAAACTATCCCCGCATTCCCCATCTCTTGTCATTGTGTAATCTTTCCAAAATATTTTGTTCTTATGGAATCATGGAATAAATTCTCCCTCTCCCATTTTTTTGTTGCTATTCTCTTCTAAAAGATATATTATTTTTCCTTTGGGATCTTTTCCTATTTGTATCCTTTATAAAAATTTCAACTTCTTTAAAGGATTTCCTCTAAACTCATGTTTCTTTTTGGAAAGTTATAAAATCAATGTTGGAATGACAATAGGAAAGGTAAACTTTTGAGAGGGAGGGGGTGAATCAATAGTTTAAACTTTGACCCATATAACATTTACCATACATCCATCTCATATATTCAATAAGTAAATTGAAATACCATGTAAATAATGTACATCTAAATCATGTAAACAAGTAAGCATTCACACATATATATGATACCAAATATGATCACCTAGAAACCCTTCAATGAGAAGGTAAAACTAGGGTGGGAATGGCACCCACAAATCTTCACTACTACAGTAATAAAGTGTATCCAATGAAGGTTACAATGTTTGATCATGAAACATGATCTATCCTATAAAAGGTCTGCCTTATTAAAGGCTTACAAAGATTTTTAGGTATCACCCCGTTAAAGGATTTCAACACCTTGTTAGAAGTGTGCCTTGTTAAAGGACTTTAACTCACAATTAAGTAAGCACCTTGTTAGAGGATTTATTTATAGCATGTTAGGACTACTTTGTTAAGAGATTTAACTTATGCACCTATTAGAATGACTTAGCATTGATCCTATGGTTAGCACTTGGTTTCATGATGACAGATCACCACTAAACTAATGTATTCTTCATCCTTCTTGATTAGATGTCTCTCTTCTATATGTTATTCTCTACCTCTATTCTCCTTTAACTGATTTTGTAATGTAATTTTCAATTCACAATTCCTTAGCCACCATGAATGCTCTATTTGCACATGCAAAACTTCTCTCTTTGCTCCTTTCATGCATAAATGAAGTTTAGGGTTCATACTCCTTAAGAAGACTTAGGTGACTTAGGGTTAGGTATGAATCAACAACGGTTATTCATCCATTTTACCACTTAAACCTTCCTTTTATCTGATTGGATATATGTCCTTTATAGGGATTCCAATTTAAGATTTGTCCTTAAATCCAAAATATTGTAATTCAATTTGTAAGTCAGCTCAAAAATAATTTATGTAGTAGTTTGGGCCATTACAAATAGCTATGTCAAAATTGTGTTACTCAACATTTAAAGTCTATGATGCTTAGCATATACTAGTTTCTATATTGTGACTCAGCATTTGAATGACTTAGCATGCACTACTTACTCAGCTCCTGTATCACTTGGCATACACTATCTAGTTGACACTTGAGTGACTTGACACATGAGTGGCTCAACACTCTCTATGGAATTGGCATGCTCTATCTTATACATGTGCTCAGCATGAACTAAGTAAATGACTTAAGTGTATAGACACTTACTTATCAAAACTAATCTAAGATCAACAATCTCCCCCTTTGACATGAGTGTCAAAAACACTTGGTCATGCATTGATATCTTTATTTTTACAAGCATAACATATCTCCTATTTTTCTACTGTACAAAACATCAAAATTTTGCAACAAATTATACCTCAAAATTTGATAAATCCCCCTGAGTTGATAGGATTGTTATGTATTCAAAATTGTGTACTCCTACTAAGTAGATATGCTTCAGCTGATACCCTTTCATTTCATGTTGTCTATGTTGTTCTTTGCTTGCTCCCCCATGCTCTTACTCTATTTTTACTTTCTCCCTCTCTCTTTTACTTTCTCCCCCTACATCATAAGCTCACTTTCTCTTTCTCCCCCTTTCTTTTACTTTCTCCCCCTACTTCATAAGCTCACTTTTCTCCCCCTTTTTGACACTTATGTTAATGGGCTATACACTGATAGTGTGTTTGTCCAAGAAATATTTATGGACTTATAAAATAATCTTAAGATTTGCATCCCAATTTTCATATGCTACATCCAAAGACTTAATTTGGATGGCCAGCTTGACAGCAAGGTGGACTAGGTCATCTAATGCAGAAAATTAGGATTCTTTCATCATAAGAGTTTCCACATAGCCTAACTCCTTGTGTGAAATTTCCATGTGAGGAGTCAAAGTGGTTTGGATGCTAATTAGTTTGGCCCTTATGTTGGCTTCTTCTACAGATAATGCTACTAACTAACTTTGGGTTTGCAATAAAGTTCTAAAAAATTTCTCGCTTTTTGTTGGAGTCATAGGAAATCTTGCACTTGATGCATTAATTTGACTTTCCAAAATCAAAATGTGACTCCTTGTTTCTTATGTGAAGAGTGTAGAGTTGTACAATTTGGTGTACAGTGAGAAAATGTTCTCAAGTACCTTCTTCACACTTTCTACCTTAGTTCCAAATGCAACTTGTGTAAGTGCTATGTCACCTAATATTTTATCATTCACTTTGCTTTGAAATTTCCTTTTAGACCATTCTAATAATTTTGTATTTATATCAAGGTCTGCATCACTTACCTTTTCCACTATATTTTTCAATTTTTCAATGAGTGGCTTGGTTTCATCTGGAGTAGGCCGATAGAATGCATCTAAGAAGATGTCTTTAATATCTAGAAAAGCTTGCTTCTACCTATGCTCCCTTATGAGTATTTCTCAATGCTTCTTTCTAGCCAAGGCTTCTTGTAGTATGCCCATCTGCTCTATTGTCATTGTGGCATAATCAAATTTTCGTAAAATAATTTCTTCATCAAGGCTTACCTTTCCATATGTAATTACCTCTTCTTCCTTTGATGAACTTGGACTTGGCACTAAGATTTGCAATGGTGTTGCATTTATGCTTAGCTTTTGAAGAGTGTGACTGGAAGGAGTGTCAGATTCTGGTAAAGTTACTAGTGCTTGAATGGTCACTTGCTCCTTTAGCTTTGGTGTCAACTCGGTCTCTTCAAGCTCATCCATATTTTCCATAATGTCTTGGGATGCACATTTTACTTGTGTTGGAGGTGCATATAAATCTATCTGACCTATTTCACTCTGTGCTTCAGTGGTGCCTTGAGTTTCCACTATGTCCTTTCCAACTATGTCAACCTTTTTTGATGTAATTTTTGATATTTTATCCAAAGGTTGTACATTAGTGACTTGAGGGGTGATGGTAGGTGGTTCTTGTGTTTTCAGCTCTTCCCTTGTGGTATCAGTTACTAATTTTTGGATTTCATCTACATTCACTAATACAAGATTATCACACAATTTTGCTTGCAATGTAGATTGATCAAGTATCTTTTTAAGATCCTCCTCTGTTAGGGGGTTGATGTTCTGAGCAGTGAGATCAAAAACATCCTTTATTGTTACTATTTTAGTGTTTGCACTTTTTATTTGTTGAGGACTGGCATTTGGCAATTGTGTATCTTGTACACTTTTTTCTTTAGCTTTTTTTCACCTACTTTCACTATAGCTAGTCCATATGTGACATTCCACATCTGTGTGGATTTCTTCGCAACATCTTCAATATTGTTTTGCAATATGCTAAAGGATCTACATTTTGCAACAAATCTAACTGCATATTTCTTCATATCCTTAGCCATTTGTGCCTTACTAAGTTTAGGCATAACTTGAGCAAGTGATGACTCCCTAATTTATCTTTCTAGGTTCAAACAATAATGTCATTTGTGTTCAACTCTTTCATATAAAATTTTAGACATTGAGTTGGCAATCTCTAGTGGAACTTTCTTAAAATTTGTCACCATGGCATATATTGCCTCCTCCACTTGATTCTTTTCAACATTACCAAGATTATAAAAATCAATATGAGAAAATCATGTTAAATCTACACTATTCTTAACATTTTCACATAGGTTTTCTAGATCTGATAATGGATTGTGACTCACCACTTGGAATTTCCTATTGTCATCTAATTCTATTCTCTCCTCATCAAATTCAGCTTGAGAAATGTATTTTCTCCTTGGTCTTTTCTTTTCTCCTCGTTCCTACTCTATATGTTGAATCTTTTATTTTTCCTTTTGTATAGTGACACATGCACTAGCCCTTGTAATAGGTTTGGACTAGGTTGCTTTGGTAGTCTTCTTAGTTCTTGTCACTAGTTTAGCCTTAGCCTTTCTCTTCTTTTGATCAGTAGGAGTAGGTGCTTCCTCAGCTTCTTCTCCCTTGGTACCTTCTACAATTTCTATTTCTTCCTCTTGCTAACCTTCTCCCATTCTTTTTGTTAATGCAAGTGGTGCTTGGGTCTTGGTGTCTTCTTCCTCTTCATCCTCTTCCTACTTGACACCTTCACCAAATTTTAGTTTTTAATTTCTTCACCAACTTCTCCTTCTTTATAACAGAGGTAGTCTTTAGTTCCATAGTGAGCTTAGACTTTTCCATCTCATAATTACCAAATACTTTGGCATATTTATCTATATCTTCAGCAAGTAATGTTGTTATTATTGTAGAGGCCCCATCTACATTGATTTCATATCCTAATGGCCTTAGCCATCTTACCCTTAGATTTGCTTCTTCAACAAATGTACAATTAGCATCAACTAGGAAACAAACATCATCATAATGTTTTTTCACTAATGATATTAGAATCCACAATCTTTTCTTCATAGATTGCTTGAAGTCCTCAAAGTAACTTGTGTTGCAAATGATTGAAAAGATCATGAAGAAAATTATTGGAATGATCATATGGAATTGGTAAAGAATTTTCTCAATCATTATTTTGTCATTGATGTCAAACTTACTACTTGCAGGAATGACAATTGCTTTAGTGATCCAAATACTATCAATTGGTTGATTGACAAGGAGGATGCAATCAATAAGATGTAACTAGAACACCTAGAGAAAGGTTGAAGTTATGATGTTATAATGAAGTCCAAGGATCAGCTAAGTCATTGGTGAAAAAGTGTATTGATGACATACTCTAAGACATAGAGAATAGGCACATTGAAGCATATCAAAGATGTAAGGTTTTAGCTAAGTCATTTGTAAAGACTAACTGAGATCATTAAGGAGCCAAACAAATTCCTAGTTGAAATTGAGCAAGTGCCGAGTGAACTTCAGATGCCGAGCAGAATCAAGTGTTGAGTGCTAAGCAGAATCAAGTGTCGAGCAGAATCAAGTACCGAGTAGATACAAGTGCCGAGTAACATAGAGATTTCGAGCATCAGTAAACCAATAGTGTCGAGTTGCTGGATTATTTCAAAAATCAAAGATTTGCCAGATCTAAGCCGACAAGGTTATTATCTAGAAATCTGTGAATTAAATGGAAGATAAGAATGATGAGCTAGTGGCATAGAACACCATGTAGAATGTTTTTGGAGAATACAACTAGACTCTAGATGAAGTTTTTTAGATAAGAGCAAGATATGGGGTAGATACATTAGATCCTACCTAATCCATTTGAAACCCTAAAGTTGGAAAGGGAGAATCGAGCGGCAAAGGCAAACCAAATTTCTATTTAAGGAATCATATGGTCATAAAGAGATAGAGAAGAGGTCAAGCATGAAAGCATAAAGTGTTGAAGGAGGTACTAAGGAGGAAGAAAGCACAGTTACTCTGCTTCAATAGATGACCACAGATATGGATACATTGGTATGATGAGTAAGAAGACTCAAGGAGACAAAGCTTGAGATGACAAGCTGTAAGAACTGAAGTGATTAAAAGCCAAGCAAAAGGACTAAACTGAAGAGTGATCTGAAATCTACAAAGTATGTTGTAAGTTGTATCAGATCAACAATCCATTATTTTTACTCTGTAGCAATTGTAACAGATAGTTTAAATCCTATGGACTTAGGTTGGTTTAATAGCCATGTTGTAAATCCTTTAACAGGGTGACATTCCAAGTGAATGTTCTAAAGTCCTTTGATCAGGCCCATTCCTAACAATATGGTGAAATCCTCTAACAAGGTCACATTTAACAGTGTGTTGTAAGCCTTTAATAGGGCAGGCTTTTAACAGGGCATCACTTTAGAAAAGTGAAAATCAAGTAGCATGTTACTGGTGGTTTTTCTCAAATTGGATTTCCACATAAATCACGGAGTCGTGTGTTGATCTTGCATGTTTTATTCCTACATGATGATTTGCTGTAACTTGCTAAGATGGTTGATTTAAGTTTGAATGGATGAAAAGTTTATAGGCTCATTATAAGTTGTGAAAAAGTATTATTAGGGCATTTGGACCTTGAATAACTGATTCACCCCCCCCCCCCCCCCCCCCCTTAGTTATTCTAAAAAATTCTAACAATTAGTATCAGAGCCAAACTGCTCATTTAGTTTAAAGGGACTATAAGAAAAAAAGATCAAAATGCCTAAGAGAGAAGTCCCCAAGCTCAACAAAGACAACTTTGTTGCATGGCTAAGTCTGATGAAGCTACATCTTGGATCCATAGGAGATTATACCCAAAATTCAATTGTTATTAAACATGTTGATCCAACTAGTAATCTTATTGCAAAAGATTTGAAAATTAAATAGGAACACAATCCGACAATGCTGGAAATTGCCTCTGCACTCAACTATGCTGAATTTGATGATATCAAAGGATGTGACACTGCATTCAAAATGTGGAAAGCCCTATCAGACATCTATGGAGGAGATCAAAATGTCCAAAGAGCAAAAAGAGAAAGCCTCAGAGGAAAGTTTGATGATATGAAAATGGAGGAAAATGAGAATGTTGCTCAGTATGGTGCAAGAATAAAGGAAGTGGTAAGTGCAATAAGATGTTTGAGTGGCCAATTGGATGAAGATACTGTTAATAGTAAGTTCTTAAGAACCTTGTTTCCTATCTATGCTATTAGAGTATCAGCAATACAAGAACTAAGATGTGTACCAGGAAACAATCTAAGTTTTGAAGGAATAGTGGGTAGACTCACTGCATTTGAGCTATCTAACTTTGACAACTACAGACCTGAGAATGTTGAATCTACTTTCAAAGCCAAGATATCACTGAAAGATGCTGAACAAGTCAAATCAAAGAATGGAAGAAAGATGAAATATGTATCCATTGATAGTAGCACTAATGAGGAAGATGTGGAACAATTGGAAGCTTTGCTAGCTAGAAGATTTCACAGAGGCAAAGGAAAATTCAAAGGTAAGATGCCTATAATTTGTTTCCATTGTAATGAAGTAGGACATATTGCTGCAAGGTGTACACAAAAAAAGGATTACAAGGATGGCAAAAAATACAAATATAGAAGAGAAGATGATAAGAGAGATTACAAAGACAAAGGCAAGAAGTGTTATATTGCTAAAGAGAATTATGATGATAATGATGATGAAGTTGTTTATGTAGCCATGAAGGACCAATCTAATGAAGAAGAACCTACAGCACTGGTAACATGTATGAACAAAAATGATAGATGGATCATAGATAGTGGATGCTCACATCACATGACAGGAGACAAAAGTAAGTTTGTTAACTTTACTTAGTATGATGGAAATAGTGTTAGATTTGGTAATGAGGCTCCATGTCAAATAAAAGGAAAAGGTTCCACTAAGCTTACAGAACAAATTTCATGTGATAATGCATACTATGTTGAGAGATTAAACTACAATTTGCTAAGTGTCTCATAGTTAGGCAATATAGGATGATGCAAAGTAGAATTTGGAAACAAAACTGCAAAAATCTATGGTACCAATGGTAAATTGATAGGAAAAGGAGATCAAACAAGAAGTAATCTGTTTTACCTTGATATGGAAGATGTTTCTTGTTTTGTTGCAAAATTTGATGATGAATGGTTATGGCATAGAAGGCTATGTCATGTTAACTTTGGCAATCTGGTCAATATTAGTAAAATGAAGAAAGTTAGAGGTTTACCAAAATTGAAGAAGCCTAATAATATCATGTGCAAACAATGTCAACTAAGAAAGATGACAAAGTCAAGTTTCAAAAGTAAAAACTATACATCTAAAGAAGTACTTGAGTTAGTTCATACTGACTTATGTGGTCCAATGGAAGTACAAAGCTATAGAGGAGATAAGTACATAATGTTTTTTGTTGATGACTGTTATGTTCTTAAAACAAAAATCTGATGCTTTTCAAATGTTTAAGTGGTATATGGCTAGAGTTGAAAAGGAAATAAGAAAAAGCTTGAAATGCTTGAGATCAGATAGAGGTGGTGAATTCACATCAAATGAATTCGAGATATTTTGTAATGACAAAGGAATCAAAAGACAAACGTCAGCTCTTAGAACTCCTCCACAAAATGGAATTGCTAAAAGAAGAAATAGATCTTTGATTGACTGTTCCAGAACATTAATGATGGAAAAGACTGTTGCTCTAAAATATTGGAGAGAAGCTGTAAGTGTAGTTGTTCATACACTGAACTAAGTACAAGTCAAGAAAGGTACAAATACAACACCTTTTGAATTATGGTATGGTCATTCACCCAATGTAAAACATTTTAAAGTATTTGGTTGCAAATGCTTTATCCTTAAAGATGCTAGAAATAGAAAATTTGATGCAAAAAGTGATGAAGGCATATTCCTTGGTTACTCCACTAGAAGTAAAGCATATAAGTTTTTGAATACTAACACTAACAAAATTGTGGAAAGTGCAAATGTAAACTTTGATGAGCATACAGAAGTCCAAGCTAAAGAACCAAAGAGAACAAATGAATATAGAACCTTTGTGTATTCTTATGAAAGAATGCATGTTGATGAGGATGTTGTCAATCAAAATGAAACTCAACAACAAATTTTAGTCTCAGCCGAGTCACAACTAGTAAATGTCGAGTTACATTCAGAAGCTGAGTTGTAGAATGAAGGAAATGCACAATCTGATACTGAAGTCAGTACACATGAAATAAATGAAGAACAACCTGACAACTCAGTATATAGTGACCCTAAATCAGAAAAATCAAACATGGAAACAAGGACAGAACCAAGATTATCCAAATATGTAAAAAGACATCACCCTGCTGAACAGATTATTGGTGACAAAGATGCAAGACCAATAACAAGGAACAGACTAAGACATGAATCATGTCTGATCAGAAAATCTAAACCTAAAATAGTATATGGTGCATTACAAGATGATGACTGGTATAAAGCTATGGAACAAGAAATTGATCAAATAAAGAAGAACAAAACCTGGAGTTTGGTTCCAAGACTAGTTGACAAGAATGTGATTGGCACCAAGTCAGTATTCAGAAACAAGCTAGATGAGAATGGTGAGATTACTAGAAAAAAAGCTAGACTAGAATGCAAGGGTTATGCTTAAGAAGAAGGACTAGACTATGGGGAAACATTCACCCCTGTTGCTAGAATGGAAGGAGTAAGAAATTTACTTGCATATGCTGCATATAAAGATTTCAAAGTTTATCAGATGGATGTAAAGTCTGCTTTTTTAAATGGTATATTGGAAGAAGAAGTCTACATTGAACAACCAGAGGGATTTGTTGATGAGAACAATAGGGATATGGTTTGTAAACTACATAAAGCACTCTATGGTCTGAAACAAGCACCCAAAGCATGGTATGAGAGACTTCACAAGTATCTAGTGCAAATAGAATTTGAAAGAACTGATGATAACAGCAACATGTACATCAAATCAGATGAAGATAAGGATATTATTGTATCTAAAATCTTTGTGGATGACATAGTGTTTGGAAGAAAGGAAGTGCTTTGCAAAGGCTTTGCTGAAAAAATGAAACATGAGTTTGAAATGTCTATGTTTGGAGAGATCAATTTTTTTGTTGAATTGCAAGTACATCAACTAAAACATGGTATATTTGTGACACAATCAAAGTACATCAAAGAGATACTTAAAATGTTTGGATTGGAGGATCCAAACTAGTCAGCACACTAATGGCAACAAGAAATAAGATATCCAAAAATGATGAATCAGCTGAAGTTAATCAAACAATGTATAGAGCCATGATTGAAAAACTACAATATTTTGTACATAGCAAACCAAACATAGCATTAGCAGTTAGAATAGTGGCTAGATTCTCTGCTAATTCCAAAGAAAATCATCTCATAGCAGTGAAAAGAATAATGAGATATCTTAAAGGAACTAATAACTTTGGTCTATACTACAAAAAGAATGGAAAGTTTGAACTCAATACATATACAGATGTAGATTGGGGAGGCAACATTGATGACAAAAAAAACACAAGTGGAGGTGCATTATATTTGGGTAAAAGGCTAGTTACTTGGACTAGCAAGAAACAAACGTGCACATCCCAGTCCACTGCAGAATCAGAGTATGTGGCAGCTGCAGTCAATTGCACAAACATTGTGTGGCTCACACATCTATTGAAAGGAATGAAAAAAGAGGTAAAAAAACTTGTGATACTATATTGTGATAATACAAGTGCTATAAACATATCCAAAAATTCAGTAATGCATGCAAAAATTAAGCATATTGCAATCAAGTATCATTATGTTAGAGAATTGGTAGAAGACAAACAAATAAAGTTGGAATACATTCATACAAAGGAACAAACTACATATATCTTTACCAAACCATTGCCCAAGGATGCTTATGAATATCTTAGAGGCAAGTTGGGGGTAATACCCCTAACTCAAGTAGTTTAAAGCAACAAGGATGCTGCCCTACATCAATAGGAACAAATCATTGAAGTATCAGAAGAATGGTGCAGAGGATGATAGCAGGAGCAAAAACTCCAAATTAGTCACAAGCATGGTGATAGAGGGAGAAGACATCAAGAAGCCAAAGCTTATACTTCACAAGTTAAAGATGTTACATCTTTGGCATTTATGTCAAAGAGGGAGAAATATGCAAAAACCTGATCAATACAAAGCAAGAGGGAGATATATATGAAAGAGGGAGATGTATGAGATTAGTAGTAAGGATGTAAGCAGCCAGGAAAAGTAGCAGACAACGTAATCAATCTTGATGGTAACTAAGTTGATCAATTGATCAGTTTGGTTTTTCCATCAATGCCAAAGAGGGATATTGTTGGAAATGATTGAAAAGATCATGAAAAAAATTGTTGGAATGATCATATGGAACTGGTAAAAAATGTTCTCAATCATTATTTTGTCATTGATGTCAAACTTGCTACTTACAGGAATGACAATTGCTTTAGTGATCCAAATACTATCAATTGGTTGATTGACAAGGAGGAGGCAATCAATAAGATGTAACTAGAACACCTAGAGAAAGGTTGAAGTTATGATGTTGTAATGAAGTCCAAGGATTAGCTAAGTCATTGATGAAAAAGTGTATTGATGACATACTCTAAGACATAGAGAATAGGCACATTGAAACATATCAAAGATGTAAGGTTTTAGCTAAGTCATTTGTAAAGATGTAAGGTTTTAGCTAAGTCATTTGTAAAGACTAATTGAGATCATTAAGGAGCTGAACAGATTCCTAATTGAAGCTAAGCAAGTGCTGAGTGAACTTTAGATGCCGAGCAAAATCAAGTGCCGAGTGCAGAGCAGAATCAAGTACTGAGTAGATACAAGTGTTGAGTAACACAGAGATGTTGAGCATCAGTAAACCAATAGTGTCGAGTTGTTGCATTATTTCAAAAATTGAAGATTCACCAGATCTAAGATGACAAGGTTGTTATCTAGAAATTTGTGAATTAAATGGAAGGTAAGAATGATCAGTTGGTGGCACAGAACACCATGTAGAACTTTGGAGAATATAACTAGACTCTAGATGAAGTTTTCTAGATAAGAGCAAGATATGAGGTAGATACATTGTATCCTACCTAATCCATTTGAAACCCTAAAGTTGGAAAGGGAGAATCGAGCGGCAAAGGAAAACCAAATTTCTATTTAACGAATCATAAGGTCATGAAGAGATAGAGAAGAGGTCAAGCATGAAAGCATAAAGTGTTGAAGGAGGTGCTAAGGAGGAAGAAAGCACAGTTACTCTTCTTCAGCAGATGACCACAGATATGGATACATTGGTATGATGATTAAGACGACTCAAGGAGACAAATCTTGAGATGACAAGCTATAAGAATTGAAGTGATTAAAAGACAAGCAAAAGGACTGAACTGAAGAGTGATCTAAAATCTGCAAAGTATGTAGAAAGTTGTATCAGATCAACAATCCATTATTGTTACTCTCTAGCAATTGTAACAGATAGTTTAAATCCTATGGACTTAGGTTGGTTTAATAGCCATGTTGTAAATCCTTTAATAGGGTGACATTCTAAGTGAATGTTCTAAAGTCCTTTGATCAGGCCATTCCTGATAGTATGGTGAAATGCTCTAACAAGGTAACATTTAATAGTGTGTTGTAAGCCTTTAATAGGGCAGGCTTTTAACAGGGCATCACTTTAGAAAAGTGAAAATCAAGTAGCATGTTACTGGTGGTTTTTCCCAAATTGGGTCTCCACGTAAATCACTGAGTCATGTGTTGATCTTGCATGTTTTATTCCTACATGATGATTTTTTGTAACTTGCTAAGATGGTTGATTTAAGTTTGAATGGATGAAAAGTTTATAGACTCATTATAAGTTGTGAAAAAGTATTATTAGGGCATTTGGACCTTGAATAACTGATTCACCCCCCCCCCCCCCCCTCTCAGTTATTCTAAAGAATTCTAACAACTTCTCATTACTGATTCAAAATTTTCACCTAGTTGTTCAATGAACTCTCCTATTTGAACTACTACAAACATATTTGTCTTCCATGCCATAGTGCCAAATCTAGGAAATGTGTTTTGAACATCAAAGAAAATACATATCAAAATAGAACCAAATTTTTATCAAGCACTCTTTATTTTCCTTATTGCTTCTAGGTTCTCAATTAATTGTTGTAGCTATAGCTCGGCAAGATCATATGTGTGATCCTTTTTCACAATTGTATAACCAACATCTACTGCAATATAGGGCACACTATTTAATCTACTTGATTGGTAAAACTCATCTGCAATTACCCTTACTGCAAATTCTATCAATGGATCTATGATGGTATCTATTGTCTTTCCTCTCTTATTCCATATAGCCCCTGTATTCTTTTCAATAACCTCTTTTGAATTTCTCCTTAAAGTCTTAGGCTGATCTAGGGTTGGATACCATTTTACCCTATGGATTATTCTTATGGTATTTTAAATGGCCCATTGTCTAACCAAAGTGATCTATCATGAATCTTTCTTAATACAATCCTAACCCATTCAATTTTGAAAATATTTGGGAAATCTAGGGCACGAGTTAACCCTTTCTTTTCTGCAATTTTGAATTCTTCCCTTAACAAACCATTTTCACATAGTCTATCATATACTTGTCTAATCTCAATATCTCTAATACTCCCAATCTTACAGTTGTAACATTTCTTGACATCTTGAACCATTAAAACTTTTGGTGGTATCATGGATAATGCACTAGAGGGATCTTGTTTATATGCAATATCAAGTATGGCCTCAAAATTAGTTGTTTCACTTCATTACTAACCAATTAAAATTCAAAACCTCTTTACCCTCTATACCCTTTGAACTAGATGTCATTGTATAGAACTAGGGTTTATGAAAGTAGAAATAACATAGCTCAACACACAATAAATACCTTGCAAGATATGATGAAATGGTGTTGAATGGTTTATCAAATCTCTTGTAATCACATCTGATTAATTTCTTGATTGCCTCTTGCTCTCCTTGTTCTTTCTCAATTTCAAAATGATGTAAAATGAGCTGAAAATTGATCAAATACCCTTTTGAAATCTTACAATTAATGTTGAGTTCTTACACAGTTGTAAGCTTGGCATCAACCAATTTTAGGTTCACTTGGCATCCACTAGTTTCATTCATTCAATAGGCATTATAACCTCAGTATCAACTAGCCAGTCTGTTAGCTTGGCATCTTCTAGCATTTCACTCAAAAATCATAGGAAACTTTTCATGCTAAAAAATAACATGAAAAAACTTAAAGATTTTTCTTTGATTCCTAATAACATCTTGCATCTTTATTATGCTTACATAAAATTTTTAGTATTAAATCCTTTGGAACTGATGTATGATAGAAGTTTTGAATATTAGTTCCACATAGCTCTTGATTGCTTAGTTTGATGAGGTGTGATCACCTGACCCATTAGGTGAAGTGATCCCTTCTTCACTTGATGTTTTGCAATCCTCCTTTTTCTTTCATGTCTTACTCATTTTATTTTTGACATTTTCAATATCTACCTTTCCTTTTCCTTTATCAAACTTACAACTTGGTGCCTTTGACTTTGTTGGTCAATATTGACTAATGTGACCAATCTTTAAATAGCTAAAACATGTGGTTTGACTTAACCACCTTTTGTAGTCACTTCTAAAGTGTGTCCTAATACAATTCTTAGGAACATTTCCATACTCTTGACAATAATGATAGTTGTATCTTGTATTATAATCCCAGTTGTAAGAATTGCCATTGTTCTTCACCTTTGTTTGCCTATCTGATGGCCACATGGGTTTGGATTTGTACTCAAAAGCTCTATCTCCATGCTTCTGATAGTTATAACAATATCCTTCAAATATTTGTGTGTGCATGGTCATAGTCCTGTATTCATGTGCTTAATGACCTTATTTGTTGCACTTATGGTAGTGAACCATGCTCTTATGCTTGACAATTTGATTTACAGTCTTGCTTCTACACACATTAGCAGTATGTCCTTTCTTACCACAATTATGACAAGTAGGTTTGAAGTTCTTAGCTTTGTTGCTTCTTTCTTTAGCACTTTTGGATGATTGTCCTTTAGTGCTTGTGTATCCCAATCCATATGTATCATTATTGGATCTAGGGGATCTCAATAATTGCTCAAAGTATTTGATGGCTTCACTTGGTTTATTAAAACTTTTAGCAAATTCCTTTTCGCTTTTTAGGTCATTTTTTAATTTCTCATTCTACAACTTCAATTTTGTTATCTTGATGTTTTTAACATTCAAGTCATAGTCAACATTCATCATTTGACTTAGAGTATCCAATTGCATGTTGAAAATCTTGGTTAGGTTTGATGATTTCTCTTCTAGTCTATTGGTCAAAACTCTTGTGTCTTCTTCAATCATGGCTTTGTCTTCCACAGCTTTCTTTTTCTATTTAGTCACCTCACATAGTAGTATGGCTTGTGATTCTTGCTCTAAATTGAGATTTCTAATTTCCTCAGCCTAGGCTCTATTCTTTTTCATTAGATCTACAATTACTACACCAAATTCATTTGAGTCTCCATTGGAAAATAGCTTAGTGGTGTCTATCTCTTTATATTGTGTGTCATTCTCCTCAATGGCAATTTCCTTCCTTCTCTTCAAATATTTCTTTAGGTCTTCGCTTGCATCATTCAGTTGATGTAGAATGAGTTATATTTCAATTCCCTGATTCTCAATGATCTTTCCCAACTTGTAGACTTCCATTTTCAAGATCTTTTCTCAAAGTTGCAAAGCTTCTCTTTTAGAGAACAAGGCTCTAATGCCAATTGGTGGAATTACAATAGGATAGGTAAAATTTTGGGGGGGGTGAATCAGTAGTTAATCTTTGACCCATAGAACATTTACTACACATACATCTCATACATTCAATAAGTAAACTAAAAAACCATGTAAAGCCTGTACATCTAAATCATGTAAACAAGTAAGCATTCATAGATATATATGACACCAGATATGATTACCCAAAAACCCTCCAATGAGAAGGTAAAATTGGGGTGGGGATGACACCCACAAATCTTCACTATTGTAGTAATAAAGTGTATTTAATGAAGGTTATAATATTTTATCATTAAACATGATCTACCCTATGAAAGGTCTGCCCTATTAAAGGATTTCAACACCCTATTAGAAGTGTGCCTTGTAAAAGGACTTTAACTCACAATTAAGTAAGCATCTTGTTAGAGGATTTCAACATAGCCTATTAGGACTACTCTATTAAGAGATTTAACTTATCCACCTATTAGAATGACTCAGTATTGATCCTATGGTTAGCACTTGGTTTCTTAATGAAAAATCACCACTAAACTAATGTATTCTTTATCCTTCTTGATCAAATGTATCTATGTCATATGTTATTCCCTTCCTCTATTCTCCTTTAATTGATTATGCAATGCAATTTTCAATTCACAATTCCTTAGCCACCATGAATGCTCTATTTATGCATGCAAAACTTCTCCCTTCACTCCTTCCATGCACATATGAAGTTTAGAGTTTTTCCTCCTTAAGAATACTTAGGTGACTTAAGGTTAGGTGTGAATCAACGACTGTGATTTATCCATTTTGCCACTTAAACCTTCCCTTTATCTGATTGGATGCATGTCCTTTATAGGGATTCCAACTTAAGATTAATCCTTATTTCCAAAATATCATAGTTCAATCTATAAGTCAACTCAAAAATGGTTTACATAGTAGTTTGTTCCATTACAAACAACTATGTCAAAACTGTGTTACTCGGCATCTAAAGTCTTTGATTTTTGGCATATACTAATTTCTATACTATGACTTGGCATTTGAATGACTCAGCATGCACTTCTTACTCAACTCTTGTATCACTCAGCATACATTGTTTCCTCGACACTTGAGTGACTCGGCACATGAGTGGCTCAGCACTCACTGTGGACTCGACATGCTCTATTTAATTCATGTTGTGCTTGGCATGAACTAAGTAAATGAGTTAAGTGTATAGACACTCACTTGTCATAACCAATCTGAGATCAACACTCAAAACTTACTCATAGCTTCTTAAAAAACATGAGTATATTACTTATAATTTAATTTATTTAAATAAGTAGGTTATTGATTTATTTGTATTAAGAAAATATATAATCATAATGACTATAAAGCTGCCACAAAGATAATAAAATAATTTGTCATTTTAAAACAATAAATCTATTTTTCCAGTTATCATTTTAAATGATCATTTCATGTTTGTCTTTATAATGATTTTGAGGTTATATTAATACTAAAAATTATCATGGTCAAAGATTTTTCATTATATTGGTCATTTTGATATTGTTAATATAGATTATGAGAATAAGGTAGTTACTAAGATATTACTTGTATTAAATATATTTATCTGTATATATGCAACCTTGTTAATAATTATTATAATAATAAAATTATAATGATAATGTTAATATTGTGTTTCTTTATCATACCCTAATTTATACTTTTGCAAGATTAATATTCATTTGATAAACATAGGTGTTTCTTCTTTAAATAAATACTTAGCTAACCATGCTCTCATTATTAACATTGTTGTTTACCCCCTTATGGTGATAATGTTTCAAGTTCATTTAGATGTATACCTATTTTAATTATATTATTCATATCGATAAAATTAGTTTGATTGCTAGTTTCTTGTGATTTCCTTATTACATTTTATGTTTTGTTATATTTCTTACCAATATTATATATATGTTATTTTCCACATTATCTTATATAGTTTTCTTACACTTTAGTTATTTTCTATTCGTATGAAAAGAAAAGATATAAGAAGACAAAATGACAAGTGTAACCTCAAAAGACCCCCAAAAAATAACAATGCAAAGTGCAAGACATGAAACAAAACACAATACTAAATCAAAACAAGGGTAGTGTGGGTCTAAAGAAAATCTCCATTAACCACTAATTTGCCACCAAGGGAAGACATATTCTATCCTATCAATTTAGGGGAAATGTGTCTAGTGCTTGCATCTACATCACAAGATTGAAATGCATACATATACATATAAAAATATCTAACTACGAAGGTAGTGTAATCATGTAAACATTCTCCATAGGATTAATATTGTCAGTACATGATATATAAGATAAACATGTGTCTAAAGAAATAAATCAATACCTATAGCCAAACATAAGATCATTACTTTTAAGTCAACTAGTGTCACTAAAGAAATTTGAAATCTCAATTCTCATAAAAAATTATAGAAATATCTAATTAACTTCAAATTCATGCTAAGTTTCATAATCATTTATCCATCTAGAATGTACATTATGAAATCATTACCATAGCAATAGAAACATCTCTATGGTTATCATGTAACATCCAACCATAACAATCATAGTAATCCAATTAGTCATTAACCAAGAAAGATTTGAAGAAAAAAGCAAGGATGCTAGTATCCAAGAATTAATATGCAAATACATGCTAAACTAGAAAAATTACAGTATTAAAAATCCTTCATATCTTAGGTATGGGAGCTATTCTAAAGCATAAAAGAAAAGATAAACTAATAATGCCATAATGCAAGTATGAAGAATGCAAATGCAAGAATTATCCAAGCTCTTCAAAGCTCCAAACTCACCTAGAAATTCTATGACATAGTGTTACTACAATAGCATAAGATATGAGAGAATGAGGAGAGAGCCATCCTTTTAAAGAGAAATGGACAGTTGTGTTTAAGAAGAAAAATCTAGCAGTGGAGGATACATCTTAAGTGATCCATGTGCGCAAGAATCTCATCTAAGAAATATCATGAGATTTCATAAGTAAAAGATGTTTGGAGTAGAATGAAGATTCCTCCCACCTTTAAAAGCATGCCCCTCATGTGAGAAAAATATTTTTTTATTTTATTTTTAAAATAGGAATAATGATTTATGTGTGCACACTTAGGATAAGTGGGACTTGGATATTTTTATTTAATTCAAAGGGACAATTTTCTTTCAATTTAATAAAAGACTTTGGATAAAGTAGTCAAACCATAAGTTATAGTCAAATAAATAGCAAAGTGATGATTTGATCAAGAAAAGGCAATAGATAAATTAAATAAAAAAGATAGAAAGGGGACTCATAGTCTAGATGACCATTATTGGATGATTACACTTAGAATATAGAAAAAATATATAATTAGTAATCATTGCGAAGTTACAATAAGTATAATCTTAGATAGAACATGAATAAAACTTCAAATTTATGCATAGAGCCAATGACATAATAGTTTTAGCCCAAAGGAACTCAACTAATCTAAATAATAATAATGATATTAACCATGCTATATGAACAATGTTGATAATTAAACAAGCATTACACCTAACATATCACTAATTTAACACACTATTAAATAATTTCAAGAAGAATATCAAAGAAATATATTCAACTATATTAAGCTTATATAAACATAGATACTTATAGGGAGCTTAAGAATTACCTCTAAGAACAAGGAAATCTAGTAAATTTCAGTCCATAAAATGGGCTCAAGCCTCCTAGATCCCTAACACTTATCCTAGTGTTTCTTGCAGCTTTTAATGTGAAATTATATGCTCTTATAAATCTGCAATTATGTGATTCTTCCTTCCACTAAAAGAAGATTTAAATACTCCAAACATGTGATCTATATATAGAATTCTCAATTACTTCATTGAGCTCAAAATCCCCTCCTTTTCCTCCCTTCCACATAGATTGATCCCTCTCCAAAACCATCCCCAAACTCCCTATCTCTTGCCATTGTTTAACCATGGAATAAATTCCCCCTCTCATTTTTGTTGCTATTCTTTTCTAAAAGAGTTTTTCTTTTCTTTTGGAGTTCTTTCCTACGTGCATGTTTTATAAAATCTACAACTTCTTAAAAGGATGTCCTCTAAACTCATGTTTCTTTTTGGAAAATTCTAAACTCAAAACTTACCTGTAGCTTCATAAAAAAACATAATGATATTACCTATAATTTAGTTTATTTTAACAAGTAGGTTATTAATTTATTTGTATTAAGAAAAGATATAATCATAATGATTATAAGGTTATCACAAAGATCATAAAATAATTTGTCATTTTAAAATCATAAATCTATTTTAGTAATTATAATTTTAAATGATCCTATAATGTTTGTCTTCATAATGATTCTGAGGTTATATTAATATTGAAAATTATCATGGTCGAAGATTCTTTTCATCATAATGGTCATTGTGATGTTGCTAATATGGACTACGATAATAAGATAGTTACTAAGATATTACTTGTATTAAATTTATTTATTTGTATACATGCAACCTCATTAATAATAATTATAATAATAACATTATCATGATAATGTTAATATTATGTTGCTTCACCATACCCTAATTTATACTTTTGCAAGATTAATATACATTTGATAAACATAATTGTTTCTTCTTTAAATAAATAGTTAGCTAACCATGATCTTATTATTAACATTTTTGTGTACACCCTTATGGTTATAATGTTTCAAGTTTGTTTAGATGTATATCTATTTTAGTTATGTTATTCATATCAATACAATTAGTTTGGTTGCTACTTCCTTAGACTTTCCTTATTACATTTTATGTTTTGTTATATTTCTTACTAATATTATATATGTTTTTTTTTCCTGTTATCTTGTATAGTTCACTTACACTTTTTTTATTTTCTATTGGTATGAAAAAAACATAAAAAATGAAAAAATGACAAGTGCAACCTCGAAATACCCCCAAAAAATAACAAGGCAAAGTGCAAGACACAAAACCAAACTCAATAATGAATCAAAACAAGGGCAGTGGGGGTTTGAAGAACATCTTTATTAACCACTAATTTTCCACCGAGGGAAGACATAGTCAATCCTATCAATTTAGGGGAAATGCATCTAGTGCATATAGCTACATTACAAGGTCGAAATACATACATATACATATAAAAATATCTAACTACAAAGGTAATGTGATCATATAAACATTCTCCATAGGGATAGTATTGGTAGTACATGATATATAAGACAAACATATATCTAAAGAAATAAATCAATACCTATATCCAAACATATGATCATTAATTTTAAGTCAACCAGTGTCACCAAAGAAATCTGAAATTTCAATTCCCATAGACAACTACAAAAATATCTAATAAACTTCAAATTCATGCTAAGTTTCATAGTAACTTATCCATTTAGAGTCTACATTATGAAATCATTACCATAGCAATAGAAATAGCTCTATTGTTATCATGTAACATCCAACCATAATAAGTTACAGTAAGCCAACTAGTCATAAACCATGAAAGCATAGATAAATAATAGGTGTTGACCTTATGGTCAAATTATTTGTCAATTCATGCAAAAACACTAGATCATTTGGTTGGTCATATTGCTATCAAGCTTTACAGTGTTAACTGATCTATTGTAGTGTTAACCGAGCCTCATAGTATAAAGCAAGCTACTGCAGTATTAACCACATAGAAAGTAAGTGTTAATTGAGTAGAATAGAAAGATAATGTAAACTAAGCTAGCCATGTTAACCAAGTAGACAAAATATAGTGTTGGCAGAGATTTGGTGTCAACCGAGCTCTTTAGTGTCAACTAATTTCTATAGTATTTATCAAGTCAACAGTGTTAACCGAGTTCATCTTTACTCCTAAGTGATCAATGTGGACCAAGCACTAGTGTCAACTAAGTGCCAAAGTTTTTGAGCTCACTATATTGCCAAGTGTTAGAATATTACCCAAGTGGTCTTCAGATTCCAAGTATCAACAATGAGCTGACTTGGTGAAGATTTTTGAATTTAGTATTATAGCCAACTTCCTAAGGTAATTAATTGGATTGGTATATATGAGAGATATCTTGTCATATCCAAATAAGAGTATATATAGCAAGTATGAATGTGAATTAAAATGTAAATGCTACAAGAAGTATAAGGAAAAGAATAATCTCATCTATCATAGCAAGGTGGTCATTTTATATCAAAGGAATCTCATTCAGAAAACTAAGCTACAAAGAAGAGATTATCTATTGGTTCATCCTAATAGGTGCATCAATCAAATCCTCTAACAAGGTAGACTTAACAGTGCTATGCAAAATCTCCTAACTGAGCACATACTTCATTGTATTGCATAAATCCTTTCACAAGGTGGACCTAATAGTCCTTACTACTCCTAACAAGGTAGATCACCATAAGTGATCATTTGTAAGCCTTAATGGGCCAATTTTATACTGTAGTACTAAATTTTGTGGGTATCATCCCCACCCCAATTTTACTATCTATTTGGAAGGTTTTTGGGTTACCCATTATTGTGCCAACTATTATGAATGTCTTTTTCCTTTCAATCTTTCACGCATGCAATTAGATTGAGGACTAGCTTAAAGATGATTAATTGGGGAAATAAAGTAAAAGATTTATTTATTCCTAATTCACCCCTCCCATCTAAATCACATAGCCTAAATTCTACATTTCTGACAATTGGTATCAGAGCATTTGGTTCTCACATTAGAAGTTTAGTAACTTGAGAAAAGATTAGAGGCAATGAAAGTGTATAGACTGGAGATTGCTATTACAAATGAAAAGTTGGATCTGCAATTGGCCATGGAACAATTCAAGAAAATGAAGGAGAAACTCTCTAAATCTTTCCAAAGAAGAAAATAACTAGCAATACAAATGAATGACAATCTCTACATAGAAGAAAGAGTTGAAGACATTTTACAATACAAAAATTTAGATGAAGTTGATGCAGCAATCAAAGATCTACTTGAAAAGAAACTTACTCTTCATGAAGAAGTCAAAAAGCTAAAAAGAGAACAAGAACTTTAGTCAATCAAAATGTGTGAAGACATGGAACAAAAGGATTTACAAAAAGAATAGAAAATATTGCTAACCAAAAGGATAGAAGAAAAGGATAATGAAATTCAACACCTATCTCTTCGGCAAGCAGATTTGATAAATTAACTCAATTATGCAAATCCAAAACTTGTCAACTTGAGGATAGATAATTAAAGATTGTAGAATGATCTCAACATACAAAGGAAAACCAATGAAAGGATGATGAAATCTCAAGAAATAATGAATCGATTGAATGAAAAAAATCAATTCAGACACAAAGGCAAAGCTAGCTTGGGCTATATAGATGAAGGTGAATCATCTCAGCAAGGAGCTCAATTGAAAAAAAATACCTACTTGTAATCACTATGGAAAGACATGGCATACATCCAACAAATTTTGGAGCAATGGTAAATAAAAATTCAGTGGAAAATGATACAAATGTAAAAAACAAGGTCATAGAGCAAGTGAATGCGCAAAGAAAACCAAGTTTGAAGGAAAATGTTTCAACTACAACAAACAAGGGCACAAATCTTCAGAATGCAAGACCAAGAAATGGAATCCAGTAGTATAGTTTGTGAAAGCTATCTTTAGTTGGGATTATAACACATGGTACAAATGTCACTTATGTGGTAAGCATGGGCATATTGGAGAAAATTGGAAAATAACTCACATGAGGAAGAGAGACCCTACAAAGAGATGCTTTGTATACATATAACTTGGACATCTAGCTAGAAAGTGTCTGAACCAAGCTAAAGTTGAAGAAGAAAAGAAAGAAAAGGTTGATAATATCAAAAGTCAAATGAGGCAACAATGTATAAATAAATCTCCAAAGAATGCAAGTCAAATTCATGAGAACATTGACACCCAAGACAATGAATTGGGTGACTCAACCATTTGAAACCGATGATATATATGGATAACTAGAATTGTGATTCTAAGGAAACATCTTATATCAATTCTAATCTGCAAGAAAGAAGATCTAAATCAGTATTTTAGATGCATTGGGATCACCAATTTTATGACCTTATCGATCAAATTTGGGTTGTAAGACCTTATCAAGAAAATTGAAGTTGCAAGACCTTATCGAGCAAAGTTGGGTTGCTGATCTAACTAAGCTTGGAGGTAGATGGTGTATACTGATTTCAAGACATAACTAAGCTTATGCTTACTGATTTGAAGATCAAAGGTATCTACCAAGTCGAAGGTATCTATCGAGTTGAAGACTTAGCTGAGCATTTCATGTTTGTCAAGTTTAATAAACTATCACCAAGATGACCTTTTTATGATGCATTAATGGAAACTTAAAGATAGGTTTTTGCTTTAAAGAGAGAATCAAAAGGTTTTATTTTTCACTGTGAATTCAAGAGTGAAAAGAGCAAAGCATTCCAGATCCCCCAAGTGATTTAGTGCAAATTTGTTAGAATTTATTCCTCCATTACTTAGCGATATGGCATTCTCATCTAGTAGCAAGGTTAAGAAGGGTTTTGAGATGCTAGTAAGGAATGTTGATCAGCATGGAGTCTTGATATTCAAACTTTATCCAAAAATTCTCAATTACTTCATTGAGCTCAAAATCTCCTCCTTTTCTTCCCTTCCGCATAGATTGATCCCTCTCCAAAACCATCCCCAAAATCCCTATCCCTCACCATTGTTTAACCATGTAATAAATTCCCCCTCCCATTTTTGTTGCTATTCTTTTCTACAAGAGTTTTCTTTTCTTTTGGAGTCCTTTCCTATGTGCATCCTTTATAAAATTTGCAACTTCTTAAAAGGATGTCCTCTAAACTCATGTTTCTTTTTGGAAAATTCTAAACTCAAAACTTACCCTTAGCTTCTTAAAAAACATGATGATATTACTTACAATTTAGTTTATTTAAACAAGTAGGTTATTAATTTATTTGTATTAAGAAAAGATATATTCATAATGATTATAAGGTTATCACAAAGATCATAATATAATTTTTCATTTTAAAATCATAAATTTATTTTAGCTATTATAATTTTAAATGATCCTATCATTTTTGTCTTCATAATGATTCTGAGGTTATATTAATATTGAAAATCATCATGATCAAAGATTCTTTTCATCATAGTGGTCATTTTGATGTTGCTAATATGGACTATGATAATAAGATAGTTACTAAGATATTACTTGTATTAAATATATTTATTTGTATACATGCAACCTCGTTTATAATAATTATAATAACAACATTATAATGATAATGTTAATATTATGTGGCTTTACCATACCCTAATTTATACCTTCGCAAGATTAATATCTATTTGATAAACATAATTGTTTCTTCTTTAAATAAATACTTAGCTAACCATGCTCTCATTATTAACATTTTTGTTTACCCCCTTATTGTGATAATGTTTCAAGTTTTTTTAGATGTATATCTATTTTAATTATGTTATTCATAAAAATACAATTAGTTTGATTGCTACTTCCTTAGACTTTCCTTATTACATTTTATGTTTTTTTATATTTCTTACAAATATTTTATATGTTTTTTTTCTGTTATCTTATATAGTTCACTTACACTTTAGTTATTTTCTATTGGTATGAAAAAGAGGATACAAAATGACAAGTGCAACCTCAAAATACCCCCAAAAAATAATGAGGCAAAGTGCAAGACACGAAACCAAACTCAATAATGAATCAAAACAAGGCAGTGGGGGTCTAAAGAACATCTTTCTTAACCACTAATTTTCCACTAAGGGAAGACATAGTCAATCCTGTCAATTTAGGGGAAATGCGTCTAGTGGCTATAGTTACATCACAAAGTTGAAACACACACATATACATATAAAAATATCTAACTACAAAGGTAATGTGATCATATAAACATTCTCCATAGGGATAGTATTGGTAGTACATGATATATAAGATAAACATATATCTAAAGAAATAAATCAATACCTATATCCAAACATATGATCATTAATTTTAAGTCAACCAATGTCACCAAAGAAATCTGAAATTTCAATTCCCATAAGCAACAATAAAAATATCTAATAAACTTCAAATTCATGCTAAGTTTCATAATCACTTATCCATCTAGAATCTAAATTATGAAATCATTACCATAGAAATAGAAACATCACTATGGTTATCATGTAATATTCAACCATAATAAGTCATAGTAACCCAACTAATCATCAACCTTGAAAGCATAAGTAAATAATAGGTGTTGACCTTATGGTCAAATCATTTTTCAATTAGTGCAAAAACATTGGATCATTTGGTTGGTCACATTGCTATCAAGCTTCATAGTGTTAATCGATCTATTGTAGTGTTAACCAAGCCTCACAATATAAACCAAGCTACTGTAGTATCAACCATGTAGAAAGTAAGTGTTAATTGAGTAGAACAGAAAGACAATGTAAACTAAGCTAGCCATGTTAACCAAGTAGACAAAATATAGTTTTGGTAGAGCTTTGGTGTCAACCAATTTTTATAGTATTTATCAAGTCAGTAGTGTTAACTGAGTTCATGTTTACTCCTAAGTGATCAATGTGGACCAAGCACTAGTGTCAATTGAGTGCCAAAGTTTCCAAGCTCACTATGTTGTTGAGTGTTAGAATTTCACCAAAGTGGTCTTCAGAACCCAAGTATCAATAATAAGTTGACTTGGTGAAGATTGTTGAATTTGGTATTGTAGCCAACTTCCTAAGGTAATTAATTGGATTGGTATATATGAGAGATATCTTGTCATATCCAAATAAGAGTATATATAACAAGTATGAATGTGAATTTAAGAGTAAATTCTACAAGAAGTATAAGGAAAAGAAGAATCTCATCTATCACAACAAGGTGATCATTTTATACCAAAGGAACCTCATTCAAAAAATTGAGTTGCAAAGTAGAGATTAGCTACTGGTTCATCCTAACAAGTGCATCAATCAAATCCTCTAACAAGGTGGACTTAACAATCCTATGTAAAATCTCCTAAATGAGCACATACTTCATTGTAGTGTATAAATCCTTTCACAAGGTGGACCTAATAGTCCTTATTGCTCCTAATAGGGTAGATCACCATAAGTGATCATATGTAGGCCTTAACGGGCTAATTTTATATTGTAGTACTAAAGCTTGTGGGTATCATCCTCACCCAGTTTTACTTTCTATTTGGAAGATTTCTAGGTTACCCATTATTGTTTCAACTATTATGAATATTTTATTGATTTTAGTCTTTTATGCATGCAATTAGCTGAGATTAGCTTAAAGATGATTAATTGGTGAAATGAAGTAAAAGATTTATTGGTTCCTGATTTACCCCTCCCATCTAAATCACCTGGCCTAAAATCTACATTTCCAACAATTGGTATTTGACCATTTGGTTCTCACATCAAAAGTTTAGTAGTTTGAGAAAAGATCAGAGGTAATGGAAGTGTATAGACTAGAGATTTCTATTGAAATTGAAAAGTTGGATTTGCAATTGGCCATGGAACAATTCAAGAAAATGGAGCAACTCTCTAAATCTTTACAAAGAAGAAAAGAACTAGAAATACAAATGAATGACAATCTCTACATAGAAGAAAGAGTTGAAGATATTTGCAAAGACAAAAATTCAGATGAAGCTGATGCAGCAATCAAAGATCTACTTGAAAAGAATCTTACTCTTCATGAAGAAGTCAAAAAGCTAAAAAGAGAACAAGAAATTTAGTCAATTAGAATGTGGGTAGATGTGGAACAAAAGGATTTACAAAAAGAATTGAAAATATTGCTAACTAAAAGGATAGAAGAAAAGAATAATGAAATTCAAAACCTATCTATTTGGCAAGCAAATTTGATAAATCAACTCAATTATGCAAATCAAGAACTTATCAACTTGGGGACAAATAATGAAAGATTGCAGAATGATCTCAGCAGAGAAAGGAAAACCAATGAAAAGATGATGAAATCTCAAGAAATTATGAATCAATTGAATGAAAAAACTCAATTTAGACATAAAGGCAAAGCTAGATTGGGCTATATAGATGAAGGTTAATCATCTCAACAAGGAGCTTAGATGAACAAAATACCTGCTTGTAATCACTATGGAAAGACTTGACATACATCAAATAAATTTTGGAGCAATGGTAAATAAAAATTTAGTGGAAAATGATACAAATGTAACAAACAAGGTCATAGAGCAAGTGAATGCACAAAGAAAACCAAGTTTGAAGGAAAATGTTTCAATTGCAACAAACAAGGGCACAAATCTTTAGAATGTAAGACCAAGAAATGGAATTTAGTAGTATAGATTGTGAAAGCTATCTTTAATTGGGATTATAACACATGGTGCAAATGTCACTTATGTGGTAAGCATGGGCATATTGGAGAAAATTGCAAAAGAGCTCACATGAGGAAGAGAGACCCTACAAAGAGATGTTTTGTATGCATATAACTTGGACATCTAGCTGGAAAGTGTATGAACCAACCTAAAGTTGAAGATGAAAAAACAACAAAGGTTGATAACATCAGATGTCAAATGAGGCAACAATGGGTAAAGAAATCTCCAGAGAATGCAAGTCAAAGTCATGAGAATGTTGACACCCAAGACAATGAATTGGATGACTCAACCATTTCAAATTGATGATATATATGGATCACTAGAATTGTGATTCTAAAGAAACATCTTATATCAGTTCCATTCTACAAGAAAGAAGATCTAAATCAGCATTTTAGATGCATTGGGATCACCAATTTGATGACATTATCGAGCAAAGTTGGGTTGTAAGACCTTATCGAGAAAATTTGACTTGCAAGACCTTATTTAGAAAAGTCAAGATGTTGACCTAACCGAGCTTGGAGGTAGATGGTCTATATTGATTTCAAGACATAACTAAAATTATGTGATGTAGGGGACTCCCTTTATACCATAAACTCATTTCAAAAACAAAGAAACAATAGTGAATGCGAGAACAAAATATGAACTTATTATTGCCACAAATGTGGAATTACAGAATTCTCAATCACCATATGCTAACCCAAATGGGCACCTTCATTACAATGATCTATAAGACAATACTGTGAACTATCACCCAGAGCTATCCTAGACAATCTTTGAGCCTTTCTTAAATAGGTAGTTTTATGCCACTTGGGAAGGTTTTAGATACTTACACTTAATACCCAAGTCCAATAGACCCTAACAATACACATAGAGTCGGCCAAATACATCTTTGACAAATTATTTTAGAAATTTTGGTAGCCCAACTTCTAAAGGCCATAACTCACAAATTGTTGCTCCAATTGGCTGTTATAACCAATTTTCTAAAATGTCAGCTCCTGATCTATAGGCTTGGAACAATGCTAGCGCCCTTCCATTGAGTTTTTAGACCTTATCTAAGTACTCTAAGGCCTCCAACGGTGAGCTTGAAGATTTTTTTGCAAATTTTCCATCAAAAATCCATAATAACTTCTTTGATACCAATGCTTGAGCAATGAGATTTTTGTGGTAGGCTTACAACTCTAAAATGAACCTTCCTATAGAAAATGGGAACATTTTGAGCTCGTATGAAAAACTTACTAAAAATAGTAAGTTACCATAAATAGTAACCACCCTATCTACTAGTCCTTATTAAAATAGAAAAGGCTGAAAATAAAATATTTTTGGGTGATGCAAGATTGCCCTTATGCCCAGGATGCTCCTGCATCATTATGCTTACCAATTTGAAGATTGAAGGTATCTACCAAGTTGAAGGTATCTACCGAGTTGAAGACTTATCTAAGCATTTCATGTCTGTCAAGTTTAATAAGCTATAAGCATTTCATGTCTGTCAAGTTTAATAAGCTATCACTGAGCTAACCTTTGTATGATGCATTAATGGTGACATAAATTTTTTTTTTTGGTTTAAAGGAAGAATCAAAAGGTTTTATTTGTCACTATGAATTTAAGAGTGAAAAGATTAGAGCATTCTAGAGCCCCCAAGTGATTCAGTGCAAATTTGTCAGATTTTATTCCTCCATCACTAAGCAATATGGAATTCTCATCTAGTAGCAAGGTTAAGAAGGGTTTCGAGATGCTAGTAAGGAATATTGATCAGCATGGAGTCTTGACATTCAAACTTTATCCAAAAATCACAAAGAAATTGGACCCAATGGGTGCACATTCACAAATTCCATTGAAGGTACTCTTGATACATGACATCAAATCCTTTTATCATTGCTTGATTCAAGAATTAGGAACTTTAGAGATGAATCAAGTGTATGAATCATTGTGTGTTGATAGAAACCTAAAACCCAATCATAAACACTTGGAAGAAAAGGGTTTAACCCACATTCTGCATATGGTGAGGGATTTCCAAATCAAGTGGGTTAGGTTTATCCTGAGTCATGTTCACAACATGCAAGTCTAGCTTGACCAACCCATCTAGATCATAAACAAAATGATTCATAAGGTTATCAGGTTTCCCATGCTTGACATACCTAAAACAAAAAAAAACCTGGGCTGGGTTGAGATGGTGAAGAAGACTCTAGTCAAGTGAGATGGCAAAGAAATAAAGCTAAATGGTGTTACACACATAGAGATTGAGTTTGGAATTCATGTGATTGCCCACAAGATTTATAGTTCTAGCCAACTGAATAGTGTCCCATGTGAAGCTTTGGACTTGGCCTTTAAGGTGTTGAAGAACAATCTTTCCTTTGACCTTGCCAAATTATAGCTAAATCAATTGAGCAAGAACATAGAGAGCATCTGAGCATCCAAGACAAATCTATGTAAGTTTGGCTCACTTTTGGCATGTTTATTCTTTTATGCTCAGAATCTGAGGACAATTTAGTATTGAAAAGGGATAGACCTTTTGTATATCAAATTAATGAGTTTATAGTTAAAATTGGAGACAATTTTGAGGGTATCATGGATGCATATTTTGAGACTTTCAAGGAAAGGATGCAGAGTAGGTTTAGAATACCTAAGAAACTAGTGGATGATTATGAACAAGACATATATTTGCATGTGGACTATGACAAGGTACATATACAGTCAGTTAGATCTAGAGTTGCATGGGTAAAACCTCTTGTCTATGAGGTAAACATTGATGATACTAAGGACATAATTGAGGCTCTTGTCAATGATCATATGGACTCTAAAATGCATTATTTTGGAACATATGAAGAGGAAAAAACCAAGATTTCCCCTGAAATCAAGATTCCTCGAATTCTAAAGAGAGCAAGGAAAAAGGTAGAAAATATTTAGAAGAAAAATGTGAAATTTGGTTCCCCTCTCCTACTCATAGAAGGTAAGGAAGATAAAATTGAAGAAGAAGAAGGAGCAGAGAAACATGAAGAAGAGGAAAAGGAAGAAATAGAAGAGGAAACTCCAAAGAAAAAGTGGAAAGTAACTATAACAAAAAGATCTACTAGGTCCTCTCTTTCATTTTTCACCAAAAGACCTTTCAAGGCAAGGAAGAAGCTCAAACTTGAAGATGAAGATGAAGATGAAGATGAAGATGAAGATGAAGAGAAGCATATATCTTTCAAAAGACTTGCATGGACAAGAGGATGTACTAATATAAATGTTCCTTGTGAAAGGATGGACCCTATTAGGATTCAATGAAATATAATTATTACAAATGAGTCCCTATTAGGATACTTTGAATCCCTATTAGGAGATTCCAACCTTGTTAGGAGTTGAAAGAAAGATAGATGGACCCACTATCCAAACAGCTTCTATACTATCCTCACTTAATAATATAAGTTTACATATAAAACTATCCAACAATACATTATATTTCCAAATACAATTCCTTGTAATCTCAATGTGCCTCAGTTGCACCAATCACTTCTTTGATCCAAAATATATTGGCATTCAAGCTCATATATCACAATACATATTACACTATTTGCACAGGATTCCTATCCACAAGAAAATGACTTTTCCTTTACACCAAGTCCTAAAACTAGTTATTGATTCATTCTTGAGGCTTTCCCAATTTACAATAATAATATAGGACCAACTTGAGATATTACATTACAATATTACATCTTTTCACAATTAAAACTAATTTTTTGGCTCACAGTCTTCATAACTTTCCACTTGCTAATCATCTAATTATGTGTGTTTAACCAAGGCATCTTCAACAAGTCTTCTACCTTTTTCTCAGCTCATTCCACCAAATTCCATCTCTATTAGGAGATAAAATGAAAACAATAGTACCCACTTTCTAGAAATGTTCTTTGAAAGTTGCATTCACCAAATTCTTCATAACTTTGTCCAACCTTCATGTTTTTACACATGCTCTCAACTGTGGCATCTAAACATATTTTAAAACATAATCCAAAGTACGAATAATTTTATCTTCAATCCTTGAACCATACAAAGTCAAACTATTTTTTTTCTTTGTCAATTTTTACATAATAACTTGTATGTTGACATCAATGACAAATTATGTCATGAGTGCAACATATAATTATTGAATCATGTCTCCAATACTACTAGGATATTCCCCTATAGGAATAGCAACAACATTCATTCTAACAATGTCCTCCTTTGGCATTGATGGAAACATAGATGAAAAACATCTAAGTTCTATGAATACCAAATATATATCGTTTGTATATGTTCCCTCATTCATGTTGTCCATTAATATATCAATGTGCAAGGAAGGTGTTAAACTCCCCCATACATCAGCTTCTTTCAAATCCTCTTTATCAATCAAATCCTCTTCATCAATTAATATTAATATCTCTCTTAAGTACATATCTCCCCCATGGAATGTATCAAGTTTAATGTACTCATCTCCCCTTTAAAGGATAATATTTCATGTGTTATTCTTTCCCAAACATGCATATTAAAAGATGTACATATCTCTCCCCCTAAAGATGCTTTTCATGGTACTACTCTCACCCCCAATGACATCAATGACAAAGGAATAATTATGTCAATTATCTAAGTATGATTTGCAATAAGCTCAAGTGTACAAAGACACTCTTAAATACTAGTACAAACAGTCCTTTATGACTCAACTCAAACATGGATACTTCCCCATAGGAGAAGCTTCAAGAATTCAGTCTAGATTTTTAAAAAATGGTGCTTTTCTACTATTAGAATGATGCAATATATTAATCAATTGCTCAAATTTAGGTTGGGGCATAACCACAAGCATACCTCTCAAGTACTCAAATGTTTCCTTTGCCAAAGGTTTTGCAAATATGTCTACTAGCTACTCCTTTGTGCTAACATACTCCAATTTGATATCTTTCTCTATAAATTTTTCTCTTAAGAAGTAATACTTAATAGATAAATGCTTTGTCTTTGATTATAAAACTAGATTCTTTGGCATACTCATTATACTTGTGTTATCAAAATGTATGATAAAATACTTTGTAAACTCAATTCCAATATTTTTCAATTTTTTCTTCATCCAAATATTCTAATTATGATATTTTTTTGCTACTACATACTATTCTTCTATTGTACTTTGTGAGATACAATCTTGTTTCTTGCTTAGCCAAAAAACCAATCTTCCTCCAAATAAGGATGCTCCACCACTTGTATTTTTTTTGTCATCTACACTTCCTGCCTAATATACACCAATGTAGGCACATAAAGAAAAATCATGTGATCTTTCATACTATAATCCATAATTAGGTATACCTTTCAAATATCTAAAAATTCTTTTCACTGTTGCATTAGATATATCAGGTCTAGTGTGTGAGAAATATTGCAATTAGCAATCATAGAGTTGTACTTTTTCTGTTCAATAGTAGGGGATTCATCTTTGCTAGACAATTTACATCTAGTTACCGTAGGTGTTCCAATAGATTTATAACTTTCTAAAGTAAATATCTTCAATACATCTTTAAGATACCTACCTTGTAATATGAAAATACCATCTTTTTTTGTACAATTTGTAATACCAAGAAGTACTTCACCAATCATACTCATTTCAAATTATTTCATCATCTCCTCTAAAAATGGCTCACTTGCTTCATCATTACCTCCAAAAATTATGTCATCCAAAAATGCTACAACTATTAGTATTCCTTTATCATTCTTTCTCAAATACAAATTACTATTAGCATAACCTTTTACAAATCCAAAATGTATCAAGTATTTATCCAATCTTGCAAACTAGGCTCTAGGTGCTTGTTTTAGTCCATACAATATCTTTTTCAATCTGCAAACCATATCATCTTTGTCCATCAAATGAAAACCATCAGGTTTCCCAATGTATACATCTTCTTCAAGTTCATCATTTAGAAAAGATGACTTGACATCCATTTGATAAATTCTAAAGTTCTTGTTAAATGCATATGCCAAAAAAATATCTTATTGCTTCTAATGTAGAAACAGATGTAAAATAATATTTCTTCAAAATCAATATCTTCTTGTTGTGATTAACCTTTACATACCAATCTTGATTTTTTTCTTTCAAGTTCACCTTGTTCATTCATCTTATTTTTGAACACCCATTTACTTCCAATAACATTTTTATCTTTAAGTCTAGGAACCAATCCCCATATTTTTTTCTTTTCAATTTGATCTAATTCTTCTTTCATATCTTTTATCCAATAATTATCTTTACAAAATCCATCAGCTTAGGTTCAACTTGAGAAATCAAACATAATTCTTCTTATACCTTGTTTCTTTTCATCACTCCTTTATCCTTGCTTCTAATGATTTGCTTAGTAGGGTGATTCTTTGCCACATTTTTTTGAGTTGTCACTACTTCAATTCTAATTTCTATTATAGGTTCTTCTCTCTATTTTTCTCTATAAATTTTAGTCTACAAATTAGTGTTAGTCTCATAAAATAATTCTTTCTCAACATTCTCCTCATTAGTTCTCAGATTAATCTCTTCATCAAAATTATAATCAAGTATCCATTCCTAAATTCTAAACTTTTCATCAACTCTTACATTAGCTCTTTCAATAATAGTCTTAGATCTCTAATTAAAACATATGTAATCTTTTTTGTTCAATGTATATCCAACGAAAAAACCTTCATCACCTTTTGATTCAAACTTTCCAATATCATCATCTCTTTTAATGCAGTATTTACTTTCAAAGATTCTAAAATACTTCACAAAAGGTGCATGTCCAAACCAAAGTTCATTAGGTGTCTTACCAATGCCTTGACTGATATGTACTTTGTTCATAATATATACTGTTGTATTTAGTGTTTCTCTCCAAAAGATTTTTGATACATTTTTTTCAAGCAACAGTACTCTTTTTTTCACTATTATTGATCTATTTCACCTTTTTGCTATCTCATTTTTCTTTGGTGTTTTAGGGTGTAAAAGTTGTCTCTTTATACCATTATCTTCAAAAAAATTGTTAAACTCATTTGAAGTAAACTATCCTCCTGTATCAGATCTCAATAATTTAATCTTCAAACCAGATTCATTTTCAACTCTACACTTATATATCTTAAATTTTTCAAAAGCGTTTTTCTCTAAGAAATGCAACTCATGTCATATTAGTGAAATCACCAACAAGAATCATAAAATACATTTCATCATAGAATGCTCTAATCTTTGTAGGACCACTAAATCTATGTGCACAATCTCCAATTTTGCTGAAGTGGTAAATTTCTTGCTTGGAAATAAAAAATTCTTCTATTTTTCTATTACATATTCTTTACACACCATGTTAGTAGGTTTCACAATTTTAGGCAAATCTCTAACTGCAAATGTAGTACTCACCTTCACAATGTTATCAAAGTTGATATTACAAAATCTCATATTCCATAACCAACTATCATCCATTATATAAACTAAACATATCATTTTAGTAGGATTCAACTAAAATACATTACCTCTTATCCTTGTACCAGTACTAATCAATGTACCATTTGTATCTTTGATAATGCAAGTATTCTCTATAAACTACAACTTAAATCCCTTGTCAACTAGCCATCCAACACTCAAATATTATTTTTCAAACCTTCCACAAAGTAAACATCATCATTGTTTGTCTTTCCATCAAGTGTAATAGGTCATTTTCCCTTTATATGACAGGATGCATTATTTCCAACTCTAACTACTCCTCTATCATCGCTATCAAACTCGACAAAATTATTCATATCTCTAGTCGTATGATGGGAACAACTACTATTTATAATCCAATCAGTTTTCTTCTTTTGAACTCATAATACTACTATTTTTTCTTCTCTAACTTCTTCTCTTTCAAGACTTTCTTCCTTAATAGAAAAAAATCCTATCTCATCATCCTCATCGTCACTTTTAGTCAAGAAATCTACCATTTTTAAATTAAGATCACCATCCTTGTCACCATAAAAGCAATCCTTAGGTACTCTTTATTTATAAGGCTTTCTTGACTTGAATGTCTTTACTCTCTCAGGACATTTAGAAGAATAATGACCAAGTTCATTACAAGTCCAATAGTTAAATTTGTGTTACCTTTAGGTTCTCTCTTCATAATTAGGACAAGTCCTTCCTCGGTCTTATTGTCTTCATCTTCTTTTGTTTGACTTCTATAGGCATAATCTCCTGTTATACTTGTAGTTATTGTCAACATTGGTATGTCTCTTAGTATTTTGAAAGTAGTTTCCACTCTAGGAAATTCTCCATTTTGTCTCATCAACATTACAGTTGACTGTATCTTCCAAAAAGAGTCTCTCTTGTAAAATTAGATGTGTAGGGAATCACTTTTTCAATCATATGTGATTCTAATCATATGAAAGTGTCAAAGTCCTTAGTATTCTCCCTACAGCTTCATATTCTAATTTTTCTCCTCCACAAGTCATAATTCCTATAACAATCTTTGATATTATACCAAAATAAATTCTTAGAGATTCATCTTCCATCATCTTAGCATCTTGAAATAAACATATCCAACTCTGCAATCTAACCTTTTGAACATGTTTATCACCTTCAAATGTAATTTTGAAAGCATTCCAAATTTCATGAGAAAATCTTGAAGATTTTACCTTACCAAATTTAGTTTCAAGAAGAGCTGATAATAGTGCTTCTCTAGTAAGAATATTGAACGTGAATGTATCTTTCTTTATTGTTTCACAATACTTAAGATCTTTTTCTTCAATTATAGGCTTCTTTATTTTTTGTAATCAACCAATATTCTAGACCCATTCATAGAAAATGTGTCTTCATCTTTTTATTTCCAACTTTCATAGTTAATTCCATCAAAATTTAGACTATCTTTCCTAAAATAACTTTCCATATATCTCCTTAAGTTAATATTTTCCTTCAAGGATCTAATCCTCTGATACCAATTGTTAGAAAGTAAAGTTAACCAAGATAATGGGAGGGAGGGTGAATGAGTTATGCAATTAAAAAAACTCTCAATATCCTTATTAATTATGAAATATGTAAGTAGTATATTCAAAAACCATAGAAACACAACCATATACAATAATAACAGATTTTTTAACTAGGGAAACCCTTAATTAGAGGGAAAACCCTAATGGGAATGATGCCCATAAGATGATGTACTAACATAAAAAGTTTCTTGTGAAAGGATGGACTCTTTTAGGAGTCAATAAAATATAATCAGTACATATGAGTCCCTAATGTTGATCCCTAAGCCCAAGTTTCCTATTAGTCTCTAACACTTAGTCATTTCCAAGGAAGTGTTGGATAATCATCACTATGACCAAGTCATCTAGAGAAGGTTGAGCTATAGAGGACTTGTTTATATTTCTTCATATGCCAAGAAAGTCAAAGGTTGTCAGCACCCTAGTAGAGACTAATTTAGCATACATGTTGAGTAACACAACAAAGACTAGGCATTTGGAAATTTAGTGAATGTGGAGTGAGTTAGTATATGCCAAGTGTGTAGAAGTTGAGTGACAGTGTGAATGTTAGTTATGACCGAGTGCTAAAACATTCAAGTGCTCAGTAAACCAGTTTTAGCATAAGAGTTTGTAATTGCACAAACACTAAATAAATCATTTTAGCCAACTTCTACACAACATTTTATAGATTGTAGAGATAGTTACAAAGAATATTATGCATTTTTTAGAAGGTATTAATCCCTAGTAAAGAAAATTAACCAATTAGAGAATCAGAAGGGTAAAATGGAAAAAGGATGAAATATGGATTATGATCTACAACTTTCTATAATTATCTATTTAAGAAGGGTTCTAACCCTAAGATTAGAATAGTGAGTGGAAGTGACTGTGAAGGAGAAAAAAAGCTAAGAACGTAGAAAAGGAATGCTAAGTCTAAGAGGAGATCAAAAAGAGAAACCTAGCAGTGAAGGACATAATAGAGCATATCAGATAAGGATATCAATTTGAGATATTGAAGAGAGGATATCTATAAATAGCTTTCAGAGAAAATTGAAGCATCAAATACTAAATTAGTTTTGATAGATTGATTCAAGACAAATCTCTTAATAGGGTGGTTTTAAAAAACATTATTTAAATCTCTTAATAGAGTCCTTACTTTATTGTAAGTGTAAAATCATTTAATCAAGGTAGTAACAAATAGTATTAAAATCCTTTAGCAGAGAAGACCCCTTATAGGGTAGATCATCATAATAAATCAAATTATAGCCCTAATAGGAAAAATTTCTTGTTGCAATAGTAAATATTTGTGGGTTTCATCCACACCCCAGTTTTACCTTCATCTTGATGTGTTTCTAGGTTGCCAAAATCATTGTGTTATGAGTTTATGTTTTCATGGATGTTATTCTTTGATAGATTTCATTTCAACATTACATGTTTATGATTATATGGTGTGAGATCTAAGATATAAGATGGATTAGGTGTGAATATAGTTAATTGTTTTAACAATAAATAAAAAATTATAGATCCTAATTCATCCCCCTCCCCACTCTTAGTATCTTGTTTCCCATTAAGATTTCCAAAAATTGGTATTAGAGCTTAGTTCTCTTGAAAGAAGCCTAAAATCTTGAGAGGATCAAATTTTGAAATGGAGGAATACAAAATAGAAAAGATCATTGAGAATTAGATGATTGAAATCCAGATCATACTATAGCAACTTGAAGGGAAAAAAGATGAGTTAAGGAAATCCTTAAAGAAAAGGAAATATATGGCCATTCAACATAATGACACACTATACAAGGAAGTTGATGTCAGAGGATTGCTTAACTATGGGAATATTGATGACAATGATTCAACAATAGAAAATCTACTAGAGAAGAACAACATTCTAAGTAAGGAAGTCAAAGAACTCAAAAGAGAACATGAAATTCAATCAGTAAGACTATTGGAGGTGACCAAACAAAAGAAGAAAGTTGAAGAAGACAAAACCATGTCTAAAGAAGACAAAAGAAAGATCATTCGATGTGCATAAGCTTACAAAAAATTAGTTGGATATGATGAACTAGTTATTACTTGCAAATAAGGAGTTAAAAAGGAAGGACATGGAGATCACAAATATAAGATCACAGAGTGATCAAATGAGAAATGAGTTGAGATCTAAGAAAGAATTTTTGGAAATAATGAAAAAACCAAGTGAAGCTATCAGATACTTAGAAGAACTAATGAAATCACCAAGGTCATCTAGTGATACTTATGGTCTAGGACATGTCAAGAACTCTTCATCTACTAAGAAAGGAGAGTCATCAAAAAGTGGTGAGAAAAGAAATGCAAAACCCAAAGAAAAATCTGCTTGTCATCATTATGGTAAACTTGGACACATGGCCAACACTTTTAGAAGCAAAAATGGTATACAAAATTTTAAACTTAAGTTGACTAGTAACTATTTTAATTGTAAGAAACAAGGACACCAAGCACAAGAATGTAGGTCAAAGAAAAGTGATGCACTTGCTACATCTATATTTGAAGAATGTTGTTACAACTATTAGAAATATAGACATAAAGCTCATGAATGCAGATCCAAAGAAAAATCTAACTGGACACCTGAAAGAAACACATGCACCTAAGCAAGGTAACTCTCACAATTTGGGATTATAACACATGGTATAAGCATCATTATTGTGGAGAATATGGGCACATTAGAGATAATTTCATTAAGACACATTTTAGAGGAAATTACAAGAAATGGTTGAATGGAAACCTAGTTTATTTCAATTTTCTCAAGGTTAGACATGTTAGTAAGAACTATAAGACCCAAAAAACAACACTAAATAGTGAAAGAACCAAAGGAAAAATAAAATTTGAGATGAGTAAATCATCGAAAGATATAGTAGAAGCTGGAGGTAGTGGATCAAGTAAAGCTAAGATCACCCAATCCAATGGATCGGATGATCACAAAATAACCAACTAAGAAAAAGAGGTATATGAGGGACTTCATATTTAAATATTATATCATACATCATTTCGTAATAAGAAAAGTGATTAAAAGTCCATATCAGCATGAATCAAGATGCATTAGGACAATCTCAAAAAATTATTGGCAAATGGAATATGTTACACTCTTAAGTGACAAGCATCAGTAATACAATTTGTATTGACCAAGCATTGCAATATAGACCAAGAGCTTACATCAATTGAGCTGATGTATTGGTTGAAGAAATTGGTATTAACCATGTGAGGTGATAGTAACTAAGTATTTGAATGGAAATAAGTGTGAACACAACTTGTGAAGGATGAGACAATAGTTGTGTGCCTACTAGAGTACAAATGCATTTATTGTAGACCTAAATAGATAGATTAAAGGTATATATGAAATTTTGGTACTCCTTTAAATTACACCAAATGATTTTAAGTGCACAAGAAATTCAAAGGCAATTAAGGCAATTTTAACAAAATAGAAAGCAAATTATAGCATGTCATTGGCAAATTGAAAGATCATGGTAAGTTAAGTTTTTAGTGCCAAGTTAAGTTGTTGTTGAAAAAAAATTGTTCAAAACCCTAGTTCATAAATGGCATCATCTCCATCTATGTCTACAAAGGAAATTTTGAAGTAAAGAAATGCACAAATTGTGAGGAAGAACCAGTGTCCTCAACTGAATTTTAAGAAATATCCCAACATTACATTGATTGGTGATTATTTTAGTGCCCTATCATCAATTCCACCATGGATATTGATGATTCATGATGTATGATCATGTTATATGTGTAAAGTGGGAGAAACTAGAGATTATGAACTTTGTGCAACATATGACAAATTGTGTGATAATGAAGTATTGAAGGATGAGTACAAAATTATTTTTGAGAAAGGCCTAATCCATTCCCTATCCTTTTTGGAAGTTTTCAAAGTCAAATGGATAAAGATTTTGTTGAGATATGTACATGATATGAAGATTTGGTTAGAGGGTGGACCGATCAAGATTAACAAGGCTATCATTGAGTTACTCATTTTTCTACTTTGGATATACCAAAGATAATGAGAAGTGTAGTTAGGGATGTTCTCAAGCAACAAACAAAGGCAAAGTGGAATGGTTGTGGAATTTTTATTGATGGGATCAAAGACACAATCATTGAATTTTTATTACGTGTGATTGCACACAAATTCTATTAGTTGAGCCAGTTGAATAGTGTACCTTGCATTGCAGTAGACCTCAGATACAAAATTGTGAAGAAAGATTATAGTTATGATATTGTCAAGATCCAACTACAATAATTGTTAGAAAATCTTGGAGCGATAAGAAAAGCCAAGAATACTTCATGTAAGTTTGGTTCCTTACTTGTCTACATAATTTTCAATGTACAAAACTCATTCTCCACCATCGACAACATAGCATGCAATAGAAGTAAACTAGAAATAGAATAGATAAGTGACCTGATAAGTCAATTAGGAGAAAATTTTATAGCTATAATGGATAACTACTTTGAAGAATTCAAGCATAAGATTAAGAATAGAATGAGGATACCGAAGTTGGTTGTAGATAATTATTTTGAAGATATATGTGTTATGGTAGATACAAATATTATCTATCCATAGGTAGTACTACCAAGGGTTGTATGGCTAAGGCTAATGCAATATGAAGTAAATGTTGATGAAATTACATCAGCAATGATTGCATTATTTTCTAAAGATATTGACACAAATGTCAAGCCATTTGGTACTTATAACACAACCAAGATCAAAATGATGTTGGAAACAAAAGTGCCCAAGATGGATAGGAAAAGAAAGAAGATGATGAAGGATCTTGAGGGAAAACTTGGTGAAGGTCAACTTCAGATACCTAAAGGAAAATAAGAGGATGAGGAATCCAATGAAGAAGTTGAAGTTAAGTCATCAAAGGGAAAAGAGCTACTTTTTTCTGAGCCCAAGGTAGTGTAATAGAAGAAAATGGTGATTTTTGATCCAAATGTAAAAGAGGATCTTAAGAAGGTTGTGAAGAAGGTTCTCACAATACCAAAGCTATAACTAAAGAGAAAAGGGATTACAAGATCAAAGGAAGTTTAATCCCTAGCTACAAAGGAGAAAGAAATCCCAAAAAAGAGGAAGTCGGCCAAGACACCAAAGCAAAATCTACCTATAAGGACAAGGAGAAAAATAGTCATAACAGTTGAGCAAGAGGAAGATGATGAAGAAATAGTGTCTAATGATATGAAAAAACTTTATATTTTACCCAAACTATCTCCAATGATGATTGACTAGGTATGCAAGATACTTAAAGAATCAACAAGTATAGCAACATTGAAGACAACTAATCTTGATTCTTCAAATAAAGATGACTAGGAGAATCTTGAAAAAGATATGATAGATATGATGATACAATTTAAATATAAATCTATAGAGTTAGGTGAAGGAATTCTTGAGACTTTATATAATAAATTCGATGCTAAATGGAAATGGGAATTATCCACTAAAAGATAGATCAGGGAGACCACGTTAGCATAGGCAATGTTAGATTTGGGAAAGACACATATGCCCATGGCCCTAAAATATTTTGTAAAGAAATTCTCAACTAAGGAGAGGGAATACAAAATATTGAAGAATAAAGCTAATAAATTTGAGAGAGATAAAATTCTTATATGGAATGATGCATTTGGATTGCTTATCCCATCAACTGACAAAGAAGATGAAGAAGAAGAAAGAGATGGAGAAGTAAAAGAATATCAGGATGATGTAGAAGAAGTTGAAAAACTTGTAGATGAGATAAGACAATTGGTATAAGGGTGTGAACAAAAAGATGTTATAATAATTAAGGATATTCCTAATTCATCTCGATAGAATTGGAATGTGTTAACTAAGGAAGATTTGAAAAATACTACATCAGATACCTCTCTACCATGCACTAATTTAGTATCGCTATAAGTACAAGACTATACAAGGATTGAGAATGCAAAGACTAATTATTTTCAAGTTACATTAGTAGCAATGATTTCTAACATGTGTGATGAGCAATGGGGAAAGGCAATAATTGTGTTTCTAAAATTCACCCATGTTACGGATGTTAAATGATCTAAGAACAAGGTAAAAGAAGAGAAAGATATAGAAGATATGGAGAAACCCAAAGAAAAAGAATCTATTCAAGTTCTAATACAACTATTGAGTGTCATGTCAACAAATACATTATCTATTGAACCTTTACAATATGTGAAATCAAATCAATAGGAGAAGAAACCTGGATCAAGTGCAAAGGGGAAAAAAATGCAAGTATCACTACCTAGTGATAGCACCCCTCAATTGTAGATGATGGCACATAAAGATGATAATGAATGAGTCAATGAGTTTAGATGAAGTCATCACATTGCCTATGTAGGACTTGAACAATGTGACATTAGAACAGATGCAAGAATTGTAAACCTTACTAAGTTGTAAGACAAAGAAAGAAAAGTTGAGAAGAGAACAAAAAAGAAGCAAGTATTACATAATATCAAGGATATTTTTGTTGATGTATTTGAGATTTTTTATGATAATGAGAAACATGAAATTTTGGATCAATTAGTGTATATAGTTGATAAGGCTCGCACTAAATGTATAGAGACCAATGATAAAATGATGTAATGGTCTGTGAAGAAATTTGAGCACAATTTTTTGGAGAAAGTCTTGTTAGGATTAACCACAAAAAAAAAAGTTACATTCAAATATAACCAATATCATTAAATAATATATCGCACAGAAGAGAACACAAGACATAAGGATTTGATGTGGTTCATCCAATCGTTGGGCTATATCCTCTAATAGAAAGTCCTTTATTATTATTATCTAGTGATTACAATCCACAATCCATTACAGTTTAATATCATTGCAAGAAGTTACAATATCACCATTCAATATTAAATCTGTAACCCTAAGACATTTTATACAAGCTTTTATTGCTTACAAAATTAGGGCTAGAATAAATCATACAATAAGGAAAATAGCAGTCAATGCCTTTTACAATAGTGGGTCATTTTTTGCTTTAGGGGCATTTCCCTTGAAAACACCCATGAGGGAGTTTCCCCTTGACCCCACCCTATACTGTGATAGGAAGCACACCTAGCGTACTACCCCAGGACCCTGTAAGGGGCATTTCCCATTGACAATGTCTAGGAGGTGCTACCCCCAAATCTCCATCGAAATAATCTAAGGAGAAGCCACACTGAATAAACCTCTAAGTATAACTAGGCTCCACATAACAACAATCTCCTACTTGGAGACAGATCAGACTACGCAACAATAACCTCCCACTTGGAGACTGGTCATAGCACTAGTAAACTTGTAGCTCCCACTAGAATATCAAACCACTCTAGACTCTATTGTTCTTTTATTCTATTTAGTCTAAAGGACCAACCAAAGCTAAAAATTAGTTCATCTTCTCTCTTGTTACTACCTTGGTAAACATATATGTTGGATTATCATTTGTATGTATCTTCTCCAGCTTTAACTATCCATCATCCAAAACTAATCAAATGAAATGGTACTATAACTATATATGTTTTATCTTTGAATGTAGAGTAGAATTATTTGCAAGATGAATGGCACTTTGGCTATCTATGAACAAATAATTATCCCTCTATAGGTGTCCTAATTCTTCTATGAAGAATTGAATACATACATCTCCTTGGTTTCCTCTTTAGTAGAAACATACTCTTCCTTTGTAGTGGATAAAGCATTCACCTTCTGTAACCCAAAAACTCAGCTCACTGCCACCCCACCAATAGTAAATACATAACATGTAATACTCTACTTGGTATCAATATCCCCTAATAGATTTGATTCAACGTAGCCCTATAAATTAGTAGTAGAGCCCCAAAAATGTAAACACTTACTGGATGTTCCTCTAAAATATTTGAGAATCCATTTAGTTGCATTCCATTTCTCAATCTCTAGATGACTCATATACCTGCTAACAACTCCCACTACATGTGCAATATCTAGACTTATACATACCATAGCATACATCAAGCTTCATATAACTAAATCATAAGTTACCTTAGACATTTTATCCTCCTATTCAAGTGTCTTTGGCCACATCTCCTTAGTCAACTTCAAATGACCAAGTAAAGATGTTTTGACAACTTTAACATTCTCCATAGATAAACATTGCAATACCTTTGTAATCTAATAAACCCAAGATAAAATCAAATTTTTATTCTTCCTATCTCTACAAATTTTCATACCAAGGATTTTTTTTGCTACCCCCAAATCCTTCATAGAAAATGAATGTGCTAACTTTTCTTGTAACCCCTTAATGTGATCCATGTTAATAGACCCAACTACAAGAATATCGTCATCATATAAACATAAAATAATTTAGATAGTATCATCTATCCTTTTAAAATAAACACAATGGTCAAAATTACATCGACTATAACCATGTTCATTTGTAAAAATTTCAAATTTAATTTACCACTGTTGAGGTGCTTACTTCAAGCCGTATAAACTTTTCTTCAATCTGCACACTATGTTCTCCTTATCTTTGACCTCAAATCCCTTTGGTTGTGCCATATATATCTCTTCATCCAAATAACCATGCACAAAGGTTGTTTTAACATCAAGCTACTCCAAATGAAAATCTTCAATAGCCACAATACATAAAACAATATGAATAGAAGTCATTTTAAAAATAGGAGAGAACATCTCATCAAAATTGTCAAAGTTTTAGGTGACTCTACAACACCCCCAGGATCAAATGAAAGATCAAGATAACTTCCACAAGAGATTAACAAGATAATTATATTAAGATGAAACAATGCTATTATTGATAATGGACTTGATTGACATCTAATTGATTGATTTAAAATGTACATAATAGGCCTCCTTATATAGGAGAGGCAATAAGAGACAATGATAAGGAGAAGATAAGTTATCACCCACACAAGGTGGAATCACATGTCCACCAGAGGTGTATCATCCTCTGTTATGCAATGAAGTATGTTAGATGACAGGGATGATAATTTTATAAGTATACTAAAAGTGGAATGAGAGAACAACTATGGCGACCTAGGCAGAATTCTCCTAAACCATGTGTTTAATAGAGATGCAAACTCTCAAGTGTCTCAATCACAAACTACTATACAATGCATTATCCTAAGTAATCTTAAGTAAGTGTAATTAGTGAATATTTAACTACACCAACACCCACCTTTATGTGTAACTTAGGAGAATGCACTTAAACTCACAATGCAAGATGGGTTTCAACTACTAGGCCATCTTAGGTACTCATGTACAATATGCAATGCAATACATGAAATGTAATCTCTCATAAAGTGGAGAAGGAGAGAAAACCTCTCATGGGAAAAACCCTCCTCCAAAAAGAGATATGAAAACAAGATGCATATATGGATGGAGTACTCAAGACCCCCCAAAAATTGCATACATCATGTATATACAAAGAATGATCCCTCCATAGGAAGGAAATAAGGAGACATGATATCCCCCAATAATGAAGAAGCTCCAATATAGATGAAGAGTACCTACAAGAAAAATATAATCTAATGCCTACAAGAAACATGTCTCCCCTTAGGAAGAGATAAATACATCAAATGATGAAGAAGCCACTCCATGTAAAAAGTGAGGAAGGAGGAAGAAGGTCTAGATGTATGCATCTCTTAAGATTGAGTAGGTGTCTCCAAGCTCAAAGATTCTATCACACCATCAAGCTAACCTATGATATGTGAAAAAACAAGAGAACATGAAGAGTTGGGAAATCCAATCTCTAGAGAAGGTAAAGAAGTATCTTGAAGAGAAACCTCCTTAGATGTATTAACAAAATTTGTATTATGAGACTCATCTAAAAGAGCATCCAAGAATTCATCGCACATTGCAAGATCTAAAGCATAAAGATCATCTTGCTAAATAGTAGAACTTATGTCTGAAGAAATAGGAGGCGGAGGAGTAGGAAGTTCAACAATTGTCTCAAGAACAAAATGATTCAAGTGTCCAATGTTCTCCTCACATGAATTATTCACCCTTGATAAAGGGTTAGGTACATGATGATTATCATCATCATTATCAACAAAATGTGAAAAAGCATACAAATGTGATGTATGATCAACAATTGCCATAGCTATGACATCTATAGATTCCATGTCCCTAATATAGACATAATCAAGAGTGAACTCAACAATTTTACCTTGTGCCCCATGAGTAATTTGGTAAATGGAAAGGAGATTAGTGGTCAAGGATGGAACACAAAGAACATCATTAAATGTACCTTCTCCCATAGGAATAGAACCTTTCCTACAAACCTTCATGTATGTATTATTACCCATCAATATAGTTGGAGAAGTAAAAGGCTCAATACAAGAAAACATGTCCATAGAAGATGCCATGTGATGTGACACAACTAAATAAAGAAGTCATTTACCTTGCTCGTGATGTGTGGAAGAAATGAGTGCTTGTCCTTTGCCTCTGGATGATTATGTAGATGTAGCAACTGCCTAATATTGAGAAAGGAGAAGATGTTGATGAGGGCAACTGGATATTTTTCTTTTGAATAATGTGAGTAAGCTCGTCAATTTTCTAATGGAAACATTTATGCTCATCATGTCCTAAATTTTTGCAATAAGCACATTTATCTCTCTTTCTTCTAGATGTTTCCTCTCTTGAAGAGGACTTGGATTCAATATTATGTTGTAAAGGAGAGTCATCACCTTTGTCATGTTTCTTAGGATCCTTGTGTTTTTTTTTTTCCTTTTCTTTAGGAGCCTTTGGAGAGGAGTCAATTGCAACCAATGCTTGATACTTGAAAGGATTCAATTGACCCATGTGTGCTAACTTTGTTTGTTCCCTTGTGAGCTAAGCTGCAAATTTATCAAAAGAAGGACTTTTGTATGCACTACCAAGAGCATCTATAATAGCATAGAATGTGGAAACAAAGATTGAATATTCTAGACCTAGATTTGAAAGAATAGATAATATCAATTGCTCATCATATTAAGTAATACCACAATTAAAAAGCTCCAATCTTACGGAATGGAACTTAGAGAAAAAGTCTTGAATATTTGTCAAAATCACACAGACTTAAACCTATAAGCTCACTCTCTAATTTCAATTTTCTTATTCTATCAAGTTTACCAAAGATTCCTTCCAATGTTATCTATGTATCATGAGGATGTGTACAAGATGCAATATGCTATAAAAAATCATGAGAGATGATAGATCTAAGAGAGCCAAGTGCTTTATCTCTTCAATCAAACCATTTCCTTCTATTTGCAACACCTATAGCTAATTCTAGATCTTGTCCAAGAATCATTCTAAGCAATCCAATACTCATCAAATGATTAGAAATTTCTTATTTCTATTAATGATAGTTATATGGAGTGAGCAATGGAACTTTTTAAAAATCCATAATGAGATCAAATGATGATTGAAATCAACTGATAACTCCTTCAAATTATTGATTCAATTAAGAAAATTGAAATCCAATTATTCACCAAGTGCAAATATAGCCAAAAAAGACCTATTTCTAAACTTGATATGTCCACTCCAAATCAATGGAATCTGATTATAGATCTTGGAAGTAGAGGAAAAATCATGCACTTTCAAGAAAAATTGCACTTGAAAATGTTATCGGATGTGCCCAAATAGAGTCTTGAAAGTTGCAAAGAGTGGTATTTGTAATTTTTAGAAAAATTTAGAGACGGAGATCCAAAATCACCTACATCACTATGTAGAATGTGCAATTCTACCCCAAAACAAAAAAAAAAAAACAAAAAAAAAAATGCTTGGAAAAAGGAGTCTGTATGAGGGAGATATCATTGTTTGAAAATTGCCTCTGAAAAAAAAATTCTAAATTTCCACCACTGCACCTTCAAAAATCAAATAGCTATAGATTTGGCCTCAAATGTCTGATTTGGATGAAACAAAATTCAATTTACGAGTTTTTGGACCTCCTCTATATGATGCCAACCTTTTGATTTGCACCAGCAAGCTCCAAATTTTGCCTACTATAGAAGGTAACAAAATACGACTCCCAAAATCTCCTCCAAATTGCCAATGCTGCACCAACAATAAGTCAAGCCAAGATTGCACTTCTTGAGAAGAGGTCTTCACACCATGAGAGATCTAATATCATGTTAAAGTTTTAGGTGACTCTACAATAGCTCGAGGATCAAATGAAAGACCGAGATAACTTCCACAAGATATTGGCAAGACAATTGCATGAAGATGCAACAATGTTTTTGATTAGGGAAATAGGTTTTACAGGGATCTTGAAACCCAAAGTTTTACAGCAAAAAAAAACTTAAAGCAGAAAAGACAGAAAAAAAGCTGCCTCAAAAGGCCCGAAGCCTAAGAAACAAAGGCCAGGAACAGAGCTTGGTGGGCAAACTAGTGTCCCTTCTTTTCCATTGCCTGCAGGGTTTCTGCAGTGTCACTTTCCTTCTAGTTGGCCTCTTCCTCCTAGATCATGGGGAGGAAATGCATCTGGTCCCCCTGACTTTCTTGGATTCCAGTCTCTTTCTGAAGATCTTCCTGGCTAGTTCTGTGCTCTGTACTCTGCTCCACTTTTCCCACAAGATCGGCATTGGTCAAATAGTCCCCCAGATTAATAATGTTTTCATTCAAGGTATGGAGGGTATCCACAATCTGTTTAGTCACAATCTAGTGGACAGAATCTAGCCTTTGGACCTTCTACTCGAGCGGGGTGATTCTATCCTCCTGATTGTCTTTGGGGTCCTAGCTTCTGTCTTTTTCCTGGCTGCCCACCTAGTCTTTACTACCTCTGGCCTCATGATCCTTGACATCCCCCCTGTTGTTGGTCTGGTTGGACCTATCCTTCAGAGTCTCAATTTCTTGAAAAAGCCGCTTAATGGAGCAAAAATTGTCAATCAGGTTGTTCTTTGCATTGTTGAGAAAGTTGAAACCCGTTTCACGAACATTGTTGGAGAGAACCAGAAGAGTCGAGTCAAGGAGCTCATCATAGTGGGTGCTACTATCGAGATGCCCCAACACCTAGATTTTAGCAAGTTCTCTAACAATGCCCATACTGACCCTATCCATATTGAAATTGCTCCAAGCTCTTCTCTTATTTTTCCTAATGGCCTCCCCCCCCTTTTGCAACCATGATTTCTATCATCTCTTTTGGGGGTGAAATGGGGACCTCCAGGGGGGAGGTGGGCGCAGTAGGGCTGGGGGGAAAATCAGCATGGTCACTGAGATGATCATGGGTTGGGGTCTGGTCCAATTTTCTTTTCTTGGGGTTATCCTAGGTTACCAAGGGGGTCACCTCCTTCTTGTCATTATCTTTCTCCTTATCGTCTTCCAACTCACTTTCCTTCTCTGCCACCAAATCTGCCTCCTCTGACTCTGTATCTGAATCATCATTAGACTCCTCAGGATAAGGGTAAGGGGGGTTAGGGGGAGGGCACCTGGGGCTCTTCCTGCTAGGGAAGCAGGGAGAGGGATTGGCTTTTGGGGTTTTAGACTTGACAAATTTCACAACGTGCACTTCCCCTGAGTCTGAGCTACCAGTGTCCTCCGAGGAGCCACCCGAAACCCCAATGGACTTGACTCTTGTCTGGGTTTTCAGAAACTCAAAAATGAGGAGCAGAAGACCTTCGTGAAGGGCAGGGTTCTTGATAGGACATTTCTTGTAACTCTCTATATTCTTAGTCATAGAAGTATAAATATAGAAAGGAAAGGAGATTTTCACTTTATGTCTAAAATGATTAAGCAGAACAAAATGATGGGTCCTGACTCTATCAAACCTGGGCTCCAAAGTGACATACTCTATGATGATCCTCAGAACATGCCCCCAGATCTTCTTGATGGACTCAATGTCATAGTAGGTGTCAATCTTTACCATTTTTCTTTTCTCCTTGTCATTCTTGATGAAAGCATTGACAGCATTGGCAGACATCTTCTTATCCCTGAAGAAGCTCATGCCTTCCTGGGAGAAGCCTGTCACCTTTGCAATGAGACCCTCTATGATTTGGTGGGAGACACCATCAATTTTGACCTTTCCATTGTGCCAAGTTTCAACCATAATCTTGGTAACCCCCGCATCGAAACCATGGAGCCTCTCCATGAAGCTAGTTATGCCGCCCTTCTGGAGTTTTTTCCAAACCTTCTCTTTTTCTTTAAAGCTCTCTATTTCTCCCCATGGCTCTCTTCTAATCCTTTCTCCCACCATTGCGATATTATGCCTCTCTAACCCTAAACCCTTAACAGAATTGCAGAGCTCAAAGATGAAAAAATCACTAAGGACAAAAGCTTTAATGCGCATGTTATTGGGTTTAACTCTGGCTTTCTTCTACTCGTGTAATTTGTACACATTATTATGAAACGGTGGGGGTTCTGCATAACTCCAAATGATTCCCTTTTGAAAACATGATTTAGCATGTCTCATCATCATAAAAAAGATTTTGAGTTGGTACCTTGAATTTGCTCCTTTCGGATGACCTCCATAGCCACTATCAGATTATGATTATTGTTTCCCCATGTCATCACTGAATTGAATGTGATTGCTACGTTTGCGAACCAATCAGCAACCACGTTAGCTTCATGGTAGACATGGCTGACGTGGTAATTTTTAAATTTTCTCAAGTCCATTTTTAGGTCCTCAATTATGATTTCAATGGTCCATGATGGTTTGGTTACTCCTAAAATACAATTTATTATATTTAGGGAGTCTCCTTCAAGCCACAGATGTTCGATCCATGAGTCTAGGACTAGCTTAACAATGAGCCTGGCTGCACTGGCTTCAGCCAAATGGTTGGTTTGGTGACCAATAGGGGAGGAGATAGCAGCAATGCCCCCTCCCAAGTTGTTTCTTATGATTCCACCGCATCCGACGGGACCAAGGTTCTCCTTAGCTGCCCCATCAAAATTGGCTTTATGCCAATTTTCAGAGGGGAAGGACCAAGTAGCCTGTTGTCTTCTTTTGATCATGTCTTCTTTCCTGGTCTTAATTTTCCCTCCATCCTTTATGTTTCCATCTCTAGTTTTGGAATAGTTCTCTTTCATGAGGCCATCAATTTTCTCTACTATAATACCCTCAGGAGCTTCTCTATCTCTGAATATCCTATTGTTGCGCTCCTTCCAGATTCCCTAGCAAAATTGTGGGATAATCCAGGAGCTCAAAATTTGGGAATTCAGGCCTTTGTGGTTGCTACTCCACTGTATGAAGAATTCCTAGATACTGGCTGGCTGGCACCAGTAGAAGTTCATATTGGAAGTCAGAAGACTCCACACTATAGAGGAAAAGGGGCAGTGAATGAAAATGTGATTAACCGTTTCTAGGTCATGCTTACAGAGGCAGCATCTGCTAGGAATAATTTGGCCTCTCTTGGCTAAATTATCTAGGGTAAGGATTTTGTCTTGCAAGAGGAGCCAAAATAAAATGTTAATTTTGGGCGTTAATCTAGGGGTCTAGGCCTTGGCCCAAATAGGTTTCTCCCTTGTGCCTACAAGGGAAAGATAGACTGAGGCTACAGTATAATGGCCTCCAGAAGAGTCTCCCCAGACTAAGGCATCGCCTATCTGGTTGATGTTGATAGCATTCAAAGAGGCCATCAAAGGCTCGAGATCCTATGAAAGCTCTACTAGATTGTGCCATTCATTCCCATTTCTGTAGTTCCTAACCAACATACCATATCTACCTATTGCCTGATCAGCCCACCTGTCGAATGAAGGATGGTTATTGAGAGGTTCCTGAAAAAGCTAGCTATCCTGCCAAAAAAGGATTTTGTCTCCCATTCCAGCTTTCCATTTGGCCCTAGATTTAGCAAGGGGAAGGGCCTTCAAGATACCATTCCAAATGTTAGAACCCAATGGCATCTCGGCCCCTTGCAAAATGGAGGAGAGAGACAGGCTTCCAAGGTACTTCTCAGCCAAGATGTCCCTCCAAACCCCTATGCCTTGAAAGATGTGCCGAGGAAGTTTAGCTAAGAGGGATTGATTGAGGTGAGAAATTTTCCTAATTCCAAGACCTCCATGGCCTTTGGGCAAGAAAACTTGGTCCCAGGCTACTAGGTGGTATCTCTTGTGGTCATTAGTTCCAGTCTAGAGAAAGTCCCTCTGAATCCTCTCCATTCTATTTGCAAACTTAACCAGAATCCCAAAGAGACTGAGGGCATAGGTGGGGAGGTTCTGGAGAATTGAGTTAACCAGGGTGCAACAATGTTATTATTGATAATTGACTTGATTGACATCCAATTAATTGATTTAAAATGTACATAATAGGCCTCCTTATATAGGAGAGGTGATAAGAGACAAGGATAAGGAGAATATAAGCTATCACCCACACAAGGTGGAATCACATATCCACCAAAGATGGATCATCCTCTATTATGCAATGAAGTACGTGTGATGATGAGGATGATAATATGATAAGTACACTAAGGTGGAATGAGAGAACAACTATGAACACCTACAATGGAATTCTCCTACACCATGTGTTTAATTGAGGTCCAAACTCCCAAGTGTCTCAATCACAAACTACTATGCAATGTATTATCTTAAGTAAGCTTAAGTAAGTGTAATTAGCAAATATTTAATTACACCATCAAAAATCAATTCCCTTTTTCTATGCAAATCCTTTTACAACTAACCTGACTTTATATATTTTATTCCCTCTATCCGCTTCTTTTAACCTATAAACCCATTTATTCTATAAATCCCATTTACCTATAGGTAACTTGCATAAATATTATGTCTGATTTTTTAGCAAAGAGTCCATTTCTTCTAGCATCACAAATTCTCATTGAATCACATTTAGGTTCACCAGCATTATTTAGTAAAGTAGAGTTCAAAGAGGGAGAACATCTTTCTAGAGGTCTACTTAGTCATTTTGATCATCTAACATTAACTAGGGTGTGTGTTATTTGTTTTTATGATTGTTTCATAGCGTGAGGAACTGTTGGAACATCATTTTTTGGAGTATCATCTAGCACTACATAATCATTTTCTTTTTTCTCATATTTTTGCAACAAATATTTGTGCAATGCTTTCTCATTGAATATGACATCCCTACTTCTTATAATTTTATGGTTTTCAAAATTTCAAAGCCTATAACTAAATTCATCAATGCAATATCCTACAAATACATTTTTTTTTAACTGAGCTTCCAGCTTGGTTCTATTTTTAGAATCAATATGTGCAAATGCTTCACAACCAAAGCTTGTAAGAAATGAATAACTCACCTTCTTACCAATCCATGCTTTCTCTAGAATACCATAGCCCAAAGGAGTAGAGTGACCTCTATTAATCAAATCTATAGTAGTATTGATAGCCTCCACCCACATGTTTAAGGGCATCCCAACATGTAACATCATACTTCGTGCATGCTCCTTTATTGTCTTGTTCATGCATTCAGCCACTCCATTTTCTTGTGGAGTTCTTGGAATAATTTTTTTCTATGAATACCATTAGAGGAAAAATAATCTTTATTATTTTCAATAGTACTCACCACCATTGTCAAATATGAGACATTTTAGCTTTTTACCAGTCTCATTCTCAACCAAGAATTTTTATTTCTTAAAAGTTTGAAATACATCATATTTATGTGTAAGGAAGTAAACCAATACTTTTCTAGTTGCATCATCAATAAATGTAACCCAATAATGAGAGCCAACATGGGAAGATACCTAAGATGATCCCCATACATCTATATGCACAAGCTCTAATTTCTCATTTTTCTTTTCCTTCCCACTCTTCACAAAACTTACTCTCTTTTGTTTTCCACACACACAACTTTCACATAGATCCATATTGATACATTTTAGCCCTATTAAAAAAAAATTGAATGAAGTAATTTTGTACCTTTCTCACTCATGTGCCCAAGTTTTTTGTGCCTTAATGTTGTATCAGAATCTATTTTTTCTCACTGCTCAATTACAACAACTATTCTTGAAAATTTATTTTGCTCTGAAAGAATTTGAGTAGGAGGAATAGTATGAGTTGTAAAAAGATATAAGGTGCCTACTTTTACACCTTTTTTCACTACAAGGGAACATTTTGATACTTGCCAATTTTTATCATTAATAGTAACTACACAACCTTCATCACCAAGTTGTCCTACTTAATTAAATTCCTACTTAGACTTGGAACATGTCTTACCTCATGTAGTAGCCAATGATTCCCATTATGCAACTTAATCTTAACTTTTCCAATTCCAAAAATATGACAGGGTTCATTATCCCCCAAATAAACAAGCCCAAAATCCCCTTGGACATAATCGATAAAATAACCTCTATGGGGTGTAGCATAAAATGAAGCCCCAAAATCTAAAACCCAAGAATCATTAACACTTTCTAAAGAGAGAAGAAAAGCATCCTCTTTAGATTTATTACTTACCACATTTTCTTCCTTGTTCCCTTTTGGTTTATCTCTTTTTTTGTTCTAATATTTCTTCTTATGCCCTAGTTTCCCACATTACCAACAATCTCTTGGTCCTATGGATTGAGATGTCTTCCCCTTTGATTTTCCTCTTAATTTCCTATGATTTCTAAAATTATTTCCTTTCTTAGTCATTTTGCCTCTGCTTTATGTGTTTAAAGCACTTCCTAATGTAGATCCACCTAAGGTTTTCCTACAAGTTTCCTCACTCAAAATAACACCAATTACATCATCAAATTTTAGGATATTAGATCTAGAAATTAAATTACTCACATACATTACCAAGTCATTTTGGATTCTAGGCAAAGACCACAAAATAAAGAGAGCCCTAATTTTTTCATCAAAAGTGACATTCATAGAAGATATCTAACTAGTAACTATATTAAACTTGTTAAAATGATTTGTGACAAATCCACCTTTTGCCATCTTCATATTAAATATATGCTTCATGAGAAATACCTTGTTAGAAGTGCAACGATTTTCATACAACTTTTCTAGGGTTTTCATAAACTCTTCTATCATCTTCTCTTTTTTAATGTTAAATGTCACTAATGGTTCAAAGAATAATCAAATACCTCCAAGTTCCTTTCTATTTAAAATCTCTCAATCCTCATCTATCATAGTTTTGTCTTCTTGGTTTTCCCTTCCAATGGCTTCCATAAATCCTTTTGATAAAGATAGTCCTCCATTTTCATTTTCCATAACCAAAAGATCTTCCCATTAAACTTCCAAACCCTTAGCTTTCCCTCGGGTAAAAGCACAAACCTATGTCACCTTTTACAAAGGAGAAGTGATATCAGAATTTAAAGTCTTCAACTTTAACAAAATAAAAGTGGCATTTGTGCTTAGAATTTGAAGATGATGTAAACTAATGAAATGTGTAAAATTGGATGAAGTTTATGTCTATAATTTTTTTTTTTAAATTGAGTGAAAATTTTATTTATTTTTGAATTTTTAAAGTGTATTTTTTAATTTTTTAAAAATACTAAAAATATAGAGTTTTTTTCCCGTCAAACAAATATATGCAAATCTTCATATTTTGGTTTGATTTTGGAATATTTTAGAGTTAACATGTATACTTGGTGCACCAAAAAATAAAAATAAAAATTTGGCTAATATTTTTGAAGTTATAACTGGTCAAAGTCAAAGTTATCAGAAATAGACAGTTTTTTTCTCCCGTCAAACATTTTCCATCAAATCTACATATTTTTTTTTAAAAATTACATATTCTTGAAGAAGACTCTCTCCTCTAGTGCACCATTAAAAAAAAAAAAAAAATTTAACATGATTTACTATTTTTTTCTTATTTTTGAATAGACATCTTCCTGAATCTTAAGATACCTACTTGTAATATTTTTAAATTCTAACATATTATTCATAATCAAAACTTTAAAAAAATTATACAATCATAATCGTAACTCCGAGAACTACTAAAGCATATTTTTAGTTTTAAAAAATACTTCAATTTAGTAGGTCAAATTGGCCTTCAAAGTGAGATGTTTACAGAAGTTCTGATTTTTGCTTATTTGGCTGCCACATAGGCTGCCACATACACAGTTACGGCCAGAACTGTTTCGGCCATAACGGTTTCGGCCGAAACAGTTACGGCCGAAACCCCTAGTCGGCTTGAGAAACCCCTAGCGGTTAGTGTGACTTTTTGATATTAAAAAATATTGTTTTGTCTTTTTTAAATAATTAAATATACAGGGACAGTGAAAATTGAAAGAAGATTAGCAAAAAACAATTAATTTTGAAGCAATTTTCAACAACTGTTTTGCGGATTTAATCAATATTGCAAAAGATCGAATAATTTGAAGGTGCTTTTTTTCTCCTCTAATTATTTTTATTTTTATGTATTATATATTGAACCATTAGCTGATATTTAGTAAAATCTAATTTTTTTATTTTTTTTCTATAGGTTGAATTATTGAATGGGTAGTAAAAGGAAAAGATCAAGGAAATATGATAGAAAAAGAGATGACAAAATGAAAGGCCATACAAAACATGCTCAAAACCAACCCACTAAAATTCTTGAACATGATGAGATTCATGAAGAAAATGAAAGTAATGAAGAGGAAGAAATTGGCAGTTCTATTGATAGAGACAAATTAGAAAGCATAAAAAATTTGATGGATTTGGATGAAGAACTACTTTTTAACCAAATTCCATCTAAAGATATGATAAATGATAACACTATCAAAAAGCATTGTCAGAACATGTGGGATGAATATTTCAAGGATAAAAGTATATTTGGACAAGCACAATTATTTGTCAAGTTATTTAGGAGAAGAGATATGAGACCTGTCTTAGAGTTGTTGGGTGTTGATAACAGGAAAAGCCATGCTCATAATATTAATAAAACAATAGTTGAAAATTTGCAAAATGCTTATAACAAAATTGACAACACAACTCGAGGAGGTGATTTGAGTAATGCACGTAGAGCATTGATGACTACTATATTTAGTAGAAAATTGACACATAGAAAATAGGTACGTGCAATTTTTGATGTACTACATATATCTAGAAGAACTATCCAGAGATATATCAAGAGGAGAAATATGCTAGATGATAACATTGAGAATAACTGAGTGACTATTTGTAGAGTTCCTCGAAAAGACAAGATTTCTGAAGAAGTAAAAAGACAAGTTATTGAATTTTGGACCACACATTCTCGTGTTTCTTCCAACAGGCGTGATACTATACAAATTAAAGATCAAGAAATAGGGGACAAAATTGAAAATCCAAAACATTTCATAGATATAACTCAAAGTGAACTTTTTGAAGCATTCAAACAAGAATTTTCAAATGTCAAAATATGTCAAAGAATGTTTGAGAGTTTACGTCCTTCCTTTGTACGCATAAATAAGATGCGAGAAACTTGTTGTTGTAGAAATCACGTTGAATTTGGTCTACACTTGCAATCATTTTAAAAATTTATGGCAATACTTGATCCTAATTTGGTCATCCCTAGCAGTACAACACAATTTGTGAGGTCCATCTTATGTGATAAATTAGAAGATTCAGATGAATTCAAAGTGCAATGCATCAAAAATCAGTGTGAAGTTTGTGCAGATTTACACAAATTTTCTCAAATTATGCAAGTTGAGAATATTAACGAATCCACACCAATTTCATGGATGAGATATGAATATGAGACATACCAAAATAATAGAGGGGATGAATCTAGAAAAATTGTATTGAAGGAGAGTGAATTGCATTATGATGAGTTCATGGCCAAGTTTCGTCCATTGATATATCCACATATCCAACATTGTCATGGTGCATGATGGCAAGCTAAACAGTTTCGTGATTCCAAAAATTGTTTTCCACCTGGTTGTATACTTTCAATTGTAGATTTTTCTGAGAATTATACATTTGCACCTCATAAAGAGCTCCAAAGCCAATATTATCATTCTAAACAAGTTGCAATATTTGTGCAAGTGACCTATAGACATGCACAATTTGAGGTGGATCAGATAGAAAGATTGGATGAAAATGAACGCATCATCATCAAAGAGGTTCATTTCTATATTAGCGATGATAAAGTTCATGACAGGAGTTATGTGGCTCATTTTTTTGCAATGTTCTCTGAAGATCTCAGAAATCATGGAATAAATGTTTCAGAGCACTGGATTTGGTCTGATGGATGTGCAGGTTAGTATACACCAAATAATTACACATTTATTTAACTTTATTTTAACTTGTATTTATTTGGACATGTCTATTTCTATTTAATATATGTACTTGGATAATTGTAGATACTTATCATGTTTCACGTTCACAAGACAATTCAAATCTGCAAAAGCATTTAATTGGTTAGCAATGCAACATGCTAGAACCAATGTTAAGTTTTTATGGAATTTCTTTGAAAGTGGACACGGAAAAGGGGAGCATGATGGAGCAGGAGCATGTATAAAACGTGCACTTCGACAACATGAACTTGCAAGTAAATATATGCATTTTTTAAATGTACATGTTTAATACTCTAATAGCATATGTTTTAAATTTTATATATACATGCATATTTTATGTACATACAGGGAATAGGATAGAGAGCGCAAATCATATTGTTGAATGGTGCAAAGTTCATTTTGCTACTCGAGATACTGAATACAATCAGCGTTACTTTTGGGAGGTGAAAGGTGAACTAAATTATATTTATTTTTAATGTCTTTTTCAAATCAAGTTGAGTTTTTAATTAAATATTTATTTTGAAATATGACAATTAGTTTTTGTATTTGTAACAGATATAGATCGATCTAATCCTTACAATTGTCAAACGATTCCTGGAATTAGAAGTTTACATCAAGTGATGAATACAGGAAACCATAAACCTCCAGTACTTAAAGTAAGAGAGAAAACATGTTTTTGTGATGATTGCATTAAGGACAATGTAGTGAGTGCATGTGAAAATATTGAGAATGGATATGTTTCACATTGGGATTTGAAGGAGATAGTTAGAAAGCCTCCTTTTGAAGATGTTGACATTGACATTGACATTCATGATCCTGTATATTCAGCTGATTATGAGTGCATTTCTGATTTAGTTGTGGCAAGTTTGTGTGCATATATACATATATATAAATTAATATACATGTATATTTTTTTTTAAATTAATTTATATTTCTCTTTTTATATACATGCAGGAGATATTTTTGCAGTTCAAGCCTTACCAGATAATGCAGAAAATGTGGACTATTATCTTTTAAGATGCACAAAAGCAAAACACAAGTTGCTAGAAGGAACTATAGATGTTGATGAACAGTCATATCCAATTGGATCAGTTGTTATTGAAAGAACATATTATCAACAAACAAGGGTAATTCGTAGTGGTATTGAATTTATTGAATACAAGCCTGGAGAAAAGGTTTTACACTATAGCAACCATGTTATAGAAACCAAATTACAATTTGAAGTAGTACAAAGAAAAGGACGTCGTGGAAATCAAAAGTGGAAATTGCCTATTGAAGAACACGAAAAACTTCTAGAGAAAATAAAAAGTAGAGAAGATCCTAACAATACATTGTTTGTGGAGCTCTAGTTTACCTATGTACTTATTGTGGAGCTCTAGTTGAGTTATGCCTATATAGCTCTTATACTTTCATATTTAATATTGATAGGATATTTGTTTTATATAATTTTTTGTACATTGGATCATTTATCTTGCATATGCAAAATTAGACATGTATTGTTATTTTTATTTAAATTCGACATGGATATCTCATTTAAGACCAGGTCTCTTAGGACCTCCCCTTAAGACAACCTTTTTAGTATTTGTATGTATTTGTATGTGTACATATAATCTTTATATGTTCTTATATGATACATTCTTTATGTTTGTATATAATCGTTATGTTAAGATTACATGTATATGTTATATGAACTATGTTACATATAATTACATGTGCATTATATTTTATTAATTAAATGTTGTTAATTATAGTTAATTAAGAATGTATGTCATTAAATATAGTTAATTAAGTTATTAAATAGAGTTAATTATTAAGACATTAAATATAATTAGATTAAATATAGTTAATTTAAAGGTTAAATATAGTTAATTAAGGTGCATGTCATTAAATAGAGTTAATTAAGTCATTAAATAGAGTTAATTATTAAGACATTAAATATAATTAGATTAAATATAGTTAGTTATAGTTAATTAGGTTAAATATGATTAATTATAGTTAATCAAGACATTTCATTAAATAGAGTAACTAATTAATTCATTAAATAGAGTTAATTAGTAAGATATTAAATATAATTAGATTAAATATAGTTAATAGGATTAAATATAGTTAGTTATAGTTAATTAGGTTAAATATAGTTAATTATAGTTAATTAAGGCATGTCATTAAATAGAGTTAATTAAGTCATTAACTAGACTTAATTATTAAGACATTAAATATAATTAGATTTAATATAGTTAATTATAGTTAATTAAGGCATGTCATTAAATATAGTTAATACATGATCTACATTAAATATAATTAGACTAAATATAGTTAATTAAGACATGTCATTAAATATATGTTATATTGTTATGTACATTGACCATTAAAATTATATAGTTAATTACACTTAGATTAAGGCATTAAGATGAATAACTATACATATACATGTAAACTTGAATATTGAAAATATGAATAACATATATAGAAACATGTGCATAACACATACATAAGTTACATAAAAGATGAAGACATCAAAAGATCAATAAAATAGATGTCTACATTAAAAGATCAATAACATACATGTGCATATATCTGGAGAATATAATGTACCCATATTAAATGTATAAAAATAGATCATGTAGATCAAATGTCTGGAAATAACATATATAAAACATCAAAATCTCCATATAAGCATGTATCTCGAAATAACATATAAAACATCATTTAGTGTCCATGATATAAACACGTATCTAGAAATAACATATAAAACATCAAAGTGTCCATATAAACCATGTATCTGAAAATAACATATAAGACATCAAAGTGTCTGGATATAAAATGTATGCATATGGAAATAACATATAAAACATCAAACCGTCCATATAAATATGTATCTAGACATAACATGTGTGTAGTAAAATAAAAGGACAATATGATCTAATCAGCTACATCCCCCTTCTTGATCTTGGGCCTTGTCCCCAAAAGGGTTTATCAGCTGCATCTGAACCTTGTGTCAAATGATAACAAGTGAGCCATTTAATTATGTGTATAGACAAATTATATCAAGATCTACATGTATATAAATCAAATATATATATATATATATATATATATAAATTTTAATGTATACCTGGGACTCACGACATGTAGGATCTGTCAGCACAATCTGCAGATCAGCAAAACGTAACATACTATCAGTCAAACCCTATAACACACACACAAACACACACATATACATTAATTTAAACATATAGACATATTATTTACTATAATAAAAATAAATCTAAACATATAGAGATATTTACCGTAGCATTATGTAATGCTCTGCCGATCTGACTGATATCTGAATCATGTAATGAAAAAATAGTATCAGCATCCAAGTCAATAGTGCAGCCCTGATCTGAAAGCATGGAAGTAAATAGACTAGGTTGTATGGTGCCACTGAGATCCTGAGTAGGGGGGGATGTTGTAGGGTCCTGAGTAGCTGGGGCTGGTTTTGTAGCCTGGGCCTATGTTGCAGTAGGAGTAGTAGAAGGTGCAGGAATGTCCTCCTGCCTCTGTGAATCCTCTGGGACTACTGTACGTGACAAAATATGTCTAATTTGAGAGCTCATGTCATGAAGTGGAATCCCTAAGAGTGTAGATAATTCTCGATATGCATCTAAAAGATCAGATGCTAAATATGATGCCAAACGATGCAATGCATCCAACTCTAAGACTGCAAAAATGTCTACAGGAGAAGGTATGTCTGCAACTCCATAATCATCATCAACAGGTGTGCTAGATGATGTAGCTGTGGGAGCAGTACCTTGAGACCGTAGTATATATCGACTACATCGATCAGAAGAAATCTCATGTAACTATGTGGCGACAGTGGCGATGCTCGAAAAAATTTGTGTCCTAATTGTGTCATCAAGAACACTCTCACCTACAGTAGCCATCTGTGGACCTCTCGGCATAACCAAAAGGTTTGGACCCACCATTGCCCGTTTATTAATGGGCGCAAGAGTGTCCGCAGGTCTAAATCTATCAGAAAGTCTCCCTTGACCTTGCCCAACATGCTGTGGATAATCTGTATAGTCAACATCATAGTGTAAATGAAATTCTGCAAACAATTGTTTGCAGAAATATAGGGGGAACTCATCCTTCTGTGGCCATCTATGATGAGTAGCCAACCAATGAGGATACATCAATGGTGCAATGAGTGGATCAGTACACTTCGTCGCAGAGTAGCCTCTAACTCTGTGATGTGTGCATAAGATGGAAACATGGTTTTCACCATGCCGGTGGAAACCTCAGTATCAATCTGTGTGTACTTCACAGTGCCAGTGACACTGCGAGATAAAGAAGAATAAAATGTCTCAATGCTCATATCATCAAAAGGGTTGTATGATTCAACTTTCTGAATCATACAAAATAACTCCTCTTGCATCGTTATAACCTTCTCCCTATTAGGGAGGGTGGTAGAAGAGGAAAGTGAGCTATCCAAAACCTGCATAGCATGAGATAATCTCGCCACTGTATCTCTAAATAATTGTTGTCTATCATGGGTGGAGGTCGCTCTACGTGTTATACCAGACTCAGCACTCTGACCCCCACCACGAACACTGGCATCCCCTAAGGATGCAAGAGCACGATCTGTAGAACCAGATGCCATAGTGTATATATGAAAATAAATATGAGAATATGAATGTGAAGCTACAATCTGAGTGATAAATATCTAGAGATCTGCACATGCAATATATATACAAATATAAACATACAAGTCTATTTAAATTAAAATAATTAAAAGTTAAATTTAATTTGAAACACATGTACATATAAATACACAACATTAAATGTATGGTGCTAAATGAACAATCATGTAACATACATAGATATTTTAAAATAAATTATCTTAGAGACCATATCTAATGTACATTGTAACGTGCTCATGCAAATGCGAAAAATAAATATTCGTACATGTACATGTATATGCAATAAAAATAAAATAAAATTTCTTGATTAAATGATAACTAAGTGCACACATGTACATACATGCAATAAAAAAATATAATTCTTGACTAAAATCTAAATTTTGATGTAAATGCTTTGATGATTATGGCCCAGAGTGTAGATGACAATTAGGACATAGGGATAGAAAAATTTGTTACTAGATAAGTAAATGAGTTTAGTTAGCAAATGTTAATTTACAATTTAGAACTCGTGACTTAATTTACTAGTTTGAATTAGAGTTAAGAATGTTAATAAATTAAATGGGATATAGTTTTATTAAGGTTGATAGTAAGGTCAGTCTATTATATGCTAGTTTAAACATATGAATACCTATTACAACCTATAACAGACGTAATGACCTAGTAGGAGTCCCTAGGTCCCCTTAAAACATATATATGGATAAAAATACCTAGAAATGTATCATGAGGTCCTATTACGACTCCTATGTCCCCTTAAGACACACATGTATGGATAATGTATTGAAAAATGCAGTTGACGTAAGTGATCTCAAGTAATGTGTTGTTTGGTAATGTAAGACTCATCATTACCTAAGAATACCTATTATGTGCTAGTAAACATATGAATACCTATTACAACCTATAACAAATGTAATGACCTAGTAGGAGTCCCTAGGTCCCCTTAACATATATATGGATAAAAATACCTAAAAATGTATCATGAGGTCATTATGTGTCATTTGGTAATGTAAGAATCATCATTACCTAATAAGACCTATTATATCCTAATAATACATATTAAGATTTATTAGAACCTATAAAAAATAGTATGACCTATTACGACTCCTATGTCCCCTTAAGACACACATGTATGGATAAGGTATTGAAAAACGTAGTTGACATAAGTGATCAAGTAATGTGTTGTTTGGTAATGTAAGACTTATTATTACTTGACAATACCTATTATGTGCTCATAAACATATGAATGTACCTATTACAACCTATAACAGACGTAATGACCTAGTAGGAGTCCCTAGGTCCCCTTAACATATATATGGATAAAAATACCTAAAAATGTATCATGAGGTCATTATGTGTCATATGGTAATGTAAGAATCATCATTACCTAATAAGACCTATTATATACTAATAATACATATTAAGATTTATTATCTAACCTATAAAAAATAGTATGACCTATTACGACTCCTATGTCCCCTTAAGACACACATGTATGGATAACGTATTGAAAAATGCAGTTGACATAAGTGATCAAGTAATGTGTTGTTTGGTAATGTAAGACTCATTATTACCTGACAATACCTATTATGTGCTAGTAAACATATGAATACCTATTACAACCTATAACAGATGTAATGACCTAGTAGGAGTCCCTAGGTCCCCATAACATATATATGGATAAAAATACCTAAAAATGTATCATGAGGTTGTTATGTGTCATATGGTAATTTAAGAATCATCATTACCTAATAAGACCTATTATATCCTAATAATACATATTAAGATTTATTATCTAACCTATAAAAAATAGTATGACCTATTACGACTCCTATGTCCCCTTAAGACACACATGTATGGATAAGGTATTGAAAAATGAAGTTGACATAAGTGATCAAGTAATGTGTTGTTTGGTAATGTAAGACTCATTATTACCTGACAATACCTATTATGTGCTAGTAAACATATGAATACCTATTACAACCCATAACAGACGTAATGACCTAGTAGGAGTCCCTAGGTCCCCTTAACATATATATGGATAAAAATACTTAGAAATGTATCATGAGGTTGTTATGTGTCATTTGGTAATGTAAGAATCATTATTACCTAACAATAACTAGTTTTTAAAATGAACATCATCAATATCTAAGTGTGGTTCATTCGGTTAGTAGAGGGCCTATGTTATGGTTAGAATGTGGTATGGGTTATGATTGTAGTTAATATAAGGTTATGTTAGAAGGTATATTTTTGTATATTTTAACCTAATGTTTTTGTATATTTTAACCTAATGTTCTTGTATATTTTAACCTAATATTTGTCTACACTTTTAACTAATGTTTTTCTATATTTTACTCTAATGTTTTTCCTAATATTTTTCTACACTTTTAATTAATGTTTTTCTACGTTTTTATATCATGTTTAACTACATTTTTGCTAAAAAATTAATTTAAATACCATTCTTAAATAATCTAAAATAATTTAAATAATTTAAACATATTAAAAAATAAATAATTTAAAGCATTCCACTCACAAAATACGTAAAAAACAACTATTTTAAGTACGATTAAAATCTACTAATCAAAAAATACGTTTAAAAACTATTAAAAAATAGGGAGGGAAAAGCCACTAACCAGTTACGACCGAAACCCTTAATCCGCTCTCCAAACATTCATAAACCGTAACAGTAACAATGATAGCCACTAGAGGTTTGTGCGAAGTTTTATTCCCTTTTTGGGTTTCGACCGTAACACTTTCGGCTGAACCAGTTTCGGTCAGAACGGTACATGCCACGTAGGCGCACGAAACTGCCACGTGTGTACAACCGAATCGATTACGGCCGAAAGTGTTCCGGCCGAAACGGTACAAGATATCACAAAAGATGACACAGGTTTGTGCTTTTACCCCCTCATCTTCCATCTCTCCCACTCAACCATGAGACTTCCACTCAATCGTGAGACCTTCCAATAGAGGATAGCTAAAAGAATGACAATAGTTTGGGCAAAAAAAATGATGAATTTCTATCTTTGATACCACTTGTTAGGATTAACCATGGAAAAAAAATAGTTACATACAAATATAACCAATATTAGAAAATAATAAATCACATAGAAGAGAACACAAGGCACAAGGATTTAATGTGGTTCACCCAATCCGTGGGCTACATCCACCAACAACAAGTCCAATTTACTATTATCTAGTGATTACAATCCTTAATTCCTTACATCTCAATACCATCACAAGAAGCTACAAGATCACCACTCATTATGGAATCCCTAAGCCTAAGCCATTTTATACAAGCTTTTTCCACTTACAAAATTAGAGCTAGAGTAAGTCATCCAATAGAAGAAAAAATAGCATTTGATTCCTTTCATAATAGTGAGTCATTTTTGGCTTTGAGGGTGTTGTCCCCAAAAAACCCTCATGGGGGCATTGCCCCTCAACCCCACCCTGTACTGCAATAGGGAATGCACCTAGGGTGCCATGCCAGGACCCTAGAAGGGGCACTACCCCTTGACTCTATCTTAGGGGCACTACCCCCAAACCCCCTTATAAATATTCTAAGGGGAGATTATGTTGAATAAACCTTTGAGTCTGATAAGGCTCCACATCACAAAAAGTCTCAATAGAAGTTTCAATTAGGCAAGTTGATCTTTCTAACCTTACTACTCAGTTGGAAGGAATTTTGAAAGTCATTCAATATTTGTATATGAAACTTTGTGATGTTGAGTTCTTCACATTGGAAAATAAATGTTCTATTGATTTGATATAGGTGGATATGAAGGCATGTACTATTTCATCGAGAAAGAACACAAGTTCAAGCTCACCTTCATATAATAAGTTGACGTTTGATCAAAAAAGATTAGTCGAGTTAATGGCTAGAGATAGTGGCATAAGAAATAAATTGATTTCAATTCAATTTATGCTACTACCCAATTTGGAGATAATTTAGATGAAATTATTTGTGAATCAAAATTTAACAAGGTAAGATCCACATCTTTCAACACTAGGGAGCCTGATTGATCTAGCTTCTTGGCTAGAGATTCGCATCCAAGTCATAGAATCATTAAAAGATAGAGGGAATAAAATACTTGAAGAAATTTTGGCAAGTCATCAAATATTTTTGGATAAATACAAGATAACCCCTACAAACCCCAAGCCATAAAGTGACAAAAATAAGGGGCAAATATTTTCATGACATACATTGAAACAGGGAAATATTCTAACAACGGGGAAATCCAATCATCACATACACAGAGGCAAGATGACACAAAGAGGGAGATATAAATCAAGGATAGCATTATTAGATGAGTTAGTGTTAGAGTTTACAGATATGTATATACTATATAGTAGAGATTAAGTTTTGAAGATCGAGTTACAGTCTCAGGGGGAGCATTATTTTTGCATGGATAGCTAAGGCATGACAAAGTGTTTTTACTAGTAATGTCAAAGGGGAAGATTATTGATCTATAAGCCCAAGTTTCCTAGTAGTATCTAATACTTAGTCATTTCCAAGGTAGTATTAGATGGTCATCAATGCAACTAAGCCATTCAGAGAAGGCCGACTTTTTTATATTTCTTCATATGTTGAGCAAGTCAAAGGTTGTTGAGCACCCCAATAGAGACCAAGTTAGCATACATGCCAAGTAACATAGTAGATATCAAGCATTTGGAAAGTTAGTTAATTTTGAGTGAGTTAGTATATGTCAAGCATATAGAAGCTAAGTGATAGCATGAATGTTAGTTATGGTTGAGCGTCAAAACATTCAAGTGTTGAGTAAACCATTTTTGACATATGAGTTTGTAATTGCACAAACACTTGTGTAAATAATTTTAGTTGACTTCTAAGTGACATTCAAAGATTATAGAGATAGTTATGGAGAAGATTACATGTTTTTCATAAGGAATTAATCCCAAGAAAATAAAATTAACCAATCAAAAAATTAGAAGGGTAAAATAGCAAAAGGATGAAATATGGATCATTGATTATGACCTAAAAATTTATACGATTATCTATTGAAGAAGGGTTATAACCCTAAGATCATAATAGTGAGTGGAAGTGAGTGTGAAGGAGATAACAAGATAAGTACAAAGCAAAGGAAGGTTAAGTGTAAAAGGAGATGAGATAGAGAAACCTAGCAGTGAAGGATAGAAAAGAGCATACTAGATAAGTAGATTAGTTTGAGATATTGAAGAGAGAAAATCTATAAACAACTTTCAAAGAAAACTGAAGGATTAGGTAGTGAATCAATTTTGATAGATTGAGCCAAGGAAAATCTCTTAATATAATGTTTCTAATAGACCTTATTTAAATCTTCTAAGAGAGTTCTACTTTATTGTAAGTATAAAATCCTTTATTCAAGGTAAAATTTAATTGTCTTAAAAATATTTTAGCATAGCAGGCTCCTCACAAAGTAGATAATTGGAAGTGTTCAAATTATATCCCTAACAAGAAAACTTTGTTGTTTTAGCAATAAAGATTTATGGGTTTCATCCCTACCCTATTTTTACCTTCATCTCGAAGTACTTTTGGGTTACCAAAATTAGTGTTATGAGTTTATGTTTTCTTGGATGTTATGCCTAGATAGATTTCATTTCAGCATTACACATTTATGATTATATGGTGTGAGATCTAAGATATAAGATGGATTAGGTGTGAATATAGTTAATTGTTTTAATGGTGCATTTTTTTATAGATCCTGATTCACACCCCCCCGCCACTCAGTATCTTATTTCTTATTAAGATTCCCAACACCTATAAAAAGACTTTAAATCCCTTTTAGGAGTTGTGCCAACCCTATTAGGAGATGAAAGGAAGACCCATGGACCCACTATCCAAATAGATTCTATACTATCCTCACTAAATAATACAAGTACACATTGTGAGCTCATTATGTCTAAACTACACCAACCACTTCTTTCATACAAAAGATATTTGCATTAAGGCTCATATATGACAATAAATATCACACTATCTACACTAGATACCTATCCACAAGAAAATAACATTTCCTTTATACCAAATCCTAAAATTAGTTATTGAATTAGCCTTGAGGATTTCTAAATTTACAATAATTTATAGGTTCAAATTGAGATACTGCATTATAAAATTACATCTTTTCACAATTATGAGTAAGTTGTCATCTTATAGTCTTCATAATTTTCAACTTTTTGATTAGCTAATTATATGTGTTTAATCAAGAAATCTTAAACATATCTTCAACCTTTGTCTCACGTCACTCAATCAGATTTCATCTCTATTAGAAGATAAAATCCAAACAATAGTACCCTCTTTCCAAAAATACTAGCTGAAAGCTGCCTTCACCAAATTCTTTATAACTTTGTCTACTCTTCATATTTACACATGCACTCTTAACTGTAGCATCTAGACATATTGTAGAACATAATCCCAAGTGCAAATAATTTGATCTTAAATCCTCAAACCACATGAAGAAAATCTATGTTTGTTGCTCTATCGGTCTTCATAGAATAACTAATATATTGACATCAATAGAAATATCTGTCATGAATGCAACATATAATCATTGAATCATTTCTCCAAAAATGCTAGGATATTCCCCCGCATTAATACCATCAGCACTCATACTAACACATTGGGCCCCCTTACATTCCTTTAACCTTGATATAGCAATGAGAACATAGTGCTCAATTTATAAATAAATGTGTGTGTGTGTGTGTGCACTCCATTTTTCAATGCTTCTATTTTTTAATCTAACACAAGCAATAATTTGATCCCCTTTCTCAAGCATCCCTCACAGTCTCATGGATTGACAAGTATAAGTTAATACACCATATAAAGATAGTTTATTTAATACAAATATGAATAGTAATATATTTTTCTACAACATTTTATTATTAAGTTTTTTGCTAACAATTTTGTATTTCATCTTAGTCTTAGGGTAACATGGATTGGCAACCACATCGAACAAATGAGTATATTGATAGTTTTAGCTCTCCTTCCCAATAGGTAAACCTCATTGTAACTATTCAAATTAGATAGAAGCAAAATGTTAATGATATTATTGTCACAAATGGATCCTTGGGGAAAAGGGAAGGAACTTTTGTCAGTCCTCAAGGAGGGCAAGTAATCATTTTCTATTAATTTTTTTATGTAATTGAATGTTAATGAATGTTAACAAATATTATTGAATGTTATTGACTGTGAATGAATTTTAATGAACATTATTGCATTTTAATGAATGTTAACTTATTTGACACTACATATGTTATTTAATTTTAATGAATTTTATTGAGTGTTATATGTTGTTGAATGTTATGAATTAATGTGCTAGTATTAATGAATGTTAAAGAATGAATGAATTTTAGATGTTAGCATTAGATATTATGAGATTACTTTATGGATGCTCATAATTTTTTTACTTCATTGATGACGAATGAATGTTAAATTTTATTAATAGATGAAATAATGAATGAATTTTAAATGTTAACAGGGAATTTAGAGTTATGTTGGGGGTGGGGTCAGTTGAGTTTCCACCTTTACTTGTTAAGTAGAGAATAGTGAATTATTTTTAAAATAGAGTAAAGCTCTATAATATACTACATCTAACCATTCTACATCATGTCAACATTGTGGTCTTTTTAGCATCATGCCAACCCTCTACCAACATAATGCCAGCATTATCTTTCCTTCCAAGATCATTTGCTAGCTTCCCTACATACATCATGTCCACATCCTAATATTTCTCCCATACACTAACATTTCAATATCTAAAATTTGTTGCAAATTAGAGCTAAATAACCCTTCAAACATGCATTTGGTTCCAACCTTGTTGCAATCCATAGAACTCCATACTAAGCTTGTGATCAACAAAAATACACATGAAAAATAGAATTCTAAGGCTTTTTGTATTTATCAACACACACCTAATCCAAATAAAGTTAAAATTGATCTCATTCGATCATTTTTTGCATAAATACATGTGTCTCATGGATTTTCATGATCTTGTAAAGCCAAAAGACTCTTAATCTTCATTTGTAAGTTGCATAGTTACAAAAGTGCAAATTTTTCCATATGCCAACGTTATTAAACTAATATGCATTCTTGTTTGTGTGACCCTTATAAGATATTTAGATGACCCCAATTATGAACTAACCAATCTAATTGTATTCCCATAGTCCAATTTGGTAACTTTATCATTATGGCAATTAGCTTGTTATCGTAGACTCAAATCATTTCAAACTCAGAGGAAGCAAATGGACAATGCTTCCAAAGAGAGCAAGTGTTGATTCAAATCAAGAAATCCACTTCCTCTCTTCCACACCTTAAATGCAAGGTAATTCAAAATAGTGATATTCTACAAGTTCATCTTATATTATGACACCTTTATAAATAAAATAGATCAAAGTTTTAAGGAATTTGATTATTATGTGGGTATTTCTTCATATATGTAAAATGTATATCTCAATTATATAACAAAGTGAAAATTTATTGGAATTTTTTTTTATTAAAGCATATTATTTTAAAAAAAGTATACCTTATATTAATACTTATCTCTTAATAGTAAAGATTTTTAGAAAAGGATAGTGATTATAAATTGTGTGTTATTTTGTTTAGGGTCCAAGTTTTTTTAGTGGATGGAAAGATGAGAGGACAAGAGAAGTATCAAAAAGGGAGCAAGTATCTAGATGGACTAATTTCCAAATGCATAGTTATACATATTCTCCTTGTGAAGTATCATTGGGATTCTCACCCCCAAACATTATTCACAGCTAACTCTTCTTCTTCTTTATGTACATGCCCTTGCACCATACACCATGTTAGCCCTACCATAGATATGTATAATGAGAGGGGCTACTATTGGAAATATAAGAGGATTAATTGAGAGGGGAGGGCTAAATCGGTTACCAAAAAAATAAATCACATATCCCTTAGATGTCATAACATAAACTTTACTAAAAATATTGATGTTCAGTAAATACACAAGCACTCAGTTTACACTAGTAAATGCTAAAATGTGACAAACACTAAAATAGCAACAGTAACTTGGAAAATGAAAATCTTAAGATATTATCAATGATTAGCCTTATTTATCTTAGTTGCATACACATAACATAAATAGCATGAACACAAGTGACGCCAAGATTTAACGTGGAAACCCAATTTGGGAAAACCCAACAATTGCAACTAGTTACTGATTTTCACGCTTCTAAAGTGAACTACACTAGGTGCCAACCTTGTTAAAGGATTAAAAACACATTTTTAGGTGTGACCCTATTAGAGGATTGAGTCACCCTATTAGGAGTGGCCTTTTTAGAGGTCTTTAGACACATCAATCTAGAAATGCCACCTTGTTAGAGGATTTACAAATAGTTGTTAAGCCAACTCTATTAAGACATGTATATCACCGTTACAATGGTTAGAGAGTAATAATGATATGACCCCATTTTTTATGCAACTAAACTAATGATTACAAATCTCAATTCTAGCTTGTATACTTGATCCTTTCTGATTGAATATATCTTTGCATCTCAGCAAGGATATTCTACTTATCCTTCTAATTCACTTCCTCTAAGCATCTTCAAGTCTTCTACTTACTTTCATTCAATCCTCAACTTTAACTTATATTTATATTACACACATTGTCAGGTTAGCTTGAATAAAACTTAGAATACTTAATATTGATCTTCTCATTTGGCTAGAATCAATAAACAAAACTATTGAACTCAATATTCCAAAAATAGAAAATCATTCGTTGCTCAACCCTACTCAGTAGACACTAACTTAGAAAGAATTTTCCTATGTTAACAAAGTGAACTCAGCTAACACTATATTTCCAAAAAGTTTCTTTGGTAACCAAGTGAGATTGGTTAACACTAATTCCATCCAAATTTTCCTTCATTAACCAAGTGAGTTTGGTTAACACTGAACTTTTATGATCTTCTCTTTGTTGCCTAAGTGAACTTGGTAGACATTGTCTTCTAAACTAGGTAAACTTTGGAATGCTAGGAAGATACAAGAAATTGTCTTCATCACCCAAGTCAGCTCACCATATATTTATTGGTAATGATATGACATTTTGTGTAACATCAAAGACAATACACAATTAACTAATTGTTTTCAACAATCTCCCTCTGTGGTGTTGATGGCAACACAACATGTCATAGTACAATAAATTTTGAAGAAATAATAAAGTAATGAACATATCCTTAGTTTCATTCTAATTTTCATCCATGAAAATTTCCTCTATCAATGTGAACTCCCTCTACTTTTAGTTTCTCCCTCTATTTGCAAATTCTACCTTGTCAACATCTTCAAACAAAATTTTTGTGATATAACAACAAACCCTCCCTCTTTGATATCTCATGCCAAAGACAATATTTAGAGAATATTAGTGTACCTCATGTATTGATTCATATGAAATATTCCCTTTTCAATACTACATCAACTAGCTAATCTTCAATGTGCTCTAGTTGATTCATCACTAAACTTCTTTTTAGTGAGCTTTGAATAGGGGAATGACCCCTAACTTACCTTGTAGATAAAAAAAAATGCATCCTTAGGTAATGGTTTAGTGAATATGTCTAAAAAAAATTCTTTAGTATTCACATATTCCAATCTTACCTCTTTATCTTGTACTAATTCTCTCATAAAATGATATTTTATAGCAATGTTCTTGGTTTTGGTATGCATCACAGGATTCTTTGATATATTAATTGCACTAGTATTGTCACAAAATATAACCACTAGATCCTTGATTTCTATCTTCATGCCTACCAATAGTTTCTTGAACCAAACAATATTGGAATAATTAACTACTACTACCATGTATTCTTCCTCTACTATAGACTGAGAAATACAATTCTTCTTCTTGCTTGTCCAAGACACTAGTATTTCACCAAGAAAGAATGCTTCACCATTGTTGATCTTCCTATCATCAATACTTCCTATCTAATCAACATCTATGAATTCTTTTAAATCTAAATTGTCTCCCTTTTTGTCCCATAATCCATAGTCTTTAGTAACCTTTAGATACTCTAATTCTCTTGATTTCTATCATGTGATTTTCTTTGGGATTTGCTAAGAATCTTGCCACCATACCAATTACTAATGCAATATCAGGCCTTATGTGTAGTACATATTGCAATTTCCAATAATTGATATGTATGTGGTTTGATCTACCTCTTTGGAAACATCATTTTTTGAAATCTTATTTTCCAGTAGACATAGGTGTTCCAATTGGTCTTGAATCTTCCATTCCAAACTTCTTTAGTATCTTCTTGATATATTTGGATTGAGTAACATAGATACCATCTTTCTTCTATTGGATCTACAATCCAACAATGAGTTTTAACTCTCCAAACATTGACATCTTAAATTCTTTACTCATCTCTTTCAAAAATTCCTTGCATAAATCATCATTTCCTATAAATAAAGTGCCATCCACAAAGATTTTTGCTAGCATAGTCTTCTTGTCTGGTCCTTCTTTGATATACAGGTTGTTGTTATCATTTGTTCTTTGAAAACTAATATTTATCAAGTAGTTATGAATTCTTTCATACCAAGCTCTGGGAGCTTGCTTGAGACCATACAACACTTTGTGTAATTTATAGAACATCTCTTTTGGTAGGATCCACAAAACCTTTAGGTTGTTTTATGTAAACTTACTCTTCAAGAATTCCATTCAAGAATGAAGATTTTACATCCATTTGATAAACTTTAAATCATTTATTTAAAAAATATATGATCTTATGAATTAACAAATTCAAACATTTATATGCTCTACTTCTATAGGAGTGTGTCTTAATCACCATTGACATCAAATTTACCTTTCCAAGATTCCTTCAAGATATAACATTTACTACCAAATACTTTCAAGTAAATTATATTAGGTTTGTAGCCATACCATAGTTCATAAGGAGTTTGATTTTAGTATTTCTTTAAGTGTACTTTGTTTAAGGTATGCATTGTAGTATTGATTTCTTCCTTCTAATGTTGGATTGCAACACTCTTTTCTATCATTAAAGTTTGTGCACATTCCATGATGGATCTATTCATTCTTTCAGTTATACCATTATGTTGTGGTGTACCAAGAGCTAATAATTGCCTCTTAATTCCTCTTTTAGTGTAGAATTCATTAAACTCATTATAAATGAATTCACCACCTCTGTCTGATCTCAAACACTTCAACTTCTTTCCAATTTCTTTCTGTACTCTTGGCAGATACCACTTAAATTTTTGAAATCCTTCAAACTTTTCTTTTAGATACATTACAATCATCATTCTAGAATAATCATCAACAAAAAGAATAAAATACTTATATCCATTGTAACTCTTCCAATAGGTCCACATAAGCCTGTATGAACTAGTTCCAAGACTTCTTCAAAGTGATAGTCCTTGCTTTTAAAACTTGTCTTTCCCATCTTACCAATTTGACAATTTTTGCATAGGCCCATATCAAGTTTTCTTAGACTAGGAATACCTCTTACTCTTTTCTTCTTTCTTATCTTGATTAGATTATCAAAGTTCACATGACACAATCTTTTATGCCATAACCAATTTTCTTCTATTTGAGCAATAAAACATGAACTTTTACTAAGATCTAGGTAGAATAGGTTACCTTTTATTTGTTTGCCAGACCCAACTAGATTTCCTTTTCCATCCAACAGCTTGTCCTTCTCATTCATGAATTCTACCTTGAATCCAATGTTATTTAACTATGCCACACTTAGTAGATTATGCTTTATTCCTTCAACCCAATAAGAATTATCATATCTAAGTTCATTGGTTAGTGAGATACAACCTTGTCCCTTTATGTAGCATGGTTCATTGTTTCCAAATGTCACACTTTCACCATCTTAATGTTCCATATATTCAAACTTTGTTGTATCACTAGTCTTATGATGTGAGCAATTACTGTCAATAATTCATGTATCATTTTTGCTAATATGAGAGATAAGTTTTATTTTATATATTTCATCATTAGATTAATCTTTTACAACAATATATATCATTTCATCATCTTCGCTACTATCTAAATCCTTAGCCATAAAATAAGATTTCTTACCTTTGTCCTTGTAGTCCTTGAAGTTCTTGAAATCCTTCTTTCTTTTGTACTTGTTGTGCCTCTTTTCATCTTTTCCTTCCCCATTTAGGTATCTTGCAGCAATGTGTCTAATTTCTTCACAAGAGAAACAAATTAAAGGGTTTTTACCTTTATACTTTCCTTTACCTTTGGGATACCTTCTTGCAAGCAATACTTCAATGGCTTCAAGATCACTATCAAAACTATATTCCTCTTCACTTTCAAATTATTTTCTTTTAGACTTTTTAGATTTCTTCTTGATTGATATGATGGCTTCAAATGTAGACTCAAGATTGCTAGAACTAGGAGTATAATTATTATAGTTATATAGTCTAAATGTATTCAATCTTCCAACTAGAGCATTCAAAGTTATCTTGTTATTTGGATCACATCTCATCTCTTGAATAGAAAACACTCTAATTGCATAGATAGGAAGAAGGGTTCTAAGTACCTTGCTTACCACTATTACATATTCAATTGTTCCTCTAGAGGCTTTGACAGCATTGACACTAGCTTTGATTCTCTCAACATATTTTGTAATTTTTTCATCCTCTCATTTTCATCTGATCAAACTGACCTCTCAAGCTTTTTGCCTTGGCTATTTTTATGTTATCATCACCTCCATAGATATCCTTTAGTTGGGTCCACATGTCATGAGCAATAGCACATCCTTTGACCTCATCAAACTTAGCATAGTTGAGAGCTTATGTGATGTCAATCATCATGATGTTATGATTTTTCTTTTCAGCAATCTCTTCTACAGTCAATGGCCCAATAGGAGTCTTGTAAGAATTTTCTAAGTATTTCAAACTTGGATCATTGATAGTTTCCAAGTGAAACTTCATAATTTTTTGCCATGCCTGAAATTTATCTTTGTTCAACTTGGGAATTTCTCTCTTGTAAGACATCTTGATCTTTAGCTTAGGTCCTTGAAACCTTTCTCTACAAGCAGCAAGAAGCTTTGATACCAATTGTTGAAAATATAAGAGGAGTAACTAAGAGGGGAGGGGTAAATTAGTAACTGTATGCACCCTAAAATGGTCGCCTAGACTATGGGCCCCCATTATTCAATTTATCAATTTATCAAATTTCCTAAATCAATGGTGTGTAATATTTTATTAAATCAATTCAAATCAATTTCTTTGATCAAATTCAATTTGTTTTATTTCTAAAGTTGATCATTTTATCCTGAGTCTTATTTAATTAAAAGAACTTGTTCTCTTTTAATTAAATAAAATAAGTCCCCGTTTAATTAAAAGAAAACCTCTCTTTTAATTAAATAGTTCATCCACATTTAATTAATTAAGAGAAAAACCTCTCTTTTAATTTAATTAAATATTTTCTATTTAATTAAAAGAACTTGCTCTCTTTTAATTAAATAAAATAAGTCTCTGTTTAATTAAAATAAAACCTCTCTTTTAATTAAATAGTTCATCCACATTTAATTAATTAAGAAAAAAAACCTCTCTTTTAATTTAATTAAATATTTCCTATTTAATTAAAAGAACTTGCTCTCTTTTAATTAAATAAAATAAGTCTCCATTTAATTAAAAAAAACTTCTCTTTTAATTAAATAATTCATCTACATTTAATTAATTAAGAGAAAAACTGCTCTTTTAATTTGATTAAATATTTCCTACTTAATTAAAAGAACTTACTCCCTTTTAATTAAATAAAATATCCCACTTAAATCTCTTTTTGATGAAAAAAGAGTTAAAACAAATAAAAAATTAAATAAATCTTTTATCTACACTTAATATGGGACTTATCTTCATCCTTTCTCCACTTTCTTCTCAACCACTCCACTTCTCTCATTGGTGGATCTTTAGTTCACGTGGATCATTATTTCTCCACCCTTAATTAAATCGTTTTCCTCTCAATCTAGATCGTCCAATCTTCTTTATAAGGGAGAGCCCTCTCTTCATTTTAGAGGACCTATTATTATGCTATTGTTATGTTGCAGGTTTGGAGAATGATTTTTGAAGGAGTTTTGAATATTAAAGCTTTTGTAGAGAACTTCTATCTTCTTGTCTCATTCTCTCTTGCATGCATGGCTTCCATCATCATGATCCATACTTTGATTTTCATGTTAGCCTAGATCTTGCATTGATAGATTAGATATTGCTTTCATAGATTAGATCTGCATTGTTATTTCTTTTCATAGATTAGATTTCATTTCTTGCATTATTTTGCATTGTTATCATTTAGATTAGTTTTTCATTTCCATTTGCATGCATATTAGATCATTGAATCTCTTGTTTTCTAGTGTACTTGCATGGGCACAAACTAGGTCAGACTGAGGGCCTCCATTACAAACCCCTGCACCCCATGAATAGGGAGCTATGAGTCGCCATTCGAGATCTCATTTTTGAGAAATCTTGAATATAATGACTTATAGAAGTGTGCTCACATTTTAGGCATACATTTTTTGGCGCCCACCATGGGGCAACCCACCTTTGCTTGCTAGATTTTATGCAGATCTGTTTGTAGACTCAAGAAAAAAAAAAAACAAAATTAGATTTGAAAGATTTGATCATATCTTTCAAATGGCTAGGTATTTTAATGTTTTTTTTTTTTTACATGGTTCTAATGTATCAGGGAAGCTTTGGTCAAATTTTTAGATTTTTCTAAAATATTTTCGATTTTAATGATTTTTCCTTGACTTTTCATAAAAAAATCATTTTCAGGAGTAAATTAGCATATTTTTTAGAAAAATTTATATTTTTGGAAATCTCTCTAGATTTTAAACAAAGTTTGTTCTTTGTGTTTCAATTTTAGAAGTCATATCAGGAGTCAATAATTCGAGACTCAAAGAAACCCTAGATTTGAAAGATTTGATCATATCTTTCAACCGGCTATGTATTTTGATCTGAAATTTTTTTTGTAAGGTTTTGATGCATCAGAGAAGCTTTGATAAAAAATTTACATTTTTTTGAAATATTTTTGATATTTTATGATTTTTCATTGATTTTTCATGAAAAATTATTTCTGGAAGAAAATTAACATATTTTTCAGAAAATTTTACACTTTTGGAAAGATATCATAATTTTAAATAGATTTTTTTCTTTATGTTTCAATTTCAGAGGTCATATTAGGGGTCAATAATTTGATTTGCAAAAACTGGTCTGATTTGACAAAATGACTCCCTAGGGCACAAATTAAAAGATCTTTTCAAATTTTTTGCATTTTTGGAAATCTCTCTAAGTTTTGATAGGGGTTAATTTTTTTTATTTTGAGTTTTGGATCTTAATTCATATCATGTAGATCCAATCTTTATGACTAGGTCAAAAATCAATTGAAAAAAAATAGCATTTAATGAATAGCTTGCATTTAATTTTTACAACGAATCAATGCATGATGTGAGCTTTCATTTGGGTTACTTGCTGATTATTATCACTCTTAAAAATTATAGTTTTAGATTTAACTCTATTTTTGCATGAGTTGACATATATTGCATATCTTATGTTTGCTTGTTTTGTTTGTTGCTTTGTTCGTTGCGAGCGAGCATTCAAGCATAAAAAAAAGGTACAACAAAGAAAAGACACATTGCAAGGATTACCAGGTATTTTTTTTGATCTCTAAAATATTTAGATTTGAGATTAAAATTAAACCTCTCATGTTTTTGGCTTGAATGTTTTACATGCTTTCATAAAACACATTTCAATTTATGCTCTTAATGGGAAATGAATGAACATAGATTTGCTTTCATACAAGTTTGTGTAAGTGAATGCTTGTATTTAAACCTTAAGTAATTCTTGGTTCCAATATCAAATATCTCATTAAGTGATTGAGGGCATGGATTCATTCCTTGTTTACATATGGAGTTGAATGCACCACTTTGTGGACTCACTCTATGTTTACTTGGAAAGTTAAATATTCCATTGTTCAACCCTTTTTTATTTGTGAGTAGTATTGATTAGCAGTCTTAGATTATTTGTGATTGATCTAGATTGCTATTTTAGATTATTGAACTCACTAATTCGTTGACCCCTCATTTCTACCTCGTGGTTGCAAGATCAGCGCCACATTAAGGGGGAGCGATCTACAGGAAAGAAGCGTTAATTGCTCCACTAGGCAACCCTTTTGTGCTTTTTGGAACTCACTTTGTTTTCTAAGGTGTGGAATCACTTTGAGTTGGTGTGAAAAGTTAAATTTTCCACTTTTGGACTCAGTTTGAGTTGGTGTGAAGAGTTAAATGTTCCACTTTTGGACTCACTTTGAGTTTGTGTGAAGGGTTAAATGTTCCACTTTTGGACTCGCTTCACATTCTCTTGAAGGGTTAAATGTTTCACTTTTGGACTTTCTTCACATTATCTTAAAGGGTTAAATGTTCCACTTTTGGACTCACTTCGCATTTACTTGAAGATTTAAATGTTCCACCTCTAGTGCTCTAAATACTTTTGATAGTGAATTACTTAGTTTTTATTTCTAGGAGGCCTGCTTGAGGATTTCATCACCCCTTGGGAAGACCTAAACTCCTGTGTTTTGGCAGAGTATAAATATCAGGAGGTGAATAAAAAGACACCTCTCTTGGGAATTGAGTTTGATATCACTCTTGGCTAAGCCTCAAATAACTTTATACCTTTGAGAAGTGAAGGAGGAGATTTGGGTTACCGTCTCCCCCCGGCTGTGTGATTTTGGATTCTTCTCATCTATGGATTTGGGCCTCACGTACCTTGCATATATTGAGGACTCCTTTTAGAAAGCCACATATATCCTTGTAGACAACTTTATAAGGTGTTGTTGTGTTCTAAGTACCTGCTAAAATATTGTCAAGAACATACACAAGTAGAACCTTTAAGGAGTAGAAATACTAAGTCACTATACTTGTTCATGCACAAGGTTTCTTTACCCCTTTCTCATTGTTTGAAGATTGTTTCCTTGAAATCTTTGTTTGCTATCTTGTGTGCTTGGTTCATGATAAAGAATCTATTGATATATCTAGTTGGATATTTAAAATGAACAAAATCTGAGTTCTTGAGTTGAGACTTTATGATCGAATAACTTTGTTATCCCATTATTTCTAGTCTCCCTAGGTTGGTCCTATTTGGATTAGGCTACTTACCCCATTGTTAGAAGCCTTTTTGCACCTTAGGTTATTGTGCTTTGACCTCTTGAATTAGTAGTCATTGATTTCACAAGAGATCTTATTTGGATTTGGTGAGTTAGAAACCGTCCTTGTTGAGAAAGATATACACTTGGATCCTTTGATATTACACTTGGAGAGTCTTAGTAATCTCTTGTCCATTCACTTTCATAAAAAAATCAATTTTAATTATTTATAATTTGGGTAAATCATTCTCCTGGTCCATATGTGCTAGGGTATTAACCCAAATTTGTGAGCACCTCTGTGGCAGTGTTGGTTTATGCCTATTGCAAAATTCTATCTTATCACATCTCTTTTGGACAAGTTAGTGCTTTTACTATCCTAGTTTGGTACCAATGTTTCTTAGGGTTATCCTATCAATTAGTACCTTTTCTTTCATGCCGGTTACCACAAGATATCAAGTAGATCAAGGAAAGCAACCTCAAGTTGTCTTTAAACAATTACCCTTAGTTCAAACTCATAGAAGATGTAAGGGAAAGGAACCTGTGTCTATTCAATCACCTGAGAGTATTCCATAAGTTTTGTGTGACCCTAGTGGTGATCTTATTGAGTTGAGTACACCCTTAGCATAACCTCATTCAACTATGGATATGAGTTTTACAAGAGCGCCATACAAGAAGAATCATAGTAGTGAGTATAATGTTGACCTTTTGAGTGGTGATCCCACTCGTGGAAGTAGACCAACTTCACCTCTTATTGAGGATAGGTATTTGGATGCACATAAAAGGTATGAGAAAGGAAGACATTATGCCTATCAAGAAGAGGAAGCCCAACATGATGATCGAATTGGTGAGCCTTCTAGTGCTCATGTGAATGCAACATTTACTGGTAATCGATTTAGATAATCAAGACCATGTACACCGCTCATGATACCTCTAGGTTATGCAAGTGGAAGGCTCAAAGCAATTGATCATGAAAGAAAAGCCATTCTAGAAGAAAAAGCTAAGAAAGAAGAACAATTTCAATGCCTAGAGGAATATAGGCAAGTTATTATTGAGATAGAAAGAAAATCCCATCAATAAGAACAAGAATTTTTCAAGACTTCACAACTTGACAATCAATTCAACAATGTGCACATTGGTGGTGGAAACAACTCTCCCCCATCTAACTCTCCCAAGACTCCACAAAGTGGGAGATATTCAAGAACATCTTCACAATCTCCTACTCCTAGAGGAAGGCAAGCTTCAAGACATGATTATTATAGGAGACCAACATCTCCTAGAGTTTCAAGAAAACATTCACAACAAGCTCATCATGGTTCATAATATGGAGGTGGTAGCTCCAAATTTGAATATAATTCTTATGATTTCATGGCTATACCACAAGATCCACATTTTCAGCAATGTATGGAAGCATATATGGACCAAAATAGAGATGCATGCTTTCAATGTTTGATCAACAAGGGTGCTAAGGTCCCTTACAACTTTGATGTGGATAAAAAGATTCAAAAGCATGATCCTTCCATGAAAGAAGAAATTTATGAATTGAAGAAACAAATGAAGAAAATATCAGCACCCAAGAGTTCTTTTTCATTTGATTCAATTTGTCCAAATCCTTTTGATAAGAGTATTGACATGAAAGATTTTCCTAGAAAAGTTGAGATCCCCCAATATGATAAATATGATGGAAATGGGGATCCAAATGATCATGTGCATCAGTTCTATACTATGAGTTTTGAGTTTCATCATGAGGACTCATATCTTATGATATTATTTCCAAGGAGTCTTAAGGCTCAAGCCATGGAATGGTTTACCAATATAACTCCTCCTGTTAAGACATTCCCTGAGTTAATTCAAAGATTTGTTCAACACTTTTCATACAATCTTTCATGATCTATCTCACTATTGGACTTATGTCACACAAAGCAAAATCAAGGAGAACCCTTTGTTACTTTCTTGCAAAGATGGAGATGACAATGCTCTCGTTATTCTAGGACTATTCCTGAGAAAAAAAAGATTGAAATCCTCATTAGTAATATGGTTCTTGAGATGAAGTATGAAGTTAAGAAGATGGTTTTTGAATCCTTTGATACCATGATTGAAGCTGCATTTAGAATTGAGGATGTTTTGAGAGAGCAAGGTATTTTGAAAAAAAATGGGAACAATAGCAATAATGGTCATAATAACAACAACAACAAGGATAAAGGAAAGAACATAAATTGGAATAAGAACAAATAAGTGGTCAATGATGGAGTTGTGGATTCCTCAAACCCTAAAGACCAAGCTATTCTCCATTTGGCTAGTGCTAATCAATAGAGTAACAAACCAAGATATCAAGAAAGGTCTAAAGGAGAGAAACGTAACTTTACACAATTAGGTGAGACATATGAAGAGATATTCACAAAGCTCCTTGCACGTGATCTTGTGCACCCTTATGATGCTGCAAAGTTCTACATACCTGAAGTTAAGCCATGGTAGTGGGATGAGAAGGCTTATTGCAAGCTTCACAATGGCATTGGACACAATATTGAAAAATGTGGGAGATTCAAGCATATTGTTCAAAATCTAATTGAGAATGGGAAACTTAAAATAGATGGACTAAATACAAATTCTGATCACATAGCATTCAAAGAGCCTTTGCCCAAGTATGAGAAAGGGGAAGCTTCCCAACCTAAGAATGGTAGGGCTGCAATCAATTATACTTATACAAATGCAAAAAATGTTGTCAATATGCTTGAGGTTGTAGAAGAAAGTGTCAACATGATGGAAGATAAAGATCCCAATGGTTATAATTTAAATTTTAACTCTCCTACCTTTGGCTAAAAACTTATTTTGGTGCTAAGGGGTGCTCACTCTAGAGATTAATCTCAAGGTCCCCTTGTCATTAGAGGACCCAATTCAAACCAATCAAGTAAACCTAAGCAAGTGTCTTCCCAAAGTCTCAATGTTGTTACGTGAAGTCAAGGTCCCCTTGTTATCAAAGGACCTAGTTCAAACCAACCAAGTAAGCCAAAACAAGTGCAATACAAGAATGTTCCTTCAAAACCAATGGTTAATCCCAAGTCAAATTATAATCTTGTTGATCAATTGCAAAGAACTCCTGCTCAAATTTCAATCTTTTAGCTTTTAGAGTTGTCTCTGAGACACAAGCAGGTCCTTGAGGATGCTTTGCACATGGTGAATGTCCCCAATAATTTAGACGTTGATCAATTCTAGAACATGGTTAATCATATTACAAGCCCTCATTATCTTTCCTTTTCGGAGGAAGATGATAAATCTTTGAGCCATCCACACAATCTTGCCCTTCATATTGAGGTTATGATACATAGGACCTGTGTTAGGCGTGTGTTGATAGATGGGGGTCTTGGGCTTAATATTTGTTCTTTGATTTTTTTAAAGACATTGGGTTATTCTAAATATGTTATTGATAGCAAAAGAAATATTACTATCAAAGCTTATGATGAGGCAGAGAGAAGTTCAAAGGGGTTGGCTATCCTTCCTGTTAGGATTGGCCCTATGGAAAAAGATGTTTTATTCCAAATAGTTGATGTTGGACCCCTTGCATACAAAATTCTACTTGGTAGACCATGGATTCATGATATGCAAGAAGTACCATATACTTATCATCAATGTGTTAAGTTTCCTTACAATGGAACAGAGATATGTATTTTTGGGGATAACACTTTGTCTATTAACTCGATTTCAGCAAGTGATCATGTTCCCCTTAATAGACAAGTAGATGATTTTAATATAGTTTTAGCCAATTGCAAGAACAAGTTTAAGTCCATAGACCTTGGCATGGGGGAATATCAACTTAACTCCCTCGCTGCATTACCAGTTTCACCTATGTATTATGGTAAACCTTCATAAGAGATGAAACCTTCCTCTTCAGCTATGACATTGTTTGACACATTTGTACAGTCATCAGTGCCTATTCAAGATGAGAAAGAAAATGTGGCTGTTAGAGATTGGATCTATAGAGAAGAAAAGTATTTGCACAATGAAGATTTCACTCCTTCACCTAATTCTTATGGAAGAGGGTATTCTTTTGTCAAGAAAATGGGTTATCCTGGACATGGTCCTCTTAGTAATAGATTGGATGCTAGAGCTGAACCTCTTGATCATCAACTTTTTGGATGCAATTCTAAGAAGTCAGTTGGCCTAGGGTATGTGGATCAAAGTAAGAATGTTGTTTCTATCCTTGATAAGTTAGACAATGAAGAAGAACAAGAATACATACCTAATTCAGAAAACCAACAAGATATGTGTGAAGATTGGGTCCCTTCTACTAATCTCCTTTGGGGAGATTCAGACAATCCGGTATCTCATGAGACAGTTGCCAATTTAGAACAAGAATGTGTGACTCTTAATAATATTGAAGCTTCCACATCCAGGCATCCCAAGCATTCATGGTGTAAGCATCCTAGTCGAGACTTTGAAACAAATTCTAATGAGTACGAATGGGATTCTTTCTTAGAATCTTCCACAGTTGATATAGATGTTGATGTCGTTCATACATATGGTTCTCAACCTGAGTTAGTCAATGAATCATGTGTAGGATTAGAGGATTTGAACTTGCATGCTGCCTTAGTGGACAATTCTTCACTTGTGAGGATGAATCGTGATTTGGGTAGTTTAGGAAGTTACTTGACAGACCTCAAATCTTCAAACACTAGAGATATCATCGATATTCACAACCTCGAACCTGTCATTGATTTACCCCTTGTTCATCCTGACCTAATTGATTGGTCCCAATGCAATCAAGAACTTGAGCTCTTAACATTTCAAAATGATTATGAAATAGCCTATTATTTAAATGTAATTGAACCTATAGTCTCTTCCACCAATGAACCAGCTACTAGTATGATAGAGTTAGATATCAAGTACCTTAGTCTCAAAATAAAGAGAAAAGAAAGGAAAAAGAAAAGGAGTTCTGATGGCAAAAACCACTATGTGGCGGTGTCAGAACCAAAAAAAGTAAAAAGAAAGGACATATCCAAGGGTGAAAACCTCTCTAAGGCACCTAAGGATGAGGTACTTGATTATATTCCTAGTTATTTTCAAGATAGATCTTCAGTACTTATTGAACCAACACAAGTAGTCGATTTGGGTACGGATGAAGCTCCACAAAGGGTACATTTGGCGCATTCTTTGTCATCACAAGAAAAGGAAGCCTATACTAAGTTCTTACAAGAAAAGAAGATTAATTTTGCATGGACTTATTCAGATATGCCAGGGTTGGACACTAATCTTATTATACATCACTTATCCATAGCTCCAGGTGTTAAACCAGTTAAGAAAAAATTGAGAAAAATGCATCCTCATATAGCTCTCTTAGTCAAGGCAAAATTAGAGAAACTCCTTGGTGCAAAATTCATGAGAGCTATTGACTATGCCGAATGGATATCAAACATTGTACCAATTTCAAAACATGAAAAAACCATTCAAGTTTGCACAAATTTTAGAGATGTTAATAAAGCATACCCAAAGGATGATTTTCCACTTCCTAATATAGACATGATAGTGGATATGACTACAGGTTATGAGATTTACTCCTTAATGGATGGTTTTTCTGGATATAATCAGATTAAGATAGCTCCTGAAGACCAAGAAAAGATTGTATTTACTTGTGCATGGGGTACCTATTGTTGGAACATTGTGCCTTTTGGATTAAAAAATGTAGGAGCTACCTATCAACAAGCTATGACAACTATTTTTCATGATATGATGCATTAAAACATGGAAGATTATGTGGATGACACCTTGGCCAAGTCTAAGAAAAGAGATAAACACTTAGATGATTTAGAATTCATTCTAGACTATATGGAACAATTTCAACTAAGGTTAAATCCTAAAAAGTGTGCATTTGGAGTCACCTCTGGCAAATTACTATGATTCATTATTCAGAAAAAGGGATAGAGGTGGACCCTGAAAAAGTTCAGGCAATTGTGGATATGCCACCTCCTAAAAACATTAGTCAAATGACAAGTCTTCGAGGACATCTTCAATCTATAAGCAGGTTTATTCACAATTGGCAGATAGAGCTCAACATTTCAACAAGAACTTACATAAAGGAGTCAAATGTGTATGGAATGACGAATGTCAACAAAGCATGGACCAGATCAAGAAATACTTGGCAAACCCTCCTATTTTAATGCCTCCTATCCCAAGAAAACCACTTATCCTATATGTTTCAGCAATAGAATCTGCCTTGGGGGAATTATTAGCTCAACTTGATGAACATGGGAAAGAAAGAGCAATATACTACATTAGTTGTACTCTTGTTTCATATGAGGTTAATTACACCAGTATTGAGAAAGCTTGCCTCGCAGTTGTGTTTGCTTCCCAAAAGTTGCAACATTATATGCTTGTGCACACTATACACCTCATAGCAAAAATAGATCCACTCAAGTACTTACTATGTAAGGTTTCCCTCATAGGTAGACTTGCTAAATGGATGATGATTCTTTCGGAGTTTGACATAGAGTACATTGAGCATAAAGCAATCAAAGGAAAAGTTATAGCAGATCAATTGGCTGATTTCCCACTACAAGATGATGCACCTATTCAAGTTGATTTCCCAGATGAGCACCTCATGTATATGACTAAAAGAACATGGAAGATGTTCTTTGATGGGTCCTTTATGCAAAATGGTTCAGGAGCTGGTGTGTTGTTTGTTTCTCTTCATGGGTACACAATTCCTAAATCTTACAAGTTATTATTTCCATGTACAAAATATATTTCTGAATATGAAGCTTTAACAAATGGACTTAAGATGGCCATAGAATGGAGAATTACAGAGTTACACATCTATGGAGATTCACAGCTGATAATCAACAAAGTCAATGATGATTGTCTAACAAAAAATGATAAATTGGTACCTTACAAGAAAATGGTGGATTCCTTGAGACTCTACTTCACATTTGTCTCATTTCAACAAATTCCTTAAATAGAAAATAAGGCAGTTGATGCTATGGCTACACTTGCTTCACTTCTTCAATTAGAGCAACATGAATCAAGATTTGAATTCCTAGTGGAAGAGCTACATCACCCTATATATGATTCCCAAGAAAGTCATGTTATATGTACCCTTTTTGGTCATGAGTCATCTCATTATGGTGCCATTTACTCATACATTCATGATGGAATTATACCTGAAACCTTTAACCGATCTGAATGCAGAAACCTTATTCAAAATGCCTCTCACCATTCCCTTATTTTTGGTGATTTGTATAGGAAGGGTCTAGATGGAACACTTCTTAGATGCTTAGAAAAGGATAATCTAATCAAGCATTAGTTGACATCCATGAGGGTATCTGTGGGGGACATTCTAATGGTCTTTCCAAGGTTTGAAGATTGCTTAGGGCGGGATACCATTGGCCCACAATGTAGATTGATGCAGTAGCTTTTGCAAAGTCATGTGAAAAATGTCAAAAACATGGTAACCTAATACATACTCCAATTAGGGAGCTCATTCCTTCTATTTCTCATTGGCCATTTCAGTGTTGGGCCTTTGATCTTATTGGGAAAATTCATCCCAACTCATCATCTGGACACAAGTTTATTATCACTGCCACTTATTATTTAACTAAATGGGTAGAAGTTGTCCCACTTTCTGTTGCCTCGAGTAAGACAGTTTCTCTATTTATTTTGAATCATATTATCTGTAGATATGGAGTGCCTTCTGAGATTATCACTGACAATGGAGGTCAGTTTAAAAATAAGGACCTTAAGCAACTCTATAAGAAGTTCAAGATAAAACAACACTGGTCCTCTCTTTATTTCCCACAAGGGAATGGTCAAGCAGAAGCATCAAACAAAATCATTCTTAAAATCTTGCACAAAATAGTTCATAAGAATGGTAGAGATTGGCATTTACAAATAAATCCAGCTTTGTGGGCCTATAGAATGAGTATTCGCACTCCTACTAGGGCTACTCCTTTTGCTCTTACATATGGTGTTGAAGTAGTGTTACCTTTAGAGGTTGAGATTCCTTCGCTTAGAGTTTCTCTCAAAGGTCTAGTTACAGATGAAGACTATCATGCCATGAGACTTCAAGAGTTAGAACTTCTAGATGAGAAATGACAAGCATCATTTGACCATATGAGGGTCTATCAAAAGCATATGTCAAAAGCATTTAACAAAAAGGTTCACCCTAGAGAGTTCCAAGTGGGAGATCTTGTCCTATGTGTGAATCATAAGAATCAACAGAATAGATATCAAAAGGGTAAGTTTGAACCTAATTGGCTTGGACCTTACATTATCACAACAGCTTTTGGTTCTGGTGCTTATTTACTATCTACAGCAAAGGGAGAGCAGCTCCCTGATCCTTTAAATGTCTTGCACTTGAAGAAGTTCTATCCATAATGCCCATTCTGTCTAGGGGCATCTTTGTATATATATATATTGATCCTAAAAAAAATCAAAAAAAATTGATATATTTCAAAAATCCAAAAAAATGATATATTGTAAAAAAGTCTAAAAATTGAAAAATGTCCTGAAAAAAATGATCTTCTTAGTGACAACCTAGCAATAGGCACTTTGATGTATCACCAAAAAAAATCATATATTCCAAAAATACAAAAAAAAATCAAAAAATTCACAAACAAAAAAAAAAAAAAAAAAAGTGCCTTGGTGAAAACCTAGAAACAGGCACCTTGGTAGCAAAAATACAAAAAAATTATAAAAAGTCCTTTAAAAAAAAAATTTAAAAAAAAAAGAACCCAAGTGGTGAAAACCTGGAAATGGGTGCTACTTGAGGCCTTTGCACCCCTATTTCTTAGCGCATGTCCTCGACACTTAGCCTTTCTTCATCACACCTTGTCCTTGTTGCCTTGATTTGGAATTGGTCTTTATCTAGGGGGCATAACTATGTTAGCTTTGGTCTCTTGGATGTGTTAGTCTTTAGGACACCTGGAAAATGGTGTTTTTCTCAACACTTATTGGTTTGGTCTTACCCAGTATCATCATGTGAGCTTCTCGTCCTGCAAGCATTTGATCCTTATCCTCAGAACTCAGTATCAGTTAACAAACTTAAATTTTTAAACACAAAACTCAATGCTTGACTTATGTCATGATATTTTCTTTGTGTGCTGACTATTATTGATTTTTGTTGAGTGTCCTTGTCTGATAAGTCTCTCCATGATGCATCGCTAGAGGACTTGGGGCATGGGACATGTTTTTATTTATTTTTTGCTTGTGGGTGTGGTCTTGATATTCTAGAGTGTCTCTTGTTGTCCCCTTGAAACGCTTAGGAGATTTGAGGCATCATCCTTGATTGTTTTTGCACAACCATTCTTATGGTCATCTTGGCATCTATGCCTTGATGTGAGCATGGTTTTTCTACATTAAATTGGGTAAGCTAACATCGAAGTCATCTTGACCTTTATGTCTTTGATACTTATGTTATAATCTTTCCACATTCCAATCCGATATAAATTGCATTCATATCTTCATAGTTGCACTTGTGACTAGTGATGATTGTGTAATTTTTGATGTTCGTTAATAATGGCCCAATGATGAAAATAAGTTCTTTTACATTCTCTAATGAATGATGAACACAAAAATCCTATGTTACAGTTGCTCTTTTGCAAGTACACCATTGCATTTTTATGTAGCTTGCATTATTAGACTTCATATTAGTTTGCATTTTTAGGCTGCATTATGAGTTTGAAAGGGTTCTCAATTCATCTTTATTGTGTACTTTTAATCAACTGTGGTCATGTTTTTATCTTCATTTCCTTATCTTCTTTCATGATCTCAATCAAATTTCTATCTTAAATAGTTGATTGATTTTGGGGCATTTTCTTTTCTTCTTTCTGTTTCTTTCCATATCTTCCAAACCTCTATCTTCCATTTTCTTTTTCCCCACTTCTTTTCTTCTAAATAACCTTTGAGGCATAATATTTCATGCTTGATGATCTACCTTGGTTCTATGATTAGATTAGATCTTGCTTTCATAGATTAGATCTGCATTTTTATTTCTTTTCATAGATTAGATTTCATTTCTTGCATTGTTTTGCATTGTTATCATTTAGATTAGTTTTTCATTTCCATTTGCATGCATATTAGACCATTGAATATCTTGTTTCGTGGTGTACTTGCATGGGCACAAACTAGGTCAGACTGAGGGCCTCCATTACAAACCCCTGCACCCCATGAATAGGGAGCTATGAGTCGTCATTCGAGACCTCATTTTTGAGAAATCTTGAATATAATGACTCATAGAAGTGTGCTCACATTTTAGGCATATAGTTACCACAAAAATTAATTTGAGATCCCTTAGATGTCATAACATAAACTTTAGTAAAAATATTGATGGTCGTAAATACATAGACACTCAGTTTACACTAGTAAATTTTGAAACTCAGCAAAAACTAAAATAGCAATAATAACTCGAAAAATGCAAATATTAAGATATCATTAGTAATTAACCTTATTTTACTTATTTTTATACACATAAAATAAATATCATGACCACAAGTGACATTAAGATTTAATGTGGAAACCCAATTTCAGAAAAACCACCAATTGCAACAAGTTACTAATTTTTACTCTTCTAATGTGAGCCCTACCAGGAGGCAGCCCTGTTAAAGGTTACAAAACACACTATTAGGTGTGACCCTATTAGAGGATTTAATCACCCTATTAAGAGTGACCTTGTTAGAGGTCTTTAGACACTTCAATCTAGAAATGCCACATTGTTTGAGGATTTACAAATAGTTGTTAAGCCAACTCTATTAAGAGATTTAGATCACTACTACAATGGTTAGAGAGTAACAATAAGATGACCTAATTTATTATGCAACTAAATTACATATTATAGATCTCAATTCTAGCTTGTATACTTGATCCTTTCTAATTGAATGTATCTTTGTAGATCAACAAGGATATTTTTCTTATCCTTCTAATTCACTTCCTCTAAGTAGCTTCAAATCTTTGACTTACTTGCTCTCATTCAATCCACAACTTGACCTTATATTTATATCATACACATTTTCAATTCATCTTGAATACAACTTAGAATACTTAATATTCATCTCCTTAGCTAGTTAGAATCAATAAACAAAACAATTGAACTCAATATGCCAAAATAAGAAAATCCTTTGTTACTCAACCCTGCTTGGTAGACACTAACTCAAAAATGATTTTCCTATGTTAACCAAGTGAACTTGGTTAACACTACATTTCCACAAATTTCCTTTGGTAACTGAGTGAGCTTGGTTAACACTAGTTCCATCCAACTTTTCCTTCATTAACCGAGTAAGCTTGATTAACACTCAACTTCTATGATTTTTCCTTTGTCACCTAAGTGAACTTGGTAGACATTGTCTTCTGAACTAGGAAAACTCTGAAATACTTTACTGATGCAAGAAACTATCTTCATTGCTTGAGTGAGCTTTACATACACTGATTGGTAATGATATGACATTCTATGTAACATCAAATACAATACACAATCAACCAATTTTTTTCAACATGTAGGTGAATCACTATTGTCACTAATCATGACTTTTTACTTCATATCACACTTCTCACTTATCTGTAGTTTAGTGATATTTATACCTGAATCAATCAAGATTAAGAAAAAATACATATAACATGAAAATATCAAAATGTAACACAACATTTATCTTGTGGAAACATAGCTAGGGTAAAATCCATGATTTGTGAGTCAATCCTCACAATTTTGTACTCTTCTAAAGTGTTCCCAGTCAAGAGCTTATCCCTATTAGAAGATTACAACAACACTATAAAGTATTACCCTATTAGAGGATTTTAATAAGGCCTATTAAATTATTGATCTATTAGGAGCATCCTAGTTAAAGGACTTTAGAATACATGTTAATTTATCACCTTGTAAAGCAATTTGTAGAAATAGCATGTTAGGATCTACCCTTGATGGTATTTGTTGTTGTAAATATTATAATAAACAATAGAAAATGATATAATAATATAGCTTTCTAATTTAGCTTTAAATAGATCCTTCTCCAACTATCTTGACTAGTTTAGAACTAAGCTCTACCTTCTCTCAAGTTTGCAACAACATAATCTAATCACTTGTACATGTGGCTCTCTTTTCTCATGCACATAATACACCTTATGTTGTTTAGGATCACTCTCTAATCTTCAGCACAACCACTTCTTGAAGATGACCTTTATCTAATCACTCTCCTTTACACTATGAGATTCTATTATATCTTGGCTCTTATAGATCTCTGGCTATTCCCTTGGAAATTTAACCTTTACTCTTCCAACTCTATTTTCTTTTATACTTTCTTCTTGCTTCACTTGGACACCTTGATCTTAGAATTAAAATTTGAATTCCCACCCTACTACTAGCTCAGCCTCTCATTGTAATAGTGTGTCTCTCTTATTAGGTTATAGTGTGCTCATACCAAAGTCACAAGTGCCATGTGTTCTCAATGACTTTTTATTTGAAAAACTTCAAATTTGAATTATTTTGACTATTCCTCGATCCTTTCCCCTATCACCATTAGATGTGACATTGAGTACACTATTACCCTCTACATAACTAGGGAATCACATGTTCCTTACTTTATGCTCATCATTCTGAATTAGATTATTCAATTGACTATTATGTATACATTTCCTTCTACTTTTCTTCCTCTTTCTTATGCGGATTTCACTTGGCATGCTTTGTCTAAGTGAATCACCTTTATCATCACCTAGATTGGGCCTCCACATATTCTCTACTCTAATTATCCTTGTGAGTTAAAGTCACACATTGGTGTACTTTTCTAGTTATCCCTCTCAATCAGTCATGATTCATTTGTATGTGTTTCCAACAATGACAACATATTTAATGACTAAGTCTACAAGTATATCTACTAGTTAATCTTCAAGACACTTAGGCTAACAATATCCCCCTTTGGAATTGATAGAAATACTTATTCATTTTAGCACTCTATGTTTTGTGTGGGTGATTTTATTTCCTTATTTAATTGTCTCCCAGTGAGATAGTGCATTTTCATGCTTTGATCATTTGCAACTCCTTTACTCCTCTCAAATTCTCCCCATTTGATAGCAATGCCAAAGGAGACCATCTTTTCTTGCAAGTATTTCTTTCTTTACTACTTCTCCTATGGAGTAGTCCCTTGTTCTCATCAATCCACCTTCAGTATTCTTTTAATCTTGATCATGGATTGATGATTTCCTTTATGAACTTACTTTAGGTTGGATAGGAGTAAGGCCCCTAACCTTTCCCTCAAATACTTGAAAGTATCTTTCTGAAGAGGCCTTGTAAATATATCTTCCAATTATTCCTTAGTTGGTACATATTGTAACCTAACCTCTTTTTCTTGCATGTGTTACCTTAGAAAATAATATTTGGTGGATATCTATTTTGTCTTTGAGTGCATAATCATATTTTTGGATATATTTATTCCACTAGCATTATTTAAGGTAATGACTACCAGTTCTTCCATTTTATCCTATATACCTTCAAGAAGATGTTTGATCCAAAAAAATTGAGTGCAATTCATTATTGCAACAACATATTATGCTTATTTTATTGAGTGTGATATCCAATTCTTCTTCTTACTGGTCCACACAACTAGTCTTCCTCCAAGAAATAATGTACCTCCAATTGTGCTCTTCCTATCATCTATGTTTCCTTCCCAATCAACATCTATTAAGACACTTAGTTTAAAGTTACTTTTTTGAGGACACCATAGGTCATTTTTTTAGTATACTTTAGATACCTAAAGATTCTCTTTATAGCTACCATGTTCGATTCCTTTGGGTTGGGAAAAAGCCTGACCACTAACACAAAAGATTGTGCTATGTCTAGTCTGTTATGCACCACATACTATAATTTACCAATCATGGATTAGTAGATTGTCTCATTCACTTTATGGATTTCATCTTCCTTTGATAGCTTGTAATCAATTTCCATTGGAGTACTTGTTGGTATTTCTTCCCCCATACCAAATGTCTTAATTATTTCTTTTACATACTTAGTTTTCTCTATGAATATTCCTCCTTATAATTGGGACATTTGGATTCCAATGAAAGACTTGATTTCTCCAATCATGGATATTTTGAACTCCTTCATGGATACTATGAAATCACCACTTAGTCTATCATCTCCTCCAAAGGTGACATCATCCATGAAGATATTTGCAAGCAAAAAACTTTTTCTTTCTTTCTTTCTTCAAGTATAAATTATAGTTATCACTAGTTCTTATGAACACAATTTTTATCAAGTATGAGTGTAGCCTCTCATACCATGGTCTTGGTGCTTGCTTCAGTCTGTATAGGGATTTTCTCAATCTACATACTTTGTTCCTACCTTGTTCATTTTCAAATCCCTCAAGTTGTTCAATATAGACTTCCTCCTCCAAAACTCCATTTAAGAATGCATCCTTTATGTCCATCTAATATATCTTGAAGTTATTGTGTGCTATGAATGCTAAGATTATCCTAACTCCTTCTAATCTAGCCACTGGTGTAAAGGTTTCTCCATAGTCTATGCCTTCCTCTTGTGTGTATCTCTTGGAAATAAGTACTCCCTTATTTCTAACCACTTCTCTATATTTGTTCATTTTTTTTTGGAACATCCATTTTGTACTAATTACATTCTTTTCATCTAGTTGGAAACCAAGGTCCATGTATCATTTTCACTATCTAATCAATTTTTTCCTCCATGGCCTTTCTCTAGTCTTGATCTTTCATAGCCTCTTTTGTAGCCTTAGACTCCATATGTGAGAGTAGACACACTATCTCTTACCTTTCTTCTAGTTATTACTCTAGAATGCTTATCCCTGATGATCTAATTTTTGACTAGTTCCTTCTCACATACTTTTCTAGCACTAGTTCTCCTTTGGGTGACTCCTCTTTTTGCTCTTCAGGTTAATCTTCTTTTACTTGAGCTAGTATAATTTCTTGTATAGGCTCTACCTCAACCAATACTTTATTCATTATATCACTTAGTGGAATGTACTCAAATTATTTGTAATATTTTGGTTCTTTCTTGTTGTCTTCCACATTCTTCTTTGATAATTCATCCACTTTTACATTGGAAGATTCCAAAACTTTGTTTTTTTTTTAAGATTTGGACACTGATATGCTCTACTCTTGGTAGAGTATCCCAAAAAGATATCCTCGCTATTTTTAGGCTCAAAATTCCCTTGGTATTTATCCCTCTTGATATGACAATTTCTCCTGAACACCTTGAAGTAAATTACAGATGGTGTGTGACCAAACCATAGTTCATAGGGGGTCTTCTCCATCCCCTTCTTTACTTGTACTCTATTCAAGGTGTACACAGTTATACTTACAACCTCTCTCCAATATATTTGTGCAATGTCATTTTGGATCATCAATGTTCTAGCACAATATATGATAGTTATATTTCTTCTTTTAGTGATACTATTCTATTGAAGTGTCTCAAAGCTGACATTTTCCTTATTTTTCCATGCTTCTCACTATAGCTTTAAAATTCTTTTGAGATGAACTCACCTCCCCATCCTGATCTCAAGCACTTTAATGCTCTAGTGGTCTCTCTTTCCACCTTTGATTTGTACACTTTGAACATGTGGAAGGCTTTTAACTTTTCTTTCAAATAAATATTCCATGTTATTATAGAAAAATCATCAATGAACAACATAAAGTATATATCACCAGATACACTTTTTGTCCTCATGAGACCACACAATTTAGTATGAACTAGATCCAATACATTTTCTAAAGTAAGTTACTAGAAAAACTTGAACTTGCCAACTTTCCTAATTGACAAAATTTAAACATAACATTGTCAGGTTTAGTAATAGGGGGTAGACCCCTTACATAATTCTTCTTGCGTATTTTGAAAATTCTCTCAAAATTTATATGGCACAAACTAATATTTCTTGACCATATATTATCACTTCTAGCTACCATAAAAGTACTACTATAAATATTGAGGTAAAAGAGGTTACTTCTTCTTTTCTCTCTTGTAGCTAGTAGCTTTCTTGTCTTGTCAAATATTCTATATGACCCTTTGTTGAATTTAGAATTATAACCTTTGTCCATTACTTGAGCCATGCTCAAAAGGTCATATTTTAATCCTTCCACTAGATAACTATCTTCACCATTAATGGATTCCTTTAAGGTAATAGTACCCTTACCTATCACTCTACATGGTGAGTTGTTTTTGACCTTCACCATTCCTCAATCATAGGTCTCAACCTCATGGAACTTTCTCTTATCACCTAACATGTGGTGTGATAAACTACTATCAGCTCTCTAGTTCTTGTGGATACTAGTATAGGTTATTAAGGATCTCTCTACCCTTTCTTATGTGATGGTGATGAAGGATACTTCATCCTTCTCCTCATCTTCATCATTAGTTTACTCTTTATTAGTTACACCTTTTTCATCAATGTAGAATCACTTCTTCTCCTTTTCTTTGGAGTTTGACCACTTCTTGTTAGTATCCTTCCAGTTGTTACTCTCTCACCTATCACTGGTCTCTTTTCTAACAGGATCTAAACATCTAGCAACATAATGTCCTAACTTTTTATAGTCAAATAATTTGAAAGTAAGATTACCCTTGTACTTCTATTTTCCTCTAACCATATTTTTTGTGAACAAAGCCTCCAGCTCTTCTTGTTTGATTTCTTTTGCATATAGGCTCTGTAGTTCTCTCCTATTTATGGAACTTCTTGGCTCTCATTTTTCTCTCACTATTTAAGCTAGTAAAACAAAGGCTTTGAATGCAATTTCTAACTTGGGTGGTTTACTATTAATGAAGTTACTAAATTCAAATCTAGTGAACTTTCTATCAGAGCATCAAGTGATGCCTCCATCTTGTTTATAGTTCTCATCTCTTGAATAATTGATACTCTTATGGAATATTTGGGCAATACTATTATTAGCACCTTGTTCATGCACTCATCTTCTATTATTACTCCTTTGCATGCTCTAATGGCTAGCATGATGTCTCTTATCCACTTGTCATAGGATTCAATCTTTTCACCTTCTTGCATCCTCATGTCATCAAATTTTCCTCTTAGGCTTTCATTTTTATCCCTCATGGCATGCTTTTTGCTGCCATGAATGAATTCCATCTTCTCCCACATTTCATATGTTGTCTCCAGTTCCTCCACATATTCATACTCAAAGTAGGATAGGGTTCTTTCTAGAGAATCTATTGTGGTCATGTGTATCTCCTTTTCCTTCATCTATTATGTAGTAAGTTGAGCAACTAGTTCAACATATTTGACCTCTACATGGGTCAAGTAAGAATCTACAAGAGTCATTAAATGAAAATGCATCTTCCTACACCATGAGCTATAGTTTTCCCTAGAAATTTTTTTTGCATCCCTTTTGAACATGTTTTTTTCATCCATATGTTAAGCTCTTATTTCTTGAGGACCTAAGCTCTAATACCAATTTTTGTCCCTACCACAGGTCAGTATAGTAAGAGGGGGGGTGAATCGGTATACTCAACAATCATAACTTTTTACTTTAGATGATAATTCTCACTTATCTACATGTTAGTGCTAGTTATAACTCAACTAGTTAGGATTAAGCAAAAACACATAACATAAAATAACAAAAAATAATTATTTATCTCATTGGAACCCCACTAGGGAAAAAAAAAACCATGTGTGAGTCAGTAATCACAAGTTTTCACTCTTCTAAAGTATGCACAGTCAAAAGCTTATCCAGGTTAAAATATTTCAATGACATTGTGAAGTATAACCTTGTTTCGCAATTTTGATAAGACATGTTAAAGTATTTTCTAATTAGGAGTAGCCCAATTAAAGGACTTTGGAATATAATTTAATGTGTCACCATGTAAATGGATTTGTAAAAACAACATGTTTAGGTCCACCCTTGATGGGATTTGTTATTGTAAAGATTAATAAACAAGAGAAAATTATCTAATAATTTAGCATCTGAACTTAGCTTGAAATAGAACCTTCTTCAGCTCTCTTGACCAGTCTAGAACTAAGTTTTTCCTTCTCTTGGTAATGTAACTTCAAAATCTAATCACTTTTGTGATCAGTTCTCTTTCCTCATATATATAATACAACTTATGTTATTCAAGCTTACTCTCCACTCCTCGGCACAATAATTTCTTAAAGATAATCTTTCTCTGATCACTCTCCTTTACACTTTTAGATTTTACTTTAGCTTGGCTCCTATGGATCTCTAAAAGCCTATAACCTGTAATCTTCCAACTCTATTTTATTTTATATTTTCCTCTTGATTCGCTTGGACACCTTGATCTAAGAATTCAAAATTTGAATTCCCACCAACTACAAGCTTGGCCTCTAGTTGTAGTAGTGTGTCAGTCTTGTCAAATTATGGCATGTTTGTACAGGATTCACGAGTTTCGTGTATTCTCAATAACTTTCTATTGTTAGAAATACTTCAAATTTGAATTATTCTAGTTTTTCCTCGATCCTTTCCTCCATGACCATTAAATATGATATTGAGTGTAGTCTTACATTCTACATGACTAGGTAGTCATGTATTCCTTGCTTTTTGCTCATCATGTTGAATTGGCTGATTCAACTCACTTTTTGTCTTCTTTCCCTCTTCTTTGATTCCTCCTAATTACATGGACTTCACATAGCATGTTTTGTCTAAGTGGGTCACCTTTTTCATCATCTTGATTGGGCTTCCACATCTTCTCTTCTTTGATTATCCTCATGAGTTAAAGTCACAAATTAGTGTTCTTTTTCACTCGTGTCTCTTGACTAGTCATGATTCCTTCATATCTGTTGTCAACAATGACAATGCTTTTGATGACTAAGTCTACCAGTCTATCTACCAATTCATCTCAAGCCAACTTGAGATGGGATCTTGTAGAGTGGTACCCTACTTTTTAATATCTTCCTATATCATCCACTCAACATCTATATCTAAATAGCCTCTAATTTTGACTTGGTACTTCTTATACTGCTTTCATTTGGTCTTCTTCACAACTTTGGTGCCAAGTATCATCTCTAGTTTTGTAGATTCCTTCAATGGTAGGTCCTTGATGTCTTGTACATATGCAATCTACCCTAAATAAAATTCTTCATTAGCTCCTTTGAATAGTGTAAGGTCTTCTATATTTAAGATGAGAGAGATCCCAATCTTAAGTGGCAATTGAATCTCATAAGCATTTGTTCCAAATTTCTTCACTATTTGGTAAGGACCTAGTTTTCTCAACATAATCTTGGTATGTTTCCCTTATTGAAACCTTTCCTTTTTGAGATTAGCCAACACTAAATATCCAACTTCAAATTCTAAGTGCCTCATTTTTTGATATGCATGTTTCTTGTACTTTTCACACATTTGACGAAGTTTTGTTTTGACTTCATCATAGAGCTTCTTGATGCTTGTGTAAAACTCTCTTCCTTATGCACTAACTTTCTCTAGTACTTGTGTCTCTTATTTCTAAGATCCCTCTAGGAAGAATACCAACACCACTTCAAATGGTCTTTCTTGTACTTTTATTTATGGATTTATTAAATGTAAACTCATCTTGAGGTATGATTGCATCCACTTTTCTCTATGTTGATGTGTGAGTGATCTCAACAAATTTTCCAATGTTATATTAACTACCTATGTTTTCCCATCAATTTTTTGGTGATAGGTTGAAGAGAAGGATAATTTTTTTCCAAGATTTCTCCATTGATTCCTCCAAAAGTGTCCCACAAACTTCTCATCATGGTCTAAAATCTATGCTAAAAGGTAACCCCTGAATCCTTGTAAATTCTTTGAAAAAAATCTTTTATATGGGAAGCATCATTAGTTGATTTGCATGGATAGAAGTGATCCATCTTGATAAACCTATCAACTACCACAAACACACTATCATGCCCTCTTTGTGTTCTTGGAAACCCCATCACAAAATCCATTTTTGTGCTTTCCCATCATCTAGATCGCATTCAAAATGGGTGATAGATCCTTGCATTTTTATTCCTCACTTTAGATCTTTCATAAATAATGCATGTTTCCACAAAAAATTTGACATTAGTCTAAACTTTTGGCTAACATTAATACTCCTAACCAATTTTGAGGTTTTATCAAAACCAAAGTGTCCATCCATGGTTCCGCTATAATTTTATTTGATGATAGTTAAACTCATAAAATGTTAGAGTAATTATTTGTTTACACTTATTAATTAGATTTCTTTGATTTAATTAATTAAGTTTCTTATTACTCTAGTTTTCTTAAGCTATCTCTTATGAGCATATAATTAATATTTTATATTAGTTATATTTCACAACCTAGCTTTTTTCCCTCTTTAGAGTTTCATTCACCTTTAAGGTTTAACTCTTGTAATTATTATTATAACATCTTGGAATACAATTTTCTCTCATTCTATTGAGATTTCCAAGCTCTTCTTTTTCCTCTTTTAGCTTCCTTCCAGCAACAAGTTATTTGGGATGCAGGTGTTCTTGGAAAACTCTGAAGCTGGTTTTCTCAACTTCTACATGGTATCAAAGCATCCCTTCTATTGTCTGGTCTAGAGATCTTGAAGCCGTGATTTGAAGATGAAAAACCCAACTTTTGTGGTTATTTTTCTTCAATCTGGAGGAGGCGCTTCTTTTTGGTGCACTTTGTGTTGAAAATATTCTTAACTAGGCTAAGTTACTAAGATGGGAGGGGTGAATCAGTAACTTCTAAAAATTCTACAATTTTAACTCTTAATCCAACAATCCAATTAGCATTTAATCCTTCACATATAATCTAATCCAATTGTATGCATAAGAAACTAAAAACATGAAAGCATTCATAAAACTTTGACACATAGATTTGGTGACCCAAAAAAGCTTCCAAATAGAAACTAAAAATGGGGTGGGGATGATACCCACAAGCTTTAGTACTACAATATAAAGTTGGCCTATTAAAGCTTACATTGATCACTTCTGATGATCTGCACTATTAGGAGCAATAAGGATTGCTACATCCACCTTGTGAAAGGATTTACAAACATACAATGAAGTATGCACTTGGTAAAGAGATTTATAAAAGACTATTAGGTCTACCTTGTTAAAGGATTTGACTGATCCACCTATTAAAATGAAACAATAGCTAATCTCTGATGTGCAACTTGGTTTTTTGAATGAGATTCCTTTAAGTGTACAAATCACCTTGCTTTGATAGATGAATCTTTGTTGCTCCTTATACTATTCTAGCCTTTTTAATTTGTAATTTTATTTTTTCTCTAAAGATTACATATGCATCATTACTACACACATTAGATGTGATACAATACATTATATATATATATCAATCCAATTATACAAATTACAAAGTCGGTCACTATAAAAGTTTACAAAAATATTACAAAGTTGGCTCAAATGTAGAAACTTGGGCTCTGAAGACTGACTCGATGAAGTTCAATACTCAGCATCCACTATCAATGCTCGACATCATCATGTACTCGATAGACATAGAATCTTAGTCCATACTGATCACTTCCAAGTAGTCTTGAACTTGATCTGCACTGGTGACATGGTGAATACTATGAAACTCATCATATTAAACTGAGTCTCTCGGTTTACATTGTATGACTCAGTAAACACTATCACCTCGAGCTCGGTATAAACTAAGTCACTTGGTTAACACTGAGTAGCTAGGTTAATACTAGACTTGCATCACATAAACTAAAAACTTGGTAAGCATTGTATAGCTCAGTTTGCACTGGTAAACTCGGCATACATTGAGATGCACGGTTTACACTATTGATCTTCATAGTAATTGTAACTACTCGATAAAAACTAGAACTTTTCCAAAGGACTCGGTAGCAACTATAGAACTTGGCAACAACTGAATTGCTTGGCAAACACCATTATCTGTATAATAAGCTCAGTAGCTATTTACAATCTAAATAAGTGTATGTCACTAATAACAAATTTTATTTATATCTCAATGATCTCCCCCTTTGGCATTAGTGACAAAAACACTTATCAGCCAAAAAAAAATTCCTGAATACCATCACCTTATGATACTAGCTCGGTAGAGTATACTATTTTTGAGATTTTTCAAAATTGATTTGTAAGATATATATCTATACATGGTAAGGCTCTTTCATATAGTATATTATACATCTTCTTGCTATATACAACATATACTTACTGTACATATCTTTCTCCCCCATTTTTTTAACAAAAAATTACATTTTCTCCCCCATAACTTTTTACATCTTTGTAAATTTGTCTCCTCCTATACATATTTCTCATATCTTCTTATTTACAGTATATACTCCCCCTATACATATATCTTTTCTCCCCCATTTTGACATTAATGTCAAAGATTTATTATATTTATTTACGTGTTAATGCCAAAATGAGATTAAAATTTTGAATATACCTTGAGTATGATTGCCAAGGTCTTGTCCCAATCCTCTTGCAAGACCTTACTTTTGTTTATTGCAATTTGCACTTCTACATGTTAGTTTAAAGAATAATTTTGACAACTGAGTGTCAATACACTTAACCATTTTTCCACTAAACAATGTCGAACAAAGAGTAGGCACCGAGTAATATGAAGTGTCGAGCTATATCAAGTGTTGAGTAATAGCTGAGTATTAACAAGTGCTGAGTGTTAACAAGTGCTGAGTAACAGTAGGTGCCGAGTGATATAGTTTTGCTTAGGTGTCAAGCTATCCAAGAAATAGCATGTGCCGAGCATTGGCAATGCTTCAGGAGTCGAGTAACTGAGAATATCAGCATAAGAGTTTGTAATTGCACAAACTATGATGCAAACAATTTTTACAGCCGACATAAGGTAAATCTCCAAGGATTTAATGATGAGATTGAATCTTTTATTTTTCCTATGCAATTTGCATGCAGCCAATTGGAAAACTTGAAAGGCATGCAACCAATCAGCAAAAGATGAGTATTGAGCGGGAAATTGAGATTCAATATAGATCGTAGATCCATATCTAACCCTAAATCCTCAAATGTCTCTATAAGGAAGATGAAATTTCATTGTAAAGATATATGAGTGGACATACAAGGGTGTACAAGAAAATTTATTTTCAGAAGCAAGGATTATCAGATCACAAAAGGATCAAGATCAGAGAAAGCGGAACAGGTGCCTGCATTCAGCAATCAAGGATTGTAATCTATCAGGTTCATTATACCTAATACTTTCTAGCAATTGTCTTTGAATGAAAATCCTATGGTGATAGGTTAGCTTAACAGCTATTTCGTAGATCCTTTAATTAGGTGATTAAATCCTTTAACAGGGTGACACTTCATGTTAAGTGTTTGAAATCCTTTAACCAGGTCACTATTGACACAGTGTAAAGCCTTTAACAAGGCAGGCCTTTAACAGGGCAGAACATCAGAAATGGTTGAATAATATTGCTACAGTAATTTTTGTGGGTATCATCCCCACCCTAGTTTTACCTTCTTATTCCTAGAGGGTTTCTGGGTTACCAAATTCTAGTGTTATGTGTTGTTGATGCATGTGTTTAAGTTTCATGTTTGTTTGATGTATTTACATGCATGCAATTTACTTTCAGTTAAAAGTTTTATTGGCTAAAGTGTGGTACTTATGATTCACACCCCCCCCCCTCTCATAAGTACTCTTTCCATATTTGAATATTCCAACACTACAGACAACTCTATCATATGGTCTATTATGGATAAGTTGTTGTCATGGATGAGAGTTTTAGAATGTGCAATGTGTTTCTATAGCGTATCCATGTTGGGAAGAATCATATTCTATATATCTACTAATGTAGATTTGATCCTTGCTTCTTCTTTAAGTAGTTCTACTTGCATATCTGTCAAAAACATTATCTTCTTGAAGTGTGTAGAACTTGAACTAGGGTCAAGTTGCAACTACTGAGCACTTGCCTTAAGGTCTTCATCTATCTTGGAAAATTTGTCCTTTATTTCCTTGGTAAAATTAGAAACATCACATAGCTTACCAAAATTAGATGATGCATTTGTACAAGATATTTCTAGAGAGCCCAAAATTGTAGAAAGTTCTACTTGATAGATAGGTATTTGTTGAGCAATGTGCTCCAACACTTTATTTTCAAATTTCTTCTCTACCTTCTGTAATAACTTATCCTGCCCATCAGCACCTTCATTGAACTTTAGAACTACCTCTGGTAATTGATATAAAATTGGTTGTGAAGAATCAATGTCTACACCTAGCAACTGCCAAAATATTCTTTGCATCCTCAATAATTTCAAATTATTTATCCCTTTCCTCTCTTAATCTCTACTGTTTGGCTTTCTTTTGGAGGAGTTCACCAAATGTTTGCATTTCATCTAGATTAAGCTTGGATATGTCCCAATTAGGGATTGCAATTTCCTCATCTAGGTCTATTTCTTCCTCCATCTCTTTTCCTTTTCTCAAAAATTTTGTGCTCAGTTGAGGCTTGGTCTCAACTATCATTGCACGTATTTCTTGTGTGCCCAAAATAGAGATAATTGTAGACATATTAGGACTAGCTATAAAAATTGATATTGCACTTATTGAAGGAATACTAATAGAAATATGTAAAGAATCCAAAATTGATGTGGCAATCACAAATGTGTCCAAAACTATTGTACTCAAAACTAATGTATTAAAAATTGATGTAGCCAAATCTATAGAAGAGGGAAGGGTCTACAACTCAGTAGATGAAGTGGAGATCACTTCATTCAATGATGTACTTGGTGGAATTGGAGCAAGGAGTGATTGGACATTTGTATTCACACTAGTAGTTAAAATCAATTCTTCTAAGGCTATATTCATGCTTGATGTTGTCAATAACTTTTTTGGAGAGTGAGGAAGTGAGGTAATAACTACTACAGTAATATTGACTAGGTCAGTTTCCTCATCTTCTTGTGTTGCATCCTTGGTAGCCTCTTGCTCTTTAAACTCTTCATAATCAACAGTAACAAAATGTGTTGACTCTTCACCATCCCCTTCTTCATCCTTATCTCCATCATCATCATCATCATCTTTTACATCAATAGGAAAATCACTCAGTTTATGTAAAAGATAGACATTTTCCATGTGTTTGTTGCATTCCTTACAACATGCTCAATGTCTTTCATGAGAACTAGACAAGTTTTGAATTTGAGAGTTAATTTTTCCTCATTTTTCTTTAGAGATTCCACAATCTCTTTTTTTAATAAGCTTGGTAAAATTTTCCTTAGGGTTTTCCCATAGATGTCTTTCACAGTTTGCATTGCAAATTTCCATCTTGGCTTGATCTTCTCCATTAAAACATTAGGAATTTGAGATGTAAGCTAGGTGAGTACTTCCACTTACCCATTTTATCCATGACCAGATCTTCTATTTGCTTATTTTCTTCATCAATCTTAATTTCATATTTTAATGCTTTAAAATTTGTTATACCTGCTCTAGTTTCTAGTTCTTTCAACTTATCTTGGAAGCTGGGTGGAGGTCTACTAAATATAATGTCTCCTCCCTCCTTGTCAACTTTCTTCCTTGATCTCCTAGTAAACACAGTAGTGGATGGCTTGTCTAGCTTGGTAATAATTACCTTAACCTTTTTCTTCAATGGTTCCTCTTCCTCTAATTATTCTTCATCCTCTACCTCTTCATCCTCACCTTTTTCCTCAGTCAACAAGAGAGTAGAACTTGTTTTTAGTTTAGCAATTCTTTTCTTTCCTTTGTTAACCACCTGAGGGAGCTTGATCTCTAGTTCTATCCTAGCTTTAGCTTCATCATAGGTGTTGAAATATGTAGCCTTAGGATCAACTAGCTCATTAACAAGTGCCTCAATGATGTCTTTAGTTTCATCAATATTAACCTCATATCCAAGAGGTTTCACCCATGTTATTCTAGGCCTGACTGCCTAAATGTATACTCTATCACTATCTACCATGAAATACACATCATCCTTATAATCTTCAACAATTTTCTTGGGAATTCAATGTCTATTATTTATTTTCTCCTTGAATGCATCAAAGTAGTTTTCCATAATACTATTATAGTTCTCACTCATCTCAATAATAAACTCATTGATCTAATATAGCACTAGCACATCTTTTCTCCACACAATAGAGCCTTTTGAAGGGAAAAAATTTTGAACATAAAAGAATAAACATGTTAATAGGGAGCCAAACTTACATAGGTTATTCTTTGATTTCCTGATGCTTTCTATGTTCTTGTTGAACTATTTCAATAGTAGCTCGACAAGGTCAAAAGATAGATTGTTCTTCACTACCTTGTATTCAAGGTCAACTGCTTCACACGACACATTATTTAGCCTACTCGAGCTATAAATCTTGTGTACAATGATATGGATGCCAAACTTCAATTCCACATCAGTGACACTAATTATTTTCATGCCTCTACCATCCCATTTTGCTAGGGTTTTCTTTTCAAGTTTAGCCCAACCTAGGGTTTTGGTCATCTTAGCTTTGGCCAACATTGGGAGATCAGTAATTCAATGAATCATTTTCTTTGTGATCAATATTGGTTGCTCCAACCATAACTACCCATTATGCACCTAACTAAGGATAAACCTAATCCATTTTAGTTGAAATTCATGGGCCATGTGAGGGATATGAGTTAACCCTTTAGTTTCTAGGTGTTGGTGCTCAAGTTTCAAAACACCATTTACACATAGTTTCTAGGGCATCATCCATTTCTAAAGTGCCAATCTCTTGAATACCACATTTAAAGTGAGTTTGGATATCATTGATCAATAGTACCTTTGGAGGGATTTGTGACTACACTCCACTTAGATCTAGGTTTTCTACGATTGCAGGAGTGAGCTTGAAGTTTGGTGCCTTCCATTCATCACTTGCTAGCATTTTGAACATTGCTTTGGTTTCACAAAATTTGAAAACTTTTGTGTGCAATTTTCTCAAATCACTTGGATGCTCTAAAGATTGCACTTCACAATAGCTCTCAAAAATTTCACAGTAAAAATGAGTTCGATAGCATTCCTTTTATCAAATTTCACCATAAATGCTCAGTATGAAAGGTAGATTGATTGAAATCACATTGATAGATTGTCATCCACTTCACTTCTATTGATCACTTGGTAGAGTCTTCCATTACTCAGTAACCATATAAAATTTAGTTTCTCTTGACCTCGCTTAGTAGAGTCTATGACCTAACCTTACTTAGTAAGGAAAGTAACTCGGTAGTAGCTAGAACCCCTTTTTACTTGATCTCTTTGTATCTTGAATATAGATATGGATCTTTTGACTTTTCAACTTGAACTAATTTGGATGTCTTCTTTGATAGCCTAGTTCTAGTTCTCCCTTGAGAACTTAAGTAGAAATGGTAGAGTCACCCAATTCTTGAGTGACCATTGTTTGGACTTGTATTCTCGATAGAATTTGGAATTCATTGTTGTCTCATTTATTTTTAGATGTTATCAGCCTTTGCCTTCTTTTCATCTTCTATTCTACTAGTATTCATATAGTTCCTAGCAAGATGACCAAGTTCTATACAAGTGAAACATCTTTTAGTGGTATCTCTTTCCCTCGTATGATGTTTTATACAATTTATTCTAATGTGTCCAAATTCTCCATAGTAACGACATCTACACCAGGTGTTGTAGTCCCAAAAAAATATTTCTTTCACAATTTTCTCTACTAGATTCAATATCTTGATTTTGCATTCTGATGACTTGTGTCCATGTTTCTTACATTTGTGACATTTTCCTTCAAATCTTGATTTCTCTTTGCATTCATTAATCTTATGACCATGTTGATTGCAATTGTAGCATTTTCTATTGAATTTTGTTCTTCCATTGCTCCAACATTTGTTTGATGTATGACCTATCTTACCATAGTGATTGCAAGTAGGTCTTTGATTCTTTTGAGCTCCTTGCTTGGATGATTCTCCTTCTTTTGTGTATCCAATTCCTACTTTTCCTTTTTGTCTATAGAGATTTTTCTCATTCAATTGATTCATGTCTTCTTAGGATTTCATCATTCTTTCATTGATTTTCCTTTCAGAGTTTAGATCATTTCACAATCTTTCAATTTCAGATCTTAGACTCATGATTTCTTCATTATCATTGGAGAGCTAATCAATAAGGTCTACTTTTTGAAGGGATTGGTGTTGGATTTCATTGTCCTTTCCTTCTATCTCTTCTTTTATCTTGTTCTTCTGCTCCATGAATTCACATAGCTTTACTAACTAAATTTCTTGTTCTCTTCTTATTTTCTTACTTCTTA